>CACRXP010000139.1:54460-72851 GCA_902702965.1 Spirometra erinaceieuropaei | reverse complement strand
CTTACACTGTTTAAGCGATCGTGTGACAGCAAGCAAACCTGTAAAGGAAGAATTTACAGCAACAAAGGCCGCAATACCTAAATGGCCATCTTTCGGCCTTTATGACGTCGTTAGTCGGGTTGTACGCCAGCCTCAGGTTGCGAAACTGTGCATAGCACGCTCCTGGCCGCATACATTTATAACAGTGAGCAAGCTGGAGTGGAAGTTTAGTCTGCTTGTACGTGGAAGGTGAGCTGCAATCAGCTGCAAACACGCAGTTTCTTTAAAATGCTAATGGGAGCAGCGCAGAGAGAGAAAGATTGGATAGAGAAATGGAACAGTTAGTTGGAAAATCAAGCAAGAATAGACAAGGAAACACAGAACGGTCGACGGCAGTTCGTGTGAAAACCGTGGTGGTCATTCCAAGTACTACTGAAGACCGACAATTGTCTGTGCACGTTATTACCTCCCCTTAGCTCGCCCTCAGTTAAGCACAGCGCTCCAAACGCCGATCGTCAAAGCAAAATCCAGATGAAATAATGAATAAAAAGAGAAATTGGCAGAGTTTATGGGTGAAGTCAAGTCTTCCAAGGCCCAGGCTATCATGGTTTTCTAGGAATATGTACTTTCGATTGACTGTCTCTAAGGGCGACACCCAACAGCAGGAAAGTCCGAAGGGCGTGACCGACGATGCTCACTGTGTGCTCCACAGAAGGGTAAGAGCAGGGATGGTGACTTGCGCGTAAATTAGTCCATAGTGATAGCAGACTTTTGCTGCATCTATCGCACTCTCATTTCTCATACTTGGGCCCGGCGTCAAGATAGAGTCAGGAAGATCGGAGGCGGGAGAGGGTGCAGGCGGCTGGCACGGCGAAATTCCGCACCTAAGCGCGTGCCACCAAGCCCACTGACCAGGATTTTACACGACAAGAGAAAAAGAGACTGCCACAGAGATCACAGAAAGAAGGAGCCATTGCAGGCTGACTCTCAGTCCACCAGTCCGCCACTCCAAACAAACACAGTGAGCTGACTGCGAGATTCGAGTTATCCCCTCAATTGGCGGTCCCCCAGGCCACGGCTTTTAGCGCTTCGCGAGAGATTCAAGCATGTCAGATTGTTTGTAGTAAGGAAAATGCGCTGCGATCGCTAAACTCAATCTCTCACGCCACTCCCAGGCACCGGTCCACTGTCCGATTCGGTCAGATGTCGGATACGGGAAGTGAGCGCAATGGTTGACAGGGCTAAAGAGTCCATCTGCGCGCCACATGCACAACCTGCCCCCCTCCGCCTCCCCCCGCACGCACATATCAGGATTTCACACACAGGGAAGTTAACCGCTCGGATCTCACATGCAACAGGAAGAGAGTACGCACATGGGTGGGTGGAAATTGGAGGCTGCTTTATTGGTAGGGCGAGCCAAAAACATCACTGTCAAATGCAGCCTTGTCACGACGACGCATCAGCATGCGTATCCTAAAGGTGCATGGGAATGTACTCCGAAGGTTCCACGGAAACTGGCCTGGAGAACCCACAATATTGCTTTATGTTGAGAGGGCCGGCCCGGTGCAACGACTCAAAATTTGCGCGGCAGAGAGACTTGATTAAAAATTAAATCAAAGGAGCTAAAGGGTAAATGGCCCACAAGGTGCTTGAAGACGGATCTTTTCGGAAAATGTCCGATTACAAAACGCCATGGCTTAAGGGCCACGGCCCACGCGGCCTGAGTGAGTTTGTCGGGGACTAAAAATCCAATTACTGCCCGACTGCATTAATTTTGTTATGCCGAGGGTTGTTTAGATGTGCTTCACAAGCAAACTGAACCGACCACCCAGCCCACTTTGCGGCAGTCTCGAATGGGTGCATTTCTACGCGCTCCAGCTGACTGCATAAATTGCATAGTGCACGTTTCTGATAACCCTGATAAATGAGGTCAGGAGCAAACATGCGCTAAGGTCAACTGCCCAGGGGGGAAGAAGATGCATAAGAAAACTGTAGTTGCATATAGGCAGGAAGGCCGAGGGGAAAAAATACACGCGCAAAACAGTTTGACCATTGCTGACGATCATGTCCACCGTGTGCCCCCTTCTCCCCCCCCACAAAACGGTGGGCGCAAAGACGGTGACCTACACGTAAACAAGTTTGTACTGACAGTAGACTTGCGCAGCATCTGCCACGCTCCCGCCTCTGCTTAAGGCCGTCGTCAAGACAACCGAAGGAGGGAGAGAGGTGCGTAGTGGCTGGAAAAGCCAAACTGCCCGTCTACGCCTGCCGCACGCGCCTGGTCAGATTTTGAACAAAAAAGAGGAGGCGGCGGCTCGGGAGTGCTATTAAGGCCTGATGTCGTCCTGACCGAGATATCTCGTTAGTTGACAGCTCTGGAAGCTACGGCTCCTAGCGCATCCGGATAGTTTAAAGGACCGTCAGACCGTTTAGGGCGCAGTTCCCCGAGTCGATCTCACCCTCTCTTCCCCCACGCAAGTACCAGTCCGAACCGCCAGTCATCTAATTGAGCGCAAGCGTGTACTGAGGCGCGAGCCTGCGCCTAGGTGTGCCGCCACACAGCCTATGAGTGGCGTTTGGTAGGCAGGCAGGCTAGTGCGTAGTATGTCCTAGTCTGATCCCCCTGTTGGTCCAACACACCTTCCACGCAGCCCACGCGCGCACATGGTCAGGAAACACTGGTGAAAAAAAGACAACTTACCAAGACACGAGAGGTGTAACCGCTGTTGATTGAAATACAATGAACGAGCAGATGGCCTAGTTTGTCATTCAGACTCTGAATAGTTGGTAATTGACTGGGGTCACGGGTGAGCTTGCCACCGATATAGGACTGAACCACTGTCATTCGGTTGGTTGTCAGGGTGCCAGTTTTGTCGGAACAGATGGCTGTGGCATTGCCCATGGTCTCACAGGCGTCCAGATGACGCACCAGGTTGTTGTCCTAAGGTAAGACAAGAAAATTCACGTGAGGGCAAAACAGGCATCCACGCCAGATCAGTGAACAACAGGAAAGGAAGAAAACGGCTTGGTTGTTGGGAAATATAGTTCTGTGATAGGTAAAAAATAATTTCGGCATTTAGTAAACATACAGAGCTGTACTCAGCAGCCGAAATTAAAGCGGATCTACAGAAAACGGAAAGATCACTTCCGAGTCCACGTTGAAGATACCCCAGTGTGTAAAAATGAGAACAGTGGTTGTTTCGAAAGGCTCTTGAAGATAATTCAAAAAATTGTTCGAAAATCACTCTAAGGAACGAGACACGCTGAGTGGCTGCGGTGGTATTTAGCCTAGTTAGACATCAACTGCGTGTTGAGCATGAGAGGTCTGCCGGCATCGTTTAGATGTAGTGAAGTAACAAATCCAAAGGCACAGGAGATTGGTATTCCCTCTGCAAGTTAAATTCAATTCAGCCAAAGAGTGGGACGAAAATGCACAAATTGAACTAATATCGAAAAACCGAGCGGATCACGGCAAGTGTGATTGGCGGATATGAGTGGTAAGACCTGGTCTGTTCGCCTTTTGCTAAGCTGAGGGCGGTTAATAAAATCACAATGGTCGTATGTTTGGTAACTCGTAAGTTACGTAAGAGAGCTGTTTCCGAAGACTGTCATGGGACTGCTGCCACATGACAGCCCCACATGCAGTCAACGAATACAGGCGAAGATGCGAGTTCCAGGAACTAGTTGACAAGAAGTAGAAGCGATCGCAGGAACGAGAGCTTTATTCGCCTGACGTTCCGGATTCATGTTCGAACCCATCACCAGAGACAGTGACAGATACGGGTTCGAGCGTGAATCCGAAACGTCAAGCGAATAAATCTCTTGTTCTAGCGATCGCTTCTACTTTTTATCCGCCAGTGGATATTCATCAAACGCGGCTTTAAACTCACCAGGACAATTATTACGTTGGAGAGGGAGTCGGAAAAGGATGAAGACGGTCAAAAAGCCGCGACGAAGTTAAAAAAGGTAATAGCAGTCGCTGCGACTCGAACATCACCCCAGTTTTCCTGGTATCAAAAGGCTTGTCTTTTTGCACACCGACCTAGTGACAGCAACTATGAAGATGTTTGCTAGGTAAGCAAAAACCGAGATAGCGAAGAATGGAATTTAAATGCGGTTTTTACTGGCTGGATAGAGACCGCCGAAACCGGAAGGCACAAAAAGTGAAGTTCCAGAATAACGACGGGGCAGATACCTGATAAGAAGCGAGAGGAACCAATCATCGCTTTCTCTCTGCCCTATAGGAACACATCGAGGACTCAGTCGGAAACGTGGTCAAAATCTGATTTTCAAACAACTGTGCTATTCCCTTTAGCGTCACAGGGAAGCGGCACTGATTTGCCAGCCCTGCCTGTTGGAGGTATTTCCGCCTTGTTCACAGGAGCTCCGGATCCAGAACCCGGTCGCACAACAACGGGAAGTTGATAGTAGGGATTTTGTGATTATAACCATCGCCGGTCACAGATGACAGTACGTGGGGGCTCATAATGTCATGCGTATGCCGCATGTGGCAGGTTGAGAACTGCAAAACACGCGGTGAAGGACACGGCTGACGCCGCCGGGGTGGCGGTATGCTTCTTGAGACGCCGATGCCAGTCACCCTGCGGTGGCAGGACCTCCTGTTTTTGTGTGCATGAGTATGCACATCTGAATGCCAAATAAGACAAATTAGCCCCACCTCGACTGCCAGAGAGCGATCAGCGGGGGAGGGAGTGCTGCCTGCTGACGAGCGTAACTGACCTAAACGGTCGCAGAGCAGGAATCCTGAGAGGCAACGCCAACACAACATCAACAGTTGTGGCACTTGCCAAGTTCCTTCTGCCACGGCAGTTGGCGCAAAGAGGCTGCCTAAGTGCCGTCAGCGAGGGCGTAAGTACCGGCAGGAAACAGACGTCAGCATTCTCACCTAAAAAGCATCCCCCTCCAGGGACGAACTCTGAAAAGTGTTGTGACATAAGTGAAATTGAGCGAAGTAGATACGTTAAAGGTCGGGGGGGCCGAATTGTGCAACGTCAAGTCTTGCAGCTGATTTCCTACAGAAGTTGGCGTAAAGCAATGAATGAAGTTCTGAAACATGATCTCGGTTAGAAATGATTACTCGGGTAGGGTTGTGGTATTTATCATCATCCAGCATAATCGCAAGATATTTCGGCTGAGTCAGGATGCTGAGATTAAAACGTGAGCTTTCCCAGCCGCCTGCAGAAATCGTACTCGATGAAAATGACCACTTACGTAGTATGATTTTTCCTTGGATTTTCGATACCCTCATAAAATCGAGCATAGTTCATAGGTGTGCACAAAGAATACCCTTGCTTGTACTCATTTTGTAGCAAATTACGCCTTGTTTAAATTTTTAACTCGAAGAAAAGTTACCTTTCGGTCTAAGAAGTTCGCAATGACGAGATATTTAAGAGTACGAAATGCACACTGAAAGAGCAGCGTACCTGTTAGTATATTAATGTTTCTTATGACGTACGTGCTCCATGTCTATAGCAAAATTTTGTGATTCCTTCTCTATGGCACACTGAAAATGTATGATTGCCATTACGAGGAAAGATTACAGCTTGGAGTTCAGAAACCCCAAACGCAAGTGCAACGGCAGGTCGGACTCGAAATTATTCAGATTGAAAACATCTCTCTGAAAACTGGAAGATACCCCTTCTAATTTGAAGACGTGACTTGCTGCTCAAGACGTATTACCTATGTGTGCGGTTTTTATATGTCTGCATTCATAAGGGCACAGGAAATCGACGGTAAAAAAATCATACTATATGAGTAGCCATTTTTAGCGGTTGTGATTCTTTGCAGGCGGCCGGGATGGAGTGTATTCAAAAGTCCTCATCCTAAGGTTGCTGCAATATCTTCGCGTTATATACTGCACAGCAATCAGTTTAGACACCCCACCCAAGCAACTATTTTTAACCGAAAAGTAACATCGCAGAATTTCATTTCACACTTCACGAGATACATCACCAACTGTACGCAATTCGATCTGGCTCGGAATTGACATTGCTTTATGATGGAAGAGAAAGTGAGGTCAGCCGTCTGTGAATCTTCGCTACTGTATATTACAGTGGCGTACTTTACATAACACGATGCAAGTTGTGACCCGGCGGATTGCGAGCTGGTGGGATACCTCCGTCCTCATTTGGTACAAAGGTCAGGCCGCAGTCATATCTTCTTGAGCTGACCTTTACGGCACCTCTTTCAGGTGAGATCAGTGTAGGGGTGTGATGCTAGCTAGACGCCAACTTCATGTCCTCAGTTACGGCGTTCACTTCTATCCCTAGTCGACTTGATCCCCAGGCTGATTATTGGAATATGGGAGAGGACGGTCCAGCCCGGAGCAAGGGATCAATTTCCTCAACATAAGTAACTAAATGCATTTTTTAGGCTACCGTGAAACGATAAAATTCCTGGATTCGGAGTTCGCCACCCGACAGTGTAATCCGCCTTCGCTCAGAACGTGGGGTCTGGTTTGTGAGGATCTGGGGGTCGAGGTCGTGTAGTGCAGGCCTAGACACTAAGCGTAGCCCTGGCAACCAGTACCTCCAAGCCCATCCTCAGTCTTTGTGCGATTAGAACACAGTGGGTGTAGGGAAGGGGGTTAGGTAAACATATGCGCAAAAGGTCATCAAGAAATAAAAAAGTTGATAGAATCCACCGCGACTTCGTTTACGTACCTTAGACCTAGGGCAGTAGCGACTAAGGATGACTCTACCCCAGGAGCGAAAATGACTCACTGGCACGCAGACCGCGCTGACTGACTGGTGGCTGAACTACGGCAGATAGGCAATGGTTGTCTCGACAGGCGAGCGTTCGAATGCCCACAAGTTTAGAGCCGATAGAGCTTACGGATGGTGAATTAATCCCTATGGAAATATTAGTGATTGCAAATGAAATCGCGGAGGCGGACGGCCGAAAAGACCTTCAGCGGAGAATACAGGTGACTGAGAGCTAAACATTTGCTCCCACTCAAAAGCTTCACAGATTCTATCAGTTTTCAGGATCATCACGACACCTGAAAGACGACTGATTGACTTCGGCCTCAGATGTAGACGTTCAAGGCGTGCGTCTTTGTTCAATTCTGCCCGGAGAAAAGCAGAAGTTTAACGTGAGATGCGTTGCCTATATGGTATACAGTACGAAGTAGAGTTATCTGGTCCGACTAATCACAAACTAGTTTGAGACGTCCTGATTCTATAACGGACGCTTCCGCTTACTACCTTCGATCTGAATTACAGCCCACGTAACCGGTCGCATAGCGAACGGCAATCAGCTGGGTCACTGGCACGGCAATTTCTTGCTTTTTGGCTGTCAGCAGTCCGGGAAACCCCCACCACAAAGCTGCACGTCAGAGGTTTGAACCAGAGTCACAGTTGAGCATCAGGAGGCGTCTCCCCCCCCCCCCCCCCCCCCCCACCCCGATGCATTGCCTGTCGGCTTGAATAAGGGATTGCCACGTGCGAGGGACGTGCGTCGGCATGCGACCGCCTAACTTCTGAGGGCCCGACTTCGTGGCGTCGGTCAGGTTCAGTCTTGAATTCAAACATGGAGTGTGCGGCCAGTGTTCGAGGCACCACTGGCAAATGACAATGCATAAGCCAGAAATTGTGTCCTCGTCTCTCGATGAAACGTCTGACGAAAAATCTGCCGAGTCGGCTTCTGTCTAACTGGTAATGCCTGAAAGTCATTGTGAACAAAACCTAGGAACTAGTTAGCCGTTTCCTTCGACACAGTTGATTAAAATGTATGCTACCGAGGGCTGATGAAGTTGTAATGGCAGGCGGTCAAAGTGAGAAGCGGCAAGTCAACGTTTTTTTCGTGGATATTCGCCTAGAAGTGACAACTGTTACGTTTGGTGTACGCACTTGCAGGCATGGGCACTCTTCAGCCACATGAGTCTAAAAGAACGATAAATTAAGTGTTTTCCTGAGAAGGAGTACATCATTCCGTTCACCATGCGGGACCTAATTTTCCCAGATCTGTTTCACTGCTGTCAATGCAGAATTCAATATCAGCAATTCAGCTTAGTTCACACGGAAGTCATTACTGCAACCAACGAACTTCACCTGGTGACTGGAGCCTAGAAATGAGTATGTGGAGGGCACGTGATGCGGTCTTGGGGCTAGCGACTGACTTCTTCGTGAGGTCTGCACTTCTGTACGATTCTAGAGCATCATGATCTGGTGCACAAACATTTTGTCAGGTAAAAACGTCTGGGATCGTAGTGAAAGCCTCAAGAGTAGAACACGCCGGGCACACTGTTTATGGAACTGACATCTGACAAGTTCTACGAACAACAACAGCAGGGACACTGAAATAGCCATTTCTGACCTATTCGCTGTTGTCAGTCAAGGAAGCTTCAACTACACCCAAGGTATAAAATCGGGACTGCAATTGGTCAAGAATAGGTCAGGCACATTAAAGGAACGAAAATACCCACCTAGTCCCCTTTTTCATCCTACATATCGCGAATGGACATTTAATGAAGTGGCGCGGGAAACAGTTCTGACCACGGCCGATAATTTCCTCCAAAGGAACCATGTGCGGGAAGCAGACCTCAGTAAATGACTCCCGAGTGCAACGGATGTCTAGTCGCCTAAGAAGGCGAGGTTTACGTCAGAATGACTTTTTTACGGAAAGATGAGCGAAGGGGAAGGAAAGTTCACCTGGAAATTTGCTCTTGTCTCGACGAGAAACCAACTTAGACCACCCACTGGCAGTTAACCGAAGCGTTACGATCCGCACACATGACGTAACATATTCGAACAGGCGCGCCGCATGGTCATACAATATGTGCAGGCAAAACAAAAAGATGCGCAGTCTATGACTTTGCTGTGAGGAGGCGACAGGCGATTGTCCAAACAGTGTAGCCCGCTCAGAGAAGGGGATCAAGAACGCGATGCATACATAGCCTAAGAAGTCGTAGATAACCATCTCAGTCTTTGCTTTTGTCGGCACTCCTTCTGTAGGATAAGTAATCCCTATGCAACCGCCTGAGAGGACTCTAGATTGACATCCAAGGTGCAACGGGACGAGCATGTCCCCGAACCTGATCGGTGAGCACCGCTCCATCATAATTAACATTCCCAATCACAACCGACAGGACAAGGGGTTATGGCTCAATGGTACGGTGGTAGACTAAATGAACAGAGATTCCCCGTTCGAGTGCCAGGTATTCCAGGTACGCGGACTGGCTGATGACGACATATAGGCCAGAAATGACTATTCCAGTCTTCCTTGACTTTTAAAGCATTTTTTCCCGGGTATGAATTGAAAACAGGCATGCACAGCTGTACAGTAGATGTGCTAACTTATGAAATGTCAACAAAAATTTCGAAATGCGTTCTCGTTTCGAAAATATAAATAAAGTAGTGTTGTAAAACTAATCATAATGCAGCATAAATCTATAATGATCCAGTTACCTCAGTGTGCCGGCTTTTGAAAGAACTTATTTTCGGCTGCATGTAAGATCTATACTTTGCAAAAAAATGACTACATAAGTAGTATGCAATTTTCTCATTAATTTTCAATGCCCTTGAAAATTCAATTATATTTTATGGAAAACATGCATAAAAATATTCATTCTCTTGCTTATTCGGTAGAAAATCACGTCTTCTTCCAATTTCATACTCAAAAGAGGAGTCTAATTCGGTCTTTAAAAAGTTTCTAATTGTGAGATTTCTTAATACCGTTAAATGGCCGTTCATGAAACGTCATATATCTGCATTTACGAATGTGGCTTGTAAAGTTAACAATATTGCTCAAATCCACTGCTTAATTTTATGAACCTCTTATGGTCTCCTCTTAACACCTTAGAGAAATGCATGGTTTTCCGTACACGGTAAATATGCAGCTTGTAGTTTTGAAATCCTGAATGCAAGTGTAACAGCAGGTCGGGTTTAAAATTATTCGGGAATTAGAAAAGTTTTTTAAAACCGAATTATACTCTTCTTTTGAGTATGAACTTAGAAGGAGACGTGAGGTTCTGCCGAATAAGTAAAAGAATGAATATTTTTATGCATGTTTTCCATGAAATATAATTGAATTTTCAAGGGCATCGAAAATCAATGAGTAAATTGCATACTACTTAAGTAGTCATTTTTGCGGAGTATAGATCTTGCATGCAGCCGAAAGTAAGTTCTTTCGAAAGCCGACACCCTGAGGTAACTGGATCATTATAGATTTATGCTGCATCATGATTAGTTTTACAACACTACTTAATTTATCTTTTCGAAACGAGAACGGATTTCGAAATTTTGGTTGACATTTCATGAGTAAGCACATCTACTGTACATGCCTTCCTTGGCTTTGTCGATATCCCAGTATCTGCGCATATATAGGGTGTAAGTGCGTTCGCCGATCGAGTTACGTGACCTGATAGGACTGTTGAGCCTTGGGATTCAATGCAAATCCCTAGCAGGCAATCGCACAACTGCTGGTAGTACATGCAGATGAAAAATACCTACAAAAAGAGGGGAGATCGCGATGACCATTTCTGACATATTAGCCGTCGTCAACCCACAATGGCAGTCGAGTAGCGACCATGAATATGTGTTGAAACGAGTACGTACAAAGGTAGTATCCTTATTTTGTTGGTACTCATTTTAGCATATATATGTATAATGGTGGAGGGACGCTCACCGATAATGTTTGCGGAACTCACTTGTCCCATTGTGCCTTACGGGATCTCTCTCTCAAGTCCAACCAGCAGTCGCACAGCGGCGCATGATAAAGGCAGAATGTTATTGCCGACAAAGACAAGTGAGACTAGAGTGAATTAATTAGTTTGTCTTTCCCAAAGAACTTATTTCTCTCAAAATATACACATATATATAAATATATGCATATATCAGAGGGGAGACGACAGAGTCTGGGGGGGTACATTGATACAGCAATGTTTCGGGTTTGTTTGCCTTCATTCAGCCAATCATAACCCTGAACACCAGCTGGGACCGGAAGCCCAAACATGCGCACAAACGCACCTGGCGCGGTTGGTAGACTACTGGGGTCTACCAGGTGGGTCATAGGCATTTTATCGAATCGAAGTTCATCAGTGCTTCGTCACTTGTTATTTTCTGTGGCTGCAGACCGTAGCCACCTCTTGGTCAGCTTATACACCCTGAGGATAGGGTTGGCCATCTAAATAAGATGTAAGTCGTCTATAAGATACCACGCAACACCTGTAATGCGGTTTACTGTGATCAAACTGGGAAATCGGGCTTCACACGACTACACGAGCACCAACTGCCCGTAGAAAGGCTAGACCACTTATTCCAAGTTTCCATGCATACACTGGAAACTGGACACAAATTAGCCTGGGACAAGACTCGCACTGTAGGTGTCTGCTCATGTAAGAAGGCCGCGAATTTTTTGAGCCATCCATTCTGATAACTCATGCATCAACCGGCACGTAGAATTGGATGCCGTATACAACAACCTCAAGGAAAAGTGGAAAAGACATTGGCCAATCAGAATATTACGCCAGCAGCAGTGACAGGGAGAAATCGATTTTAGGCGTGTTGAAATGTTAACTGTTTTGCACACTCCACGTCTGAGGACGACATGGAGAACCAACGTCGAAAATTCACAATAAATTTGTTTATATTTCCCAAAGAACTTATTTATTTTGAAATCTATATATACTGGACTGATAAGAGAGGCAAAAGTTGCGCATGCTCGGTGCAAGAACTTGCCTTCATCATTTTCTTGACGGAGTACGCCAACGATATGGTGACGGCAAGCGGAAGGCCCTCAGGGACAGCCACAACCAGCACAGTGACACCGATAATTACGAAGTGGATGAACTGTTTGAGATGAACTTGAGTATTCCAGGGCTCGCCTTGAATGTAATATGTCTCCACAGCGAATTTAATGAAGAGGATTATGACTGTCAGAACAGCAATAACGGTGCCTGAAAAAGTAAGAAGAATGAGGAGAAAATGGGAATGTACCGGAGACTAATTCACTTTTCTATGGAATCAAAGGTGGTCTAAAAAGGCAAAGAGCATGGGAGAGGGTGCGGGTTTCAGGGCGTGCGAGTTACGAGGCTTAAACAATGGTGAGAGGCAAGAAAGTATGGTGGACCTACCCACTTGACCAATAAGGCCCGCCAAATAATTCAACTTGGCCTGGAGAACGGAGGACTTCTTCTTGACGCGTTTCTTCTTCTTTGGCTCATCGGCGGTGGGAATGACAACAGCCGTACTGTGATCCATATCCCCGCCTGCACTCTTCCCATTTCCAGGAGATGTTGCATTGGAGATGCCGCCTTTATTGAGCCCCGTATGATCGCCAGTTGGGTGGTCGGGCAGCCGGCACATTTCTACATCTTTGAAACCAGCAAAAAGGGATAGCAATGAGGTGGCGAGTGATCGAATGGAGATATACAGGCAGAGTATTCTATGCAACTTTGAAGGACAGCTGACTGTCATGCTTAGGGATCTAATTCTTTACACTGTCAAAATCGGAACTGCAGACACAGCGCTGAGATTCAGCTGGAGATGAAATATCGGAGTGCTTCAGGTTTTGGGAAAAATTAAAGATGGTGTTGAGTAGGATGCAGCTGACGAAATACGTGTCGTTCATGTAACACGATTTACTATAGCCTATTTGCAAATTATCAACTTTTCAAGAGAGTGACCAAAAAGAACCTAAATAAGCCTTTGTTGAGAAGGCGGAGGTGCGATCACTGGAACAAGAAATTTATTGGCCTGACGCTTCGGGTTCTTACTCGAATCCATCATCAGAGACAGTCGCAGACAAGAGTTATGGTGGCATAAGGTGTGCAGTATTTAAGGCATGTAGGACCATATGCATACTGTGATTAACAGCTCTCACAATCACCGCTGGGGTCGTAATTGATGCGGTGGTGGCTTGTCGGTCCGAGTCCGAGTCATCCGTGTTGGATGCTGGTGTGACGATAGCTCGGCAAATTGGCTAACTGTCACTGGAATAATTGCTCGCCCGCGCCCTCTCCACGTAGCTGATTCTCCTGCCCAGGGAAAATCTCAGCACGGAATATGGTGACGGGAGATCAGTGCACTTGTTGATGGATTGCCGGCCCGATAACCATGACTCGAGCAGCTCGCGGCTTTCGCGGTTGTCACCCCTTGCGAGGATTTCGGCCTCTTGAAACTTGAAGATATGGCCGGGTCCCGTGGAATGAGCCGTCACCTGAGAGCTGGTGTCTCCCAGCCTCATTGCTGCTGTGTATTCGACAATTAGCGTCCGGAGTAATCTCCCAGTTTCTCCGACATAGTTGCTGTGTCCGCAACTGCACCATATCCGGTAAACGACTTCGGATGTTTCCTACCGTGGCAGTGGGTGTTTCAGCCTCATGACTTGGCGCCTAATGGTTGCTTCCGGCTTGTCTGCAGCCCCAACTCCGAGTGGAGTAAGAGGACTGGCGACTTCTGAGACGTTCTTCACGTACGTAAAAGACCGCCAAAATTCGGAACTGGTTGGATTTGGTCCCTGGTGTCGTTTCGTATGCGCTGGTCGACAAAGTTGCGCGGGTAACCATTGGCTCTCATTAGCCGTCGAAGATATTGTAATTTAGCAACCTTGTCTTCCATTTCACTGCAGTGCGTCTCAACGCGCCCTTACGCAACTGCGTTTGTGACTGATGGGGTGGCTGCTACTAAAGTTCAGTATTTGCGTCGTATTTGGCGCTTTCCTGAACACTTTGGTTTTCAGGGCAAGCTGTTGTTGCCTACAGTTAACAGGGCAAATGTTGGTGGCACTGTGGATAGTGGTTTGACGCATTATGAATGACCGCTCCTAACGGCATTCGGTGGGCGGCAGATTCGAGAACAAAGGCACAGAAACTGG
Organism: Spirometra erinaceieuropaei; assembly: GCA_902702965.1. Lineage (NCBI taxonomy): Eukaryota > Metazoa > Platyhelminthes > Cestoda > Diphyllobothriidea > Diphyllobothriidae > Spirometra > Spirometra erinaceieuropaei. The sequence goes on along the minus strand of CACRXP010000139.1, from coordinate 59,036 downwards.
CCTATCCGAGGAAGTGTTAGCCAAAATTGTGAAATATCTCTTCGACCATAATGGGTCATTTGGGGTGGGCTTGTGAAAGCCGATTAGCTTGCAGCACAATCACGTCACGTCAGGAGGTCGGCTTTTGAATGCACCCGTCAACAGCCGCTCGAAAAAACAACACCCAGTAAAAATGGCTGCTTAAGTAGTACGAATGTTTCGAAGTGATCTTAGGCGCCCTTAAAAATTCAAAAATCTTCGAAAGGAAACATTCAAAAAATGTGATTTCTTGTACTCAGCCGGTTGCAAATTATGTATTGCTCAAAGGGTATCTAACTGCTTAAAGTTTGTAGTTATGAGATTTTTCAAGACTATGAAACGTCTATTTCTACAGCATCGTATCTGTCCGTTTATTAATGCAAAATTGCATGAATCCCATATGACGTCCTTTTAAGAGGCCAGAAAGATGTGTGATTTTGCATGGTTTATGCAGTTTTGGAACCCTATGCGCAAGTTCAGCTGTAGGTGGGGAATTATAAAGCATTTTTAAAACAGAATGATGCCCTTTTATTTAGGCGTACGATTTTACGAGCACGTAATTTTCTGCCCAATGAGGACACGATAATCACTATTACAACCCCGTTTAAGTAGTCTTTTCTAGGCGAAAACACATTCAGAATTTCTGCTAACATTTCACGAGATAGACCAGCTACAGATCAGGCAAAAAAGGTCAAAGGCGTGTGCTGGGGCTGTAATTATACCCCGTTCACGCATGGCTGCCGCCGAGAGGTTGTCGACAGCCCGAGCCTAACCCCGCCAGATGAAAGACGGGATGACTTCGTCTTCAGTCCGGCGGACACGACATTGTCGTCACGTTTTGTCCGAAAGCTAAGCTTGTCTACCTCTGCGCAGAACACATATCGCTGATGGCCCCCGCTAGACAAGGTTAACTACAGCAATGTTCGGCGTGGTGTTGAAGGGAGAACGAATTCAGAGAAGCGATGCCAATAATATAGTCGAACGACTGATAAAATTAGTAAGTATTTTGATAATAGAAACTGAATGCTTATAAAAGACGCTGATACTGTATAACGCCTCTGCCGCGTAAGTCGTCGAATCATATGTTACCAGGGATACATAAATTGCAGCGCAAAATTGGAAGATTTCGGCAAAAGCAGTGTTGACCATTTGATGAAGATGCGTATCATCTTCAAAAAGAGTTTGTCTTTTATCATGACCATACTTTGGCGTTTTCAGAAAAACAACACCGAAATTCTGGCATTCATATAACATGTCGGCATTCTGGTAGCCAAAGACCGATGACGGTCCAACGCCGGTTGTCGAAGTGCAACTAAATGACCCAGACTGGAAGTTTATATTTCGGAACAAATGTCAAATCATGGCTTCCCTAATCAAATTAATCTACGCTGTCTCACAAAAACGGCGGATGCCGTGAACAATGAAATCTGATGGCCGAGATCTAGATTACGAAAACTTTCGTCGCTGACAGGAGACTTGGTATTTCGGTCCGCATAAATTGCATGAGGCAAGATGCGGATAAACACGTTATGTTCAGAAAAAAAGCGGACATTTTTTCTTCTTACGCGTTGATATGAACAAGTGAAATTTAATGACTACAGGCGACAGGACCCACGAAAAGCCGAACATTACGCATAATACTTTTGTACGGTATTAGCATTTTCAACAATATTTTGGTTTTTATATGGCTACTCGGTGGCGCATTTATACTCGCCGAGCGGAGGGGAACGGTTCCAGTAAAATGAGGAAAGGTAGCTTCTCGTTTGCGGTAGAAAATAGTCAGTAACGGTCACGAAAGTTCATGCGCGGGCAGTATGCTTTATTTTCTCCTCGACTGCACACTCGATTAGGGTGAAGAACATTAACATTCATTAGCGAAATACTCCCAGAAGGCGCCTTTTCAAAAACAACTTTTTGGACAATATTATTCTCCTGATCAACCGCATGTTCACTACAGGTGTTTGTTGTAGGAGTCCATTTTCTTCGTCAATGAGCGGGCATACAAGCATGGCCAGAACAGCCAGCTGCATGAAAACAAGCGTCAAAGGGTTTACTACATGGTCGAAGGCCTTTAAAAACAGTGTTTTTTGATGGCCTTGATGAACGCCAACGAAAAAACACATGTTCACTGGCGATCGGTTGAAAACTGTAAAGCGCCCTAGGATCTTGTGGACCTTTTCATCACAAGAAAGCGCACTGTAATTTTGAGGAAAAAGTCTCTTGGTACACAGAAAGTTGCTTGTTTATTATTTTAACTGCTAGTTATATTTCGATGTCGTAGCCACTGACCTATCGCCCGACATGCGTCCGACATAAAAACATGTTGCTGTGATGCGTCCATCCGCGAAATCAAGTTAAATCCTTCTGGCCGTAGTCAACCTCATCTCAAAGAATCGAAAAACAAAAAACTTCGCCGGTGTTTAGTAATATTAAGCAGTCGACCAACTGTCATATTGAATATTGTAATAAGTCTTGAGAGAAGTTTGTTGTGAAAATCGTACAAAAGGGTTTTCCAATCATCAATTAGCTTATGCTTTTTTATCCACTCGTTGACAGGCTTTGTGCACTTTTATTATTTATGTTTACGTGTTTGACACGAGTGTTCGAACTTTTGGCATTCCAGCTTTTCTTAGGAAAGTGACTGTTTCTAGCCAACGTACTGTTACTCTCCATCCTTATTTGGTGCTTTCATCTAACTGAAGGTTGCTTACTTGGGTCGGCTTCCGAATGGTTAGATTTTTGTAAAATTGCGCACTTCTCCGAGCTTGTGCTGAGAGGGAATGACCTTTCCTTCCGTTAAAAAATATATAAAAGCTATTTATCAAATCATTCAGGGAGCCTGGTTTGGCTGAAAACCTGTTGTATAAAGAGCGTTTTCGTTAGTTTGGCACAGTGACAGATGACATGAAATGCTAACGAAATCGTTTAAACGTGTTTTCGATTCATTAACACTACTTAAGTGGAGTAGTGCTATTGATTATCGTGCAGTATAATCCTAAGATATTTCGGTCAAGCCAGGATGCCAACTTTTAAATGTATCGCTTCCTGGCTGTCTGAAAAAATTTCGCTCAGTAAAAAATTGGATAGGATGTGATTCGGGAGTCCCACTAGATGAACACAATACTGTTGGTGTTGAGATTAAAGGTTAGGGTTAGAGGCTAAGGGCAGGGGTTAGAGTAAGGAGGTTAGGGTCTAGGATCAGGGGTTATAGGGGTTAGGGTTAGGGGTTGACGCAACTATTTCTCAATCATTTAAAGTACAACCGCGCATTCCCAGGAGGTTTTCTTGTGCATCCAACTGCTTGACCTCGTCGCCTGTGCGTCATCGGACCCACCTGTAAAAATCCCCTATTACCACCAGTCCCGTATTAGAGGTAACTAGGGTTGGTTTACTTCGGGTGGGGCTACATAACCACATCCGACCAAAAATTGCTCCTCAGATGGGGTGATTTTTACATACGATTTTTGATGACCTTATAAATGCAAATATATTTTATAGAAATCATGCCTAAAAATATGCTTTTTGTACTCATTTGGTAGCAAATCACATCTTCTCTTAATTGCATACTGCATGAATATAAATACTAGAAGCACACTAAAATAACTCTTCTAGTCGAAAAAACGTTCCAGAATATTGGCCAACATTTCACCAGATCGGTCAGACCGCCGGCGCGCTGAGACGTGCAAGTATGAATCAAAACGGTCTCGGCTGAAACGTGGTCTAGAAGCGAGTTCATCTTAATATCATGTTTGGAGACTACAGCCAGTTTGAGGTAGAGGCAATGTTCTTCAGTAAGAAGCTACAGATTATGCTTATGCTGCTAACGCGCTGTGCCATTATTCCATCGCGGTTCAGAGTTCTGGATGCAGACAACCACCTGTTGTGTAATCTATTTATAAATGGCCTACAACCTGTAAACAATTTTGGCGGCGATACATGAGAAGGGAATATCTCAATTTTAAGGCGACAGATGTTACGACACCGTCAAATTAACCGAGATTAGCAGGATGGTGTGGCTAAAAAAGGGAGCAGTTGCTGGCGCCTGCGTTTTATGAATGCCCAACTCTTGGACCGGTCAGTTCGAAAACAATAAATATCTCGAGTGGAAGCGTGTTGCGCAAATGAAGTCTTGAGAAAACGAACACCACTACTGGAAAACGGACAAATTCGAGTTCCGGAATGCAGACGAGAAGTAGACTCCATTTATCTCTCTGACAGTGGTGCTGGAACCACCAGCGAACAAGCACAAGTCTTCGAAGTCAAAATCATTTGCACGAGCAAATCTATACTTACATAGTAAGATTTTCCTCAACTTTAATGTACACTCAACTGATGGATCGGAGAGGAAAAGACCGAGGCCGAAAGTGAGGAGGACAGAAAATAACATAGGTACTTCTCTCCGCTTTCAAAAAAGACCGAGTCGCCCGAACCAGAAAGTTCCGCTAAGCCGCAGTTGCACCACACATCAGAAATGAAAGAATGCAGAGAAGTAGGAGTAGCGGTGGCGGCGGCAGCGGCAGCAGGAGTAATTTAGTGGTGGTAGAGGTGGTGGTGGTGG
>CACRXP010000139.1:31775-50637 GCA_902702965.1 Spirometra erinaceieuropaei | reverse complement strand
AGACTGTCGAACGAGCACTGGCCGCATTTCCCAGTAAAGTAAATTGCTAGCCATAAAACTGCTAGCTTATGGTTTTCAGTCAAAAGCGAATTTTGTGTCGTTAGAAACTGAAGAAAGACTACCACCCAGCAGAAGACTGGGAGAGATAAAGAAATCAATGCGGAGGGAAGGGAGAGCAAGTGCTTAAGTGATTCAAATGGAGGGAGAGGATAAATGGGTTTTGTCTGTGCTGTAGTATAAAGTGAACCTTAACCGCCAAATGGCATCCTGGCACTGGAGTTTGGCAAGAGCGTGCATCTTTATTAACCTGGATGTTGTAAATCAGCAGTTGGGGTAAAGTGGTTCATAGTCAGAAAGCCAGGTGAAGGTGACGCTGTGGTGGAGTAAGTGTTAGGGACATTAATTCAGTTAGTTGAAAACAAAAAGGCGCTAAAGCCGGTGCTGAAAGAACTCATCAGACATATCTGATGGGTGACCTTCTCCAGTCCAGGAGTGTCAAAAACAGCCTCTACCTATAATACTGTTTAGAAGCAGGCTTATTGGGTACACAGTCCACAGAACACTTTCTTACTTACAACCGTCTGATAAGGTTGGGTTTCCGGATTTCGCTGCTCAGTGACACATCCACGTGGTCGATGTCGGTCAAGTTGTACGTTTGGGGATACCACCCACCTTCAACGAGGACGACGATAGAATTCCAATTTGCAGTGAGTTTTATTGAATGTTAAACCTGCGCGAGCAGCGTACCTGAAGGGCGGAATTGGCTCATGCCTACTGGTCCTGCAGAAAAGCCCGACACCTCTCACTCCAACCCTACCCAGGGACTTAACACCGGTAAACAGTTATAGGTCCACAACGCAACAAATGGTGGTCAGTGACAAAGTAGGGGGTAGCAGAAAAGGCCAGGAAAGATGCAGCAGAGGTGAGGAGATAAGGACAGTAAGCCCCCCCCCATCTGGATTTCGAGATGCTTGGATCATTATCGGTATCAACAACTGCCTAGTTTCCTTCACTTTTGGGACTCTGCAGTCCATCGCCAACGACTCTAATGCAACACTGTCTGTAGAAATTTATCTGTCATACACTGGCAAACGCTAACTTAACTAAGATGTCCTTCGCAGACAATAACCATCGGCGTCGTAAACGGCGGCATGGCCATAGAGCCTGCCGGAGAAAAAACGCATCTGTCAAGGCATGTATCGGATGGCTACTGCAGTGCCAACCTCAGTACAAGCGAAACTCCAATGAGCTAAAGTTACAGATCAGCTCAGAAACTCAATGCGCTGACTGACTGCACAAGCTTTAAGCCCTGCATTCAAATACATGGTTGCCACCAATGACCTTGACGCATTCACCAGCGCACTGTCAGGTAACGAATATCGGCAGCAGGTGGTAAGTTATATTAAAATTTGCCCGCCAGGTTCCATGTTTGTCAACGTCCGCCGGAGACCGGACTAGCGCTTTCGCAGACCGTACTTTTAGTGTCCTATTCTCAGGTGACATTACCTCTCATCTAAAACTACGGCAGGCAACACAGGAAACGCGTTTTCTTGGGCTCGACCCTTCATGTCGTCGCTCTGGACATGATATTTCTCCTTCGTTCATTTGCAACGTCCAACGCAGATATTTCCAAGATGCGGAGCGTCTATGTGCGGTCTGCCAACCAACAGTTTGAGAAAGCCTTCAAAAATATCTTGAAGAAAGCTTACGATCGACCACAAAAACGCAGCTAAAGGGCTGACCTTGACAATACTGTTAATGGTTGGTTATTAATGCGTATTGAATTTATGGCAAAATTTCGTTTATTTCTTATTCTCCTGCTATATTTCCGATGTCTAAGACGATCAGAAGGATTTTTCTGAAGTGAGCTTTTCCATACAGCAATAAAACAGCTACTGTACATATTTGCTAAATTAGCAAAACACCGCCGCCGTCATCTGTCACACCACTTTTGCAATATTTTTCGTACTGTAAATTCATCATGTCTGCATGTTTTTACAAAATAATATTCTACATACAGTAGATTTGCCAACTCATGAAATGCTAACCGAAATTCTCAAGTACATTTCTGACTCAAAAAGATTACTTAAGTAGGGTTGTAAAATTAAATACCCTGCAGCATAATCTTGAGATATTTCGGTTATCTAGGTAAGCCGGCTTTCGAACGACCTGTAAAAACTGCACTATGCAAAAAATGACTACTTAGGTAGCATAAATTTTTCTCATTGATTTATGATGCCCTTAAAAATTAAATATATTTAATTAAAAAACATGTATAAAAGTATGCATTCTTTTTCTCATTTGGTAGAAAATTGCGTATTCTTTAAATTTAATGCTTGAAGGGTATGATTCGGTTTTCAAAAAGTTTATAATTATGAGGTTTTTAAGATCGCGAAATGAATTTTTATAAAGCATCGTGTTTAAGCATTTACTAATGTTGCATCTAAAGTTTACAATATGGCTCAAATCCACTGCTAAATTTTATGAACCCCATATATTCTTCTCTTAATAGCGTACAGAAATGTATGATTCCCTGTGCACGGAAAATATACAGCTTCTAGTCTGAAAATCCTGACAGAAGATCGGGCTCAAATTTATTCGGGAATTTGAATTTTTTGAAAACCGAATTATACCCTTCCTTCAAGCATGAAATTTAAAGAAGGCGTAATTTCCTACCAAATGAGAAAAGGAATGAATATTTTTATGCATGATTTCTATTAAATATATTTTTTTAAGATATCAAAAATCAATGAGAAAAATCCATGCTACATAAGTAGTCACTTTTTACATAGTGAAATTTTGGCAGGTCGCCGAAAAGAAGTTCGAAAGTCGGCGTCCCGAATTAACTGAAATATCTCGGGATTATGCTGCAAAGTAATTAATTTTACAACCCTACTTAAGTAATCCTTTCGCGGCGAAAACACATTTGAGAATTTCGGTTGGCAATTCATGGGTTAGCACATCTACTGTTCATGTAGTCTTTCTACAGTGAGCTTACTGCTATGAGAACCTACCTATAGGGGAAGAGATTGTGAAGGCGAGGGCAGGATCGCTTGTGCAAGAAATAAGTAGGCTGCCGTTGAAGTACAAAGATTCGAATTTTCTTATCCTGATTCGGCCTCGAAAAGTATGACAAACTCGAGCTCGAGTCGAGTCCGAATTGTTATTAGGGATTGTTTTCGTCGAGCCACCCTCCTTAACCCCCCCCCCTCCCCACCGACCTTGCATTCAGCAAAAACTGCAACCATTCTCCAGAAAAAAAGGAAACAGGCAAGCAGTACCGGCTGTTATCCTCGCGGTGCGTGTTGAAGGTGGGTGATTCGGAGTCTTATCTGCCCGCTTTTCAGCACACGTAGACCCACCCTCTGCCCCTCTGTTTCCAAAAATACGCTGTTGCCACAATGTCCAAACATATAGGTACTACGTAATATTTTGCACAAAAACGACCACTCTGGGCTGGTGCTGCTGTGTGAACAGGATGGGTGGTCAAACCGAAAAGGAACAAAGCATGTTAGTGCGGGTTTATTGCATAAAAATCGGAGGCACAAACTATACGAAGCAATGCATGGCAGAGATGCATATGCGAAGACAGATGAAACAGCTTTATAAGCGTCCAGCCTAAAGGTCAGATGTGGTTATTTAGCCGCACCCGAGGTAAACAAACACCAGCCGCCTGTAATACGGGACCGGTGGTAATGGAGGTTTCTACAGGTGAGGTCGGGGAACGCACAGTCGACGAGGTCAAGCAAATGTATGCTAAAGAAAACCTATTGGGAATGTGCGGTTGTACTTTGGAGTAGTTGAGAAATGGTTGCCCTAACCCCTAACAGTATTGTGTCCATCAGGCGCGGCTGCATAACCACATCTTACCAATATGAACTTTGGTAGAGTTCATAGATATGTTCCTCGTCTAAGCTTTATTCTGGGAATCTCTTGTTTTAAGCGGGTATAATTAGGTCCTTCTTTAGCATTCTAAAACGTACATTAGGCAAAGAAACACTTTTATCCCTTCTCACGCTTTGGTTCTTTGTGTTTTTGCTGTCTTGAGGGGCCCCATCCTTAAAATCCTAATTACCAACATTCCCGTGTTACAGGTGACCTTGCTCTATAGTTTGGGGGGCGCAGGCAAATATCCGATCCCTGCCTAAATTCCTTTCCACGCATCAAATTATGCACCCGTAAGCACGGTGTAAAACCCTGAAATCGGCCCACAATTTTGATAACACATGGACATTTGGAGTTACTTAAGGCTGTGCCAAGTCGTTCAGTTGCAGCGCAGAGTGCTTATAAAGTCTGGAAATGATATATAGAAGTGACGTGTACAGATCTGCTCTGCGTGTCGGACGAAAAATGGCATTTCTGTTCTTTGCCTTCGAGGTGAGTGTGTACAGCCTACGCAGGCGACCGCAAGGTAACTGGCAGTGAATAGAGTTTTTCGCCCGACAAGGGCAGACACTTCTGGGTTTAGACTGGCTTATCTCTCGTCACCGCCAGCCCTAGCACTGAGAGACCTGGATTGCGTCCAAAAATTAAGCTAGATCGCGGTGCGCCATTCGCACACTGCTGAGAATTACTGAGGTTTCGTGCTCATGAGTCCGGAGGGAGGTCTGCTCCATCCCATGATCAATGACCCCTTCGGGTTTTAGAGGTCACGTCAGTCATCCGGTTCCTTCACCTCGAAATCATGTACTTTCAACCAGGTTAAATCTGCGATACAAGATAATTATGAAGTAGGACGTCTATTTGCAAAAACATATGAAAACCGGGACTGACGCCACCGCGTCTTGTAAGGGCTACTGGTTTATGTTGGCCGTCAATGACTAGTAGATTCCAAAAAAAGACTAAAGCACTCTTTCCATTCACCTAGGATGGCCGCCCACACATGGACTGAACGGCCATCCACTTTGATGACGGGGTTTCGAGGACTTGTTGTTAATCCTCCAGACGCAAAGTCCTTAATGCCGACATGGAAAGATGAGTCTCGTCTCCGTCAGTTGAAATAATTGGATCCTGCATATGACCACGTCAAATGAGCCGTCCCCCGGCCTACCCTATGCCTGTTTTACTGTCGGTTTTTTCTAAGCTGAACGTGAATAGGAGTCCTGATTACGTGTCATCGTCGAACGACGTCACAACGTACGCGGGGGTGCCGAAAACCAGCCGCCTTTGGGTAGTTTAAGCGCGGAAGCGAATGCACTCGCTCTCATTGTCCTCATAAACAACTTGCCTTTTCTGCAAGCTGCTCCTCTGAGGCATCTAATCATTCCCCTTCCTTCTGTACCGCATTATCAACATCCAAACAGCCTTTTTCTATCCACTGGCACGGAATTTCCAAACCAACGTTTGCGCCCTTCCAGCACGCCGCCTACCGATGACCTGCTGCATCGCAACCCTACGCGACGGTTCACTTGCGTTGAATGTGCACCGCAATGCCGGCGAGATTTTCGCCGTCCTATGCAGGAGGAAGAATACTGCCAGCGCGCACGCAATGGATAAGGGCACCACCTTACAGACATGTCCGGCGAATCACGTCAAAAGTACTCGACGGGCCTATCGTGAAGGTGGGGTGGGTCAACAGTTCGCACTTCCGGCGCGGCACTGTGTCGATCCCGTTTGCGGGCGAGAACTAATTTTGACCCTAGGTACGTCCACGTGGCCGAAAACATGGCTGTGGTCTTTCACTGAGGCGAGGTTTTGCCCGTCCCTAGCAAAAATTGTTTGGACAAGTGCGCGGTGAATCTAACTTCGCTCCATCCCCCGCTGCTGTCCTGAACCCCCCTCCCCCCTATCCCCTAATAACGAAGCCCAAAAGTTGTTTTGTTTGACAAGTCACCGACAAAGCAGGCAACAGACGGAATTTCTGCCTCATCGTATTACAGCACAGACTGCGGCATGTCAGACTGTGGCGAGCATGTTCTGGCATGTGGGTCACTGTACTATAACTGTTACTGACGATTTTTAATTCTGGCGAAGAGCGACTAAGGTCGTATATGCCTGGCACATAAAAGCGGACCTCTTGGCAGAAGTGCATGCCGATCGGTTGCGAGGTACGCCTTTTTGTGCGCAGAAAACCCTGGAGCGCTAAGCTACGGTCTCTAAATTGGAAAGTTTTGTGTCACTTTGACAAATATCTCTGCTTCTGGTAAAGTCTCTCCCTGTAGTTCTTGAAGGCCATTTTAAATGCTACTTGACCTATGTGGGTGGTAGGGTATAAAGTAGACCGGGTTTCTACAAGGATCTTGTTTAGAAACTGCAGCCTGTTGGTGAAATCTTCTCTCCGATGGCAGCTTTTATCCATAATTGTGATTTCGTCCTGTTCCTCCTTGGAGTTGGCTGACTGGCTAACAACATCTGGGCAGTTTGTGATCTAATTTCAAAATTTTTTCGTGCGTGAACGTTGGCGTTTCATAAAGGCCCTCCACTCAGATTGTCTTCACGGCTGTCTTAATCACCATTTGAGTAGAGTAAAAAACAATTTTTAGTAAAAGTAAACAGAAGGGCTTTAGACGGTAACTACGGGGACTCCATCGCTGAAGCACCTAGTGGTTTTCGTTTGAAATCCATTTGCAAACATGGCGACACTGCAGAGTAGGCTTTTTTTCGTTTTGGCACGCAAGCCCTGTTGCGAAACAAATAGCCCTCTGGCTGCAAGAAGAGGGGGGATGCGAGAGCGTGATAATTGTTAGGGCAAAAGGCAGGCAGCTGTAACGCACCGGAGAGGAGCACTGGATCGATATGTTCACCCTTCTTGACGTGGTCCGCTTCACCCGTCAGGGAGCTCTCATCAACTTTGAGATCGTTGCTTTGGATGATCACACCATCGGCCGGCAAGAGATCGCCTAAAAGTTGGTGTACACGATGAGTGCAAGATCGGGAGGGCCAGAAGTCATTATGCGGCAAAAAAGTAGTAGCTCAATGTGCCCTAAAGAATAGGAAGAAGCTTAATAAATAACTTAATGGAACACGAATGACACCCTCAAGTTGAGGCACACAGTGCGGTTCTGTTAGATCGTACCAAAGGAATCAGGGAACAGAACGTGAACGAAGATTTGAGAGGATGCACTAGGAGGAAAACGCATTGGGAGAAAAATGGAAGCATCGGATAGGATGCGCCCAAAAAAAGTGAAATATTTCACGCCCAACCGTCCGGTTCCGAGGAAGTATTCAGGCCGTAAAAACTGGGGCAGAAGGTACTGTTGGTGTTGCATAGGCCCTGGTAGAAGGTCCTAAGACACAAACGCCTGGCTGGAACGCACAATATGTTGGAATAGTTCTTTGACATAATATGGGCAAACCCACTTATGGGTTGACCCCACTGGGACCGGCTCCTGCCTTTTTCAACAAGACCGCCGCGTTTAGGAGAGATCTCTCCATTTAAGTATCCCCATTCTCGACAAGGTCTTATCACCCTGAGGATTCAAAATTGACCAACAATCAGCTCAGTAATCAACTAGCAGAAAAAGTGGGTCAAGAGTCTGACCGGCCGCTTTGATTAGAGTGTGGCAGTGCTACTACTAGTGGAAAAAGCCGGGAAGGAGGGGGGGAGGGGTATTATTCGCATTAATATCTTCCTGCTTGTATATTTGTCCTAAAACGTCGTGATCAAAAGTAGACGTAAGCCACACGCAGTGCAGAGGTACCCAAGCGTAGTAACAAAATTCTAAAACACTATCCGTGGTTGTTGGGGTTATATTAGGTGTCCCTCGTGTCCCTAAAACAGGCCGCGTGAGAGTTGCACCAGACCATCACAGGGGCCGGATCAAAGTACGGCGCGCGTTACCGGCCTGTGCCGCCATAACATAAATTGGGGTGCGGGGGCACGCCTCGGCGCCTGTTTCCGGCCCTCGTCTCTCGTCATCCTGACTGAAGGCAATCAAAGGAAGTCGTGGTGTTTGTCGAGACACAAAAGGCACGGGAGGAAAATATAAATCTGCGCAGAAAAATGCTGCAGTGAATGGCATTAGGCGGGACATTCCTCTTATTACCGCATCTTTTCGAGTCAAATAACTCCTGAGAATATTCAGTCGTACATATTGCAAAAAACTTTGTCGTTCTCATGGTTCTTCAACAGGCACTTTTTACGTTGAATTCTGCTAAAAAACATTGGCGGACGGCAGTGTGTTATTTTGGTTTATCTCGGTTATAGCTCGATACAGAACTTAAGAACACTTGTTTTACCTCACCTTCTTCATGTTTACCGTAAAAATATCTCAAGCCGCCTTTAACATAACGGTTAGAAAAAAGCTCAAAACAGAAATGCTCAGATGGGCTAGTAGTTAATGAGGACTAAGTTGAATTTAAATGAGACCTCCTCGACGCCAAAATGAAAACGCAGGCGCGGAAAAAGATTTGCGCGGCAAGGAAATTCTCAACAGTTAATTCTTTGTAAGTTGCTTAGTGTTCCTTGCGCGTTTCAGGACTGAGTTCGAAGTCTACGTGGGTAGAACGAGTGTTTCTGTAAAAAAAACCGCTCCTAAAGTGCAGTCAGTGCAAGGTGGTCTAGGCGCATCTGATCAGTTCCGAGGACGCAAACGGCCCCGCTCCAGATAAATTATGCTGTAGGAATTAATTAACGAATAACCGACAAGGTCGCTGTTTCACAAAACTGATGCAATTCCCACTCTTCGTTAAATGTGCTGAAACCTTTTTTCTGTAAGTCCAAAATAACACGCAACGCCAGAAATAACTGACATGGAGAAGGGCCGGCGGCAGCAGCGACAGAGAGGACTCAGTTCATGAGAGCTTACATGAACCAAGTGTTTACGATCGACTTCGATTTTACTTGAAGTAGATGCAATTCTGAGAAAATATTAAACAAACTGACCCAAATTCTACCCAATTAGCCAAACGCAGAATAGATGATCTGGAAGTTTTGCCATTTTCTCGCCTATCTATCGTTATCAAACAGGGATATGACAACATGCCGCTTCACATGCTGGTGTTCAGCCAAAGACGACAGACCATCGCGCAAGTTTCTCGCCGTTGAGACAACAGGCCCACACCGGGACAGTCGAGGTCGAGGGTGCAGACCTCGGATTTACAGCCTGGGATTAAGGGTATCAAGGGCTGACAGCGGCAAATAAGTCAGAAATAGTCACTCCATTAGTCCTACCGTTGTCGGCAAAAGTTATTGAGCATTGATTGCCAGTCGCCAGATTACGGTCTGTGTTGGACGCAAACCCCCAGCTCGAAGAAACAAACGAGGAAATGCCCGTCCTCGTCAAACATCCAGAAGCAATCAGTGACCGCCATTCGCATGCAAGTAATAGGGAATCAGGGTTAATTAGGGAGAAGTGGATGGGAATAAACGAGCAATCTGACGTTCAGTCAAAAAGCCCACCTCTTCTCAAAAACTGGCAATAAACGACCACTAGTCTTTGTCTAAATCTGCAACTTAGAGGTAGGACGAAAAAAAATTGGTTGCCTTGCAAAGAAACAACCTTCACCCCCTTCCCCCCACCCCCATCCCTCAATTCCTGGACCGCACTATGTCCCGTGAACGCGGCAATCTCCAACGCCACTTCAACGTGATTGTTTAGTGCTGTTTGTAATGTCTGCGAGAGTGTTACCAGTAAAACCAACCCTACCCCCTCCCTCCGAGCTTTGTCATTCCATATTAGCAGGCACATTTATAAACTGTTTATTTCCTACTAAGCCGTGCGCAGATAAAAGTACGCCATTGAGGTCGCATTTTGGAGCATGTCAGAAAAATTAAATCCACATTTTGTTGCCCGATACAGTCATCACATTATCTTTTGTCGAATTCTCATTGCGTATGCTGCCGCCAAGTAAATGAGTAAGTTAAGTGTACTTTTAAATGTATCATTTTTGATAGCCAGACACTGGCTGAATGATTGTGGGTCAAAGAAATGAATATTAGTGAATGCAATGCCGAAAGCATAGTTTTCCAGATCTATAGCCAAATGGAGACGTCTACCCAGTGAATGCAAGTGGCAAACATGCAAGCATGGGATGCAGAGAGGGTGGTTATACTTCAGCCCGGCCCGAGTTCGTGCAAGCTATAACTGGCATATGTACATGTGGAAACACGCGGCAGGGTAAAAAGTAGGCAAATACGCATGAGTACCGTATTTGACGAGGCAAATGTCGCCAACGACGATTTCGCCGACAAGACACTCAAAGAACTCGTTGTCACGCATTACGGAGATGCGATGGTCCGATTCGATTTTGTCCTGAAGACCGCGAAACTGACGTTCCTTCTGCCAGTCGTTTACAGCCGTGACGAGGACGACGACGAGGACAGCACCGAGGATCGCCACGCCCTCGATCCAGCCCGCATCTCCTTCGGTTTCGTCTCCGCCCGGAGGGTTTCCGCCGCTGTCTAAAAAGGTCCATCGGAAAAGCAGCGCGTTATTGTCATCTACTATGGGTTAACAACTACCCATGCACAGCATATACAAGAATGCCTGGTGCCTGTAAAGGCTGAGTAGTTCGAACTGTTTATTTATTAACACTTTTAGAGCGAGTTATTGGGTGGAAGAGGCTCACGGAGACATGAAAGCGTCTACCGCCAAAGACAAGATAAAACCGAGTTTGCAGCATACGGTAGGATCCTTTTGTGTGATGTGCTTCCTGATAATACATAAGTTAGAAACAGAAAGGGCATGGATTTATTTGGCCACTCTGTAGTATGTTTGCAATCGCGGAACGGGGCCTGGAAGCAAACAGAGATGCCGAAAGTGGTTCAAAGTTTAATTGAAAGGGTAGTTCGTAATTTGGGGCTAAAAAATCACCAATACCTGTCGGTGATGAGCAGAACTGGACAAAATATTTTAATCTTTTTCCCGACTTTACTTCTGACATTTATCAGCAAGGTGCTCCAGTAAGACACTTCTTAAAGGGATTTTCATTTGATCAGGAGCATATTCAATACAAGCCCTCGTCGTAGAACCCATTTACAGGCATGACCCGATCCGTCATCTGCATGGAAAAAGACATCCGTGAACGAACTACGTAGGTGAATGCCCCCATGAAATGTCTTATTTGGAGATTTTAATAGACACATACTACAGAACCCATCTTCTGGATAATTGATTGAGGACACCGAAAATCGCAAATTATTTAACTGACATGTTTAGTGGCGTTGGAAAAGTCAGCGAACTGAGCACATAGGAATTCTACCAAAGAAAAACTCGTGATAAATAGCAATCTGTTAATTTCTTAGCCACCGACCGACCTCTCGACAGGTGACCTTATAAGACCTCTAATTCCAGGGACGTCCCTGTCAGCAAAATCAGGCTCTTCGTCGTAATCAACCTCATTCCAAGTAATGCAAAAACAGAAAAACTCCGTCTAATTCTCGTGACATCACTTTGAAAAGCATAATTAAACACGCAGCGGCTGACTGGCTAGCGTACTACAAAAGTAGGGAATATGCACGACAGGGAAGCGTAAAAAGGCTTTGCAGACGGTATTTCGCTAACGCAATTTTATCGGCTCACTTGTTTGCATGGACATGCTTTTTGCACTTCCACTAATTATGTTTACACATTTACCATGACTATTTAAACGTTCATAATTTTTGCTTTTCTTAAGGTAGTTATTTCTAACCAGCGCAATGTTAATCTAAACACTTCTTTGTGTGCCTATTATACATCTGGAGTTTTGATGGATGCAGTTAAGTCGGTATCCGATTTCTTGGAGATTTGTCATGAACTTATGCATTCTTCATGAGTTAAGTCACCAAACGTGCTTTTAAAGCGTATTTGAGAAAATTAAGCATCCTGATTTTTGTCGAAAGGAGGTATATTTGAAGGCAAGACCTTTACGTAGTTCGGGATGGAAGTCCAGGGAATGAATGGAATTTAACGACAGCGCGGTCGAGGGGGACGGGAAAAACATTGACTGGTAGGATCGTCCACACTGAACAACGTTCGCAAATGGGAGCAAGCGGTCACAGTCCACTGTTCTGAAAAAGGCAGAGTAAATCCTTCGCAAGGATTGGACCCTATCCGCGTTCTAATAATTGACATGACTCACTTTGACCCAACTGCGAAAAACTCGGTGCCTCTGGTCAAAGTGAATTATTTGAAATTTGCCAAAACACCTCTGAATTGACATGACCGCAATAACCATTCTTAGCACGACTTCGACCAGTTAGTCAGTCGTTGAGGCAGCAGATTCAACATCATCCTTTAGACGTAACATTTGCACGGGTGGTCACGGAGATCAGGGGGACAGATCGGGCAAATGCATGTCACTTTCGGTTTATACGCACTGGGTGGTGCGCTGGATGTTAGTATCCCGAAGAAAACAGCCCAGTGCATTCTTGACAGGTAGGGATACCTTCCTACAGTATCCGCCTGTACAATTCTAGTGTGAGTTTCTATAACACTCCTTCCTTGGTTTATCTTCCTATAACTTCATGTCCTGACCATCTCCCACGTGGACCGTCGTCTGTCTTTGAAGGTAATGGTTGTCTTATCAAGCCCGCCGCGTTTCACCCATCCCTTAAAGTGTCCTCTGGGGCTAAGGCCTAGTTCGTATATGGTCTTTTGTGATGAAACTCGATATTTTCAAATTGCTGGCCAAACACGGATGTCCACGGATGGTAGCCATGTGTTATTGCCCTTAAACAGACTACACCCGAGTGGCACTTTCATATTGCTTCCAACGAAAAATCAAGTCTGTGTACTTTTTGTTTAAGCGCTTATTCTGCTGTCAGTCAGCAAGAAGACAGATAGACAAAAAAACAACGATAACAGACTTCTGTCACAGGCGGTTCGAAGTCAGGAACATGTAAAAGTCAAGCAGCACCATAAGCATTATACTGACCTGTGGTCCATCTGAGGGAGAGGGTGTGCAGACCACTCACGCCCATGCCATCCAGCTCACCCCCATGATAGCCAGAGTGAGCAGTCTAACCGCCTGTTCGTTTTCCCTCTAAGGTCGTCGAGAATTGTAGAACAAAACCTGAAGCGAATAAGCCTCATGACCTTATCCACTGTTGTCTATGGAGAGTTCACCACCGAATACGCTTGAATGGCCCTGCCAAAACGCCGCCCCTCCCCCTCCCCCGATAGCTGACTGGTCGGTACACTCCCCCAGTGCCTCTCTTACCTCCCACTATTCCCGAATGGACGATAGCAAGCGTTCAGCAATTACTGCAACCCATCGACCGGTCGTTCTGACTTCCCGCCTCTATCTTTCTCAGCTTCCATGGCCTCTACCGCTCTCCCCCCTTTCTATCTCCTGTCGGGAAGACAGTAGTTGAGAAGGCACTTTTTTCCCGCTGAGGACATTTAACTTTTTTGTCCGGAGAAATGAATTTGGACGACCATAAATTGTACTGCAGGAATCTGTGGTTTTTTAATTACCGCTACAAGAGCTCGCAGATAATTTCCCGCTCTGTCAGGATTTACTGATGTTTGTTACCCGACTGTTAGTACTAGCAGTTCGTGATGTCCGCTATAACATTTATCAACTTCTTCTGTTCTGGTATATTTTCTAAATAGGTTTTTCATCCTGGGAATGAGAGGTAGGCGAATAAAATGGGTGGCTGGCGCAGAACAGCACAAAAGTCCATTCGCAGACATCGTCAAAATAAAAGTTCGTGTGTTCTATAAGTGTCAAGGTAATCAGCCTACTGGTAGAGGGACGCGACTAGATTCTTCAGTGGTACGATACAAACGGTGCTGATCACCATTTTCCTCACTGCATTCTACAGACATGAACATCTGTTGACACCACATGATTATGCTAAAGTTTTGGAGAACGACTGGCACCCGCCCGATGCGAAAGGCCTCAAGAAGTTAGTGGGCTTTCGCATCCAGCAAGTTTGATGGGGAAAAAGAGAGACACAGAGAATCCCTACCAAAAGCCCGCGCATCTATCTAGAGGATAAAAATCTACCTGCACAAGAACAAGCGGGGTTTAGGACGAAACGTGGTACAGAAGGCCAACTGTCTAGACTGTCGCACTTTACCGAGGGCGGTTTTCAAAAGAGGCCGACGTAAAATAGAATACTTGCGTGCTGAACCTTTTCGGGGTCTGTGGTACCGTCTGGTGGGATGTCTTTTTATGTAAGACCGCAAAATGCATTTTTGAGCCTTATTTGCCACGCAAAAACACACAGTTCTGTGGTAGAGTGGCTCGTGATAACGGGCCCGTGGCCCAGTGGTTAGAGGCGTTGGGCTTCTAAATAACAGGTCGCTAGTTCGAGCCTCGAGCGTTCCACACTTCGGTGTTGGGTATAACTGACCAACGACGACCGCTAATAAGCCAGAAATGGCCATCCCAGTCTCCTTTGTCTTTGTCGGTAATTCCACAGAGTTCTGTCTCTCCGACAGAATGAACTTCGTTGAACACGATGTTAAGAAGGCCATCTTCGTAAACGGGAGTACCGCATTACCGGGTGAAATAGCCAAGTCTGCTTCTGGTCTACATTGATAATGAAAGGGGGTAACATTGGAAGGCCCTTGAGCAGTCACTTCACTGATGAAGTGAGAATCCGGGTACAAGAGGTTCAAGGAAAAGTGTAGTCGGCAATGACGGCGGTTACTATGTGAAAAAAGAAGTCGATGTTGTGCCCTTTAACGCCGAAATGTGAGACTGGCCTCTTGTCCACAACCACCCACAAGACCCACGGGACACTAAAAATGCCCAGAGGTCACTTGTCCCGCCTTAACCTGATCCCAAAATTCTCGGACATCACCTGCGACTGTTAGCTTATGTTCAAAAAAACTGGCTGTTATTGCAAGAAGCTAAAATGTCATTTAAACAATCCAGAAACTGATTGGGAAGTACCGAGGCTTCGACCGAGCAGTCCTTCACCGTGAACATATTGCTACGGTTGTATCAGCGTAGTGTAAGCTGATTCAGCGTGGATGCTGTGCATATCTGAAACAACCTTGTAGCAACTATAGGACATGCCTGCAGCACCTTGAGGGCGCAAGCACAGGTTTGGTTAAAAGAGCCCCAAAGTGATAAGGGTTACCCTTCCAGAAGACGAAGATACGATCACTGGAACAAGAAACTTATTGGTCCGACGTTTTGGATTCTCACTCGAATCCATCATTAGAGGCACTGGCTTTCGAGGACCCCAACTGAAGCACGTCGCCACTGATAAATCCCACACGCAAACGACATCCTTTTCGAGAGAAAATAATGCCTCGCCGCAAAACAAGGAGAATTCAAATAATAAGCCGGTGAGGAAAGACTAAACTAAAATGAGGGACGATTTTTGGGGACTGCGACAGAGCTACGTCCTACCCCTTAACCAAAGGAACCATCCAGTTCAAGCTCATTGCGTCCTTGAAAGCGGATGTGAACGCTGTGGACGGTCTGATTAGGGCTAGACTACGGGATGGGGACGGTAGAGTCCTAGCACTATCAGACACCCCTAGAGATTTGAGTATCGAGATTTAACCACATCTTGGGTATGCGTTCCACCTCCTACCAAGCCAAACTGAATGCAGTGAAGATCGCATTTCGTGGGGTGACAAGGTTGCTGAAGAACTTATCATCCTGTGCGATTCCAGACAGCAAACCCGTCCAGCAACAACTGAAAACCCTCACTCGGGCGAACCAGGCGTTGGGGGGAATAAGCCTCAAATTCTTGAACATCCGCGTCGACGGGAACAGCGAGATGGTGCTCTCACCACTACCTGGCGCCCTGGTTGTCGCAGCTTAACTGCCAACGAGGAGTGCCTCAAACCACAAGAAAGCATGAGTTGGCATTTTGATGTAGTCAATGCTGTTATTCGGAAGACCACCCAAATTAGCACGAAGGGTGTAGACAGAACGCGAACTTATTGTGGGTGGTGAGAAAGTGCATTCTCTAGCGCTGCTTAGTAGAATACGGTGTGATCACCGGTCGGGCCTCCGCAACTGGTGAGAAAGAATAGAACGATGCTTGTATAAAGTGCGACATTAAAGCAGAAACTATTGAGAGCGTATACGAAGAATGACTTCGAGCACAGGACTGTAGTGTGTGAGACGACTTCCAACTGCCAAAATATGTCAGGCATGTGGGGGGGGGCTGTAGCAAAAACTTGCTCAACAGTCTTGCGTCGCGCAGTTATTATTTTTTATCGTTTTTCTCTCTCCACTTGTACATGAAAGCAAATTATCTGCGGCCGACAATTGTTCGAACGGAATTCTAAAACGAATCCTCCTGCTCTCTTGGACGTCGTTACAACTAATTTCGCGATCGACGGAACTCCTGCCAAGGCGCGAACTACGCTGACTAGCCTACCCATGCGGTATTGTCAGCTCTAAAGTGAGAAACAGTGCCCTGATTGCGAAACCTAAGCCCAAACACGCTGCTCGCTTCGACCGGGAATTGCACCAACTGCTGTTATCCCCCACCTAGACCCTGTCTTTCCCATTCGATGTCTGCAGAGACTACCTCGCAGACAGACATTCTTGTCTAGCATGGGCACAGCAGCCACTTGTGTGTGAATTCGCTTATAGTACAGGGCGCTTCAGCATTTGCTCCACTCTCTCTCTCTCCTACCACGGTCCCCATGACAAGTCACGGTCAAGACGATCGGGAGTGGGTAGGAAGGCGGTGACTGACGGTGCTGATGACGCGTCTACGCCCCACGTGGGTGAGAATGCAATGAAAAAAAACCTGTTAAACGGCCACTTCGGTCTGACTATTAGTGCGAAAGCGGACGGAGTTGCCTGTTGGTCGCGGCAACCCTCCCAGCGACGGCTGTCAGCGCGCCCTTACGATTCGAAACCAGCGTAGTTGGATATAGCAGGGTAGTCTTTTGTGCTGGATGTAAACTGCGACTACCCTACCCTCTACTCTCCCTCACATGCTAGCAGCAGGCCCGAGTCACGTCGACCGGAAACTAGATTCCAAGTCATTTCATTAAAAAAAATTGTAAGACCTGACCCCTGGAGAAATACATGCACAAGCTGATGGAGATGCACGTGATTCAGGAAACGCGGTATTGCTGACAGATGCGCGGAGAGGAAAGAAACGTGCGTTAACTGCGAATTCAGGCTCATGTTAAGGCATAATAAAACGTTCCAGCAATGGTGGGGCCGACAGAAGTTCCCATGTACAGTAGTCAGCCTGCCGTTCAGGGATTTAACGAATAACCCCGCCGATCAGGGCTCCACCCGGCTCTATACACGGTATGTTCGCTAGTTCGGTTTCTACAGCGCTGTGGCTTTTTTCATGAGTGTTGACCCAGGGGCAAAAATCAAAGTTAAATTATCCAGCAAATAAAAATTCGCCATTGTTCTGGGGGGCAGAATCGAAAAAGAAGGAGTGAGTGGAAATGCCAGTGACGGTCAACTTGTGCGAGCAACACCTGTCCGACCAAATGGCCTGGCACACCACTTTTTGACCCAGGAACAAGCACAAGTGGCACTACTTAGCCCCTGGTTTCCGATGCGGAGGGGGTGCAGCAATGGGCAGTAATGCATTTACTCTTCTTGCATAATTAGGCATCAATCAGTAGCATTGAAAAACATGCGTTTTTAGCATGGAAATTAGGCGAGGGAGGCCGGAAGAGATATATATGATAATTGCCCCCACCGCAAAAAAAAGATATGCACCGGTTAAATGAGTCTTGGCTACGAAGTGGGGGGCCGACCCGTCTGCACATGCTAAAAAGGTAGCCGCGTTTCCGATTAACACGTAATTAGCATCTTGGACGATTCATAAGACAGGCGATATTGAGACACGGTACGAGGTTGCATGCATAATCAGAAGTCTCTCGTAATGGAAGGGACCCTTCGTTGTGTGTGTGCGTGTGTGCGTTTGTGTGTGTGTGTGTGCGTGCCTTGTCTGGCGATTTGGTTCCAAAATTATTCGGAGACCGACAGATGTTTTACGAACAAAAAACTAAGGGAACTGCCTTCAACTAAGAAGGCGAAAACGGTGCTACAGGAGGCCATCTTTCAACCCTACTTAGGAAGGCAGATCCGCCCGAGACATGAATTGCACTCCTATACACTAGCCAGGTGCATTACTCTGGCCTAGGAAACTGACGAAAAAAGACGATGAGACGAAAGGTGTGTGCGTGTGTGTTAAAGATAAGATTTAAAAAACCGCCGATGCCAGTCAAGAGGAGCCTTAGCCTTGATCTTCAGACAAACGAACCTTCCTCAAAACCCCAAAAGCTACTCCTGAGAAAGCTTCTGTTACTGCACTATCTATGTTAACTACAGGATCTAAAAAGGGTAGCAGACAGTGCCACGTGGGCGTGACAGTTTGGAAATCTCAAGACACGACGTCCACCGCGCGTCTCACGAAGTGGGCGCAGGTGCATTAGTGAATAGTGTGGTTGACTTGCACGGCACCCTTCACACGTCCTCTCCCCATTCGCCTTTCTTCTGTGGCAAGACACTGTAAAGGCGACTGGAAGTGGATGGGTGAGCAGTGGCTGACAAAGGCAGAGCAATCCGAGTACGAGTGCGACACACGACCTGATACCCACTGAATTTGCCAGTCCTCTGTAGCGGCGAACCGGATCTCACGTGAATGAGAGTGCCACAGCGTCCACAGTAAGAAAGAGCCCTCTAGGCGTAATGATGATTCCACATGCTGTTGAAATAGCTGCCGAAAGTAGACTTACTTTTGTGGGGGTAGTTTCACTAGATTGCTGTAACAGCTTCTGGTCACGGGTATAATTTTCGGTCTAGACATTGTGAGCAAAGCTCTTATGATTAGCTGAGGACACTTTTCTTGCCTACGTTTCTCATTCAAGATATATTTGGTCTAGCGAAGTGATTTTCGTCTCCTGAATATTAGCCTACAGCAGGCAGGAAACCCAGATCTACACCAGCATGCGAATCGATGTTTTAGCGCAAATCCTTGCCAATGATCAACAATAGCTTGCCACAGAACCAGTGTGGCTCAAAGGTGCTGAGCCGTTTTCAG
>CACRXP010000139.1:5707-21372 GCA_902702965.1 Spirometra erinaceieuropaei | reverse complement strand
GACAACAGAATACCACAGCAGAGCACGCTAGCACGGCGGGTTGTACAGGTGTGTCGTTTCTCGTCACATTCAAACAAGCAATGCGGTCAAAGGAAATGGGACTGAATTGTCAAAGGTAAATTAGTCAGGTACCTCACCACAATATCCCCAAATAATTCTCCGTCCTGCGTGCCGGTTATTTGTCAAAGCCCTTCTATGTATCCAGAAAATAATTCATACATGAATTGCCCTTAGTCATCTTAGCCGCAACCTAGTTCAGGCTTCCCACCGCTTAAGACCAATTGCTCTCAGGTACGTTAACCTCCCTCCTTTGACTTCAAACCTAGACCTTGTTTCCCGCCCTTTTATTCTTATAACTGCCTACCCTCACCCACCAGCCTCTACTTTCCTTTTAGTTTCTCTCCTCCTCTCCTTATCTACAAGATCTCCCGCTAGTGTATGCTTATTATATTACTGTAATTCTCTTCGAGTTTCTCATGTTCCCTTAGCCTGGCTCACCTAAATAACTGGAACCAAACAGCCGAAAAAGAGTTTTTCCAGCATGCGAACGCAAGTTTCAAAAATATCATATGCATATGTATATGTATATTGAAGGGTTACAGGCAGAGCCCTTGATGACCCTATTTATGTGCTTTCGCAGATTTATACTCAAAAATAAAATTAAATTGCAGGCATTTAAAATGTGATTGGGTCACAGTTCAATCGTAATCATAAGGTAGTGCATAGGGTCACTGTAAATTAGTGCGGAAGATTGTATATGACAGATTTTACAAAAGTGGCTGTGCATACTCATGCTGTACAAGCCGATTTTTGTCGAAATATAGACGAGCAAGTTTTCTTTTAAACACAAAAACTGTGTCAGCCGTCACCATCTCGCTTGGAAACGAGTTCCACGGCCTGACAACCCGCTGGCTGAATGAAAATTTTCGTCGGTCTAAACGCGTGCGCTCATTCCCGACTTTGTATGCATGGCCGCGTAGTTGGTTTGTACGGGCGAACTCAAAGATGTCCTCTGCTCTTAATGAGCAACCCTGGCCGCGAACAATCCGGAAGGTCCAGAGTAGACTGCAGTTTATTTGTCTATAAGAGAGAGGGAATAGGCCAAGCAAATTCAGCCTCTCCTGATAAGACGAAGACTTCAGACCGTCGACCATCTTTTTCGCTCTTCGTTGCACCTGTTCGAGTAAGTTGATATCCTTCCTCATCCATGGTAAGCCTGCTGGCATTCCATACTCTAGATGAGGTCTTACAAAGACACCAAAGAGTCTTTCGAAAAGTTCGGGAGGAAATATTTTAAATGCACGTCTGATCCAATGTAGAGTACTAGTTGCCCTCTGGACCATCTTTCTACAGTGTTTTGATGGCGATAGATTTGTGGTCGTCCATACACCCAAATCTCTGTCTTTCCACGGTTTCTAACCTCGTCCCGTCAATATAGTACTGGTGTTTGGGATAGGCATTGCGGCCGGTGTTCAGGTGCAAAACCACGCATTTGGACACGTTAAACTTCAAAAGCCATCTGTTCGACCAAGCACACAGTTTGTTGATGTTCGACTGCAACTTCTCTGCGTCATCATCACACTTGACTTCATTCCATATTTTTATGTCATCCGCGAACATGAGAGCCTCGCAATTCACTTCGCTGATGCAGTCATTAACATAAATCAGGAAGAGTACTGGGCCTAAGACAGAACCCTGTGGGACACCACTTTCAACCTTTACCCATTCCGAGGAAGAATTACTAACGACGACTCTTTGTAGTCTGGAGGACAGAAAACTCCTGATCCACTTAAACATTCTCCCTTGAATCCCTACATCCCAGATCTTTTGTAAAAGAAGCCTGTGTGGGACACTGTCAAAGGCTTTCTTGAAGTCAAAAAATATGACATCTACTGGAAAACCCTTATCGGTAGCTCGTGTCCATTTCTCGTGCGAGCAAAGAACACTCGTTAGGCAGGAGCGCCCCGGACGAAAGCCGTGTTGGGCATCGCACAATATTTTGTTCTGTTCCAGGTATTTCATCAAGTGTCTTTTGATAATGCGTTCCATTATTTTACACGCGATTCAAGTAAGACAAACACATTGTGAGGGCCACCTAACGAATACTGAAGCCCCTTTCGTTAGTTGGTTAAAAGAGTCATTGCTTTAAATTGTCCAATCAAACGAAAGAAAAAGCATTAGTCAGCCATGGATATATCGGGCACTTCAAATTGTATTTAAAAGAAATAAAAAGTGGTGTCGTTTTCGACTAACGTGGAATGCCGAACACTCGTAACAATGCAAACGGCAACGAAATGTGTGCCAAATGTGATGCTAACTGACTTCGAAGGAACTATGACCTAAGCATCTCAAGATCCCGTACGGCCACATACATAAAAGCGAAAGGAATCGTAATCTGAATCCAGTGCTGAGGTCCTAAAACCGAGTACTGGAGACGGATGACCAAACGAAAGCACTAGTTCTCCCTAGCCTCTTTCAGTCTGTATTCTTCCATGAAGTAAATGCACCCCCTTTCCCCTACCTAGAACGAAAGCAAAATTCGGCATTGTTTGCATTAGAAGATAATCTTTACTTACCACCAACATCGATAAGGGCAGAACTAATCCTATTGAAGCCTGTCGAATCACCTGATCCAGACAGAATTCATCCACCTGCCCTTCGAGTATCGGCCGATGTACTGCGCAAGCCGGCATCTATAGTATTGTAAAGGTCCATGGAAGAAGTTGAACATCCAGAAGAATGAAAAACTGTCTTCATTTTTCCTATACAAAAGGGAGGGTTCGGGCTGGAATCCGAAATCTACCGCCCTATTCATTTAATCTGCATTGTGTGATAGGTTATGAAACATTGTATAAAGGGTCATTTAATGACGTATCTGGAGCAGAGAAATCTGAAATATGCTGCCTAGTATGGACTTTATCGGAGTACCCATTTCTTACTAATATTACATGTGACGGGATTTCGACAGGCTGTGACCAGTCAGTGGAAAAGGAAATATCCATCGGTGTTACAGCGTCGCATGTAGGAGTTTGAGCCACGGGTATAGGTTGACTGGAGAGACGTGAGTAAGTGGCAGTTCTGACGACCGCGTGGTCACACATCTACAGGTATAAAAAATGGAGTGCACGATAACATTAGGTTGATTGAATGTGCATGACGAAGTTATGCCTTCGGTATTTGTCGTTCACAGCCAATATGTCGATTTCTCCCAAGTTTACTCAGTAGGCAGTTAATGGCAAGCCGCATTGCATACAAAACACGGTGAGGATTGGATATGTAAGCCTATTGATTTAATCGTTACTAGGAGCTCCTCTAATACGGTAGGGCTGTTAAAAGTAGTTTTGCCTGTGGGGCATAGGCACCTAGCAACTAACGGAACCTGCAGAAAGCATTGAAAATTCTCGCATTTCCGTCATAAGTTTGTTTGAATACCCTAAAGGGGCACTGCAACAGACAGCGCAGCTTGAAAGACGGAAATTAGAGTGTGCAAACTGACGGAGAACAGATAATCTATAGTCATTGAACGAGGGAGACCAGACTGGATAAGACGATACGTGGCAGATAAACATAACCCTAGCCCTAATCTTCAACCTTACCTTAATCATAAATGCCTACCTGAATCAAATAGGCAGGTGTGACGATGTGACAAAATTATTAAAACTCCAGACACGCGGCAGCTGTTACTAGTTCACAGCCCGGTTAACGTGTGCCGTGCTCTAATCTTGCCTCATGCTGGTCCAGCGAATCAACTGTGTGGCCTTTTGATGGGGACCACGGCAATATTAGCCCCACCTGATGGACATAATGCTGTTAGGGTTGGGCTTAAGGGCTAGGTTTGGGGGTTATGGTAATGGGTTATAGCTAGGGGTTATGGTTAGGGTTTACGGTGGGGTTTAGGGGTTAGTGCAACTATTTCTCAGCCATTCAAAGTACAGCCGCGCATTTCCAATAGCTTTTATTTTGCATACAACTACTTGACATCGTCGCCTGTGCTTTCGCCGGCCAAACCTGTAAAACCCCTATTACGACCGGTCCCTTATTAGAGGTAACTGAGTTTGTTTACTTCAGGTGAGGCACCATAACCACATCCGACTGTACTAGGTGCTATGACACACCACACGAAGAACTTCAGTTTATTTGTTTTGCCACTGCAATTGTTCACGTCTTAATTTTTCCTGCCCTGCTTCTCCTCCCGACGGTGAAGCGAAAATTAACATAGGCGAACAAAGAACTCCCTCAGACACAATGAGCTCCGCCATTGCCGGGAATAAACTGCACTTTTCAGAATAGAAGTCCTCCTCATGGTCAGCAAGTGGAATATCCGCGCCTGAGTCCACTATTTATATATCAATTTCATAGTTGATAGCGGCAGTCTCAGTAGGGGGTCTTGTGACAACTTTTGTCCCTCTGAACCTCAGTCATCTAATCAAGCGTCCTCATTAAATTGGCTATTCATATCTATCTCTCTCCGATGCTGCACTCCACTATCAAAAATGTTTCTCATTTACCAAAAGGCTTTCACGCTATGTATTGCAGCCACTACTTGTGGAACGTTAACTGACGTGTTGTTAGAATTTTTTGACTTTACTGCCAACTCTATCCTATGCATCGTTTCTTCCCTGCTGCCACAGGCCGCATCATAATGCGTTTTGTACGTTCATAGTACGTGACCGGACTGATGGAAGGTGATCACTTCAACCTTGATTACCATTTCGAGATACGTCGAGTATTTCACGAGAAAAAGTCTTTTTCTTTCATGCAGATAATTTTTCTGCGTGATTTTACCAACGGATTTTTAAATCGAATCTCGAGCAGTATAAAAAATGAAGAATAATCACCAAATCAAAGAAAACTGAAATTTAATATCTGACTAGCAACGATAGTACGTATTGCGCTAATTCTTGAGGCAAATTTACTCCGAAGACCACCAAATCTTCTGAGTGCAGCTGATGAGTCGCTCCTTGGTTTAGTCAAAGACGTAGCTAGCCACCAAGAGGTACTTATTGCTGGGGATTTCAACGCACCTGCAATAGAGTGGGAAACTATGGCAGTAAACGGTGGACCAGCCTCTTTCAGCAATAAGCTACTGGACCTCACACTCGATCTCCCTCTGGCGCAACATGTGAAGGTACCAACAAGATTTCGAGAGAACCAGAGAGCAAATTGTCTAGATCTGGTTTTCACTAAAGACTTCTCTAATATCGACGAAGTGTATTCCAATGCACCTCTCGGGAAAAGTGACCATACTACGCTACTATGGGATTACTCGCTCTTATCTAAACGCCAGAAGAGAACAGAGGGCCAACCTATTATATGGAAGGCAGATTTTAATATGATGAAGAACGAATTGCTGTCCGTGAATTGGGACCAAATACTCAGGGGAGATCCGGAGGACGACTGGAGATCTTTTAAAACGATTTCACTCGATCTGATTAGGCGCTGTTGTCCACCTAAAGTACAAAAAACAACTATTCGACCTGCTTTGTTAACTAGGGACCTAAATAGGCAGCTACGGAAGAAAAGCAAAAGATGGAAAATATTCAGGGAAACTGCGTCACCAGCGCATTTCGAAGAATTTCGTCGTCAACGAAATGCCGTCAAAAAATGTATCCGTCAGGCACGGAAGGAGTATGAATCCAAAATTATACGACAGGCTGAACAGAAACCTAAGATTTTATTTCACTATCTGAACAGTAGACTGCAAAATAAGGACCCGGTCGCGGTGCTGAAGTATGGTAATGGTGTAGAGATCACTGAAAACAGCGAGAAAGCCGAACACTTAGGACAGTATTTTGCCTCGGTTTTTACTAGAGAAACAGAGTTTCGCAGTCCCAGTGCTAGCAATGCTGTTGAGACTGCTGATCGCGTGCTTGACTCCATACACTTCCCGACAGCTCTCGTGGAAAGGGAGCTGAAAAATCTCAAGGAAGCAAAGTCCTCGGGTCCGGACAATATACCGGCCAAATTCTTGAAGGAACTGGCGGATGAACTTTCCAAACCACTGGCGCACATCTTCCGCTCGTCATTCGAATTAGGGAGGTTGCCATCGGAATGGAAGACAGCACATATCTTTCCGATATACAAGGGCGGGGCTCGCACTAATGCTAACAATTACCGGCCTGTTAGTCTAACCTGCATCTGCTGTAAAATAATGGAGGCCATAGTTAAGAAAGCAACTATGGAGTTCCTGGAGCAGGGCCATTTAATCTCAGACCTGCAGCACGGCTTTAGACAGAACCGCTCGTGTCTTTCCAGTTTATTGCTCTCGACGGAGCAGTGGACTCGCGCACTGGACGAGGATGGGAGGGTTGATGTCATATACACAGACTTTAAGAAGGCGTTCGACAGCGTCCCACACAAACGGCTTATCTACAAACTTTCTGAAATTGGGATAAGAGGAACGCTGCTGGCATGGATAACAGATTTTCTTACCGGGAGATCGCAAACCGTGTGCATTGAGGCCTCAAGGTCAACTCCTACTTCCGTTCTAAGTGGTGTACCCCAGGGCTCCGTCTTAGGGCCGTTGCTATTCCTGGTTTACATTAACGACTGCGTCGACGACCTGGAATGCAGCGCCATTATGTTTGCTGACGATGTTAAGCCGTGGAGACCCATCAGATCTGATGCAGACAGGTACGCGCTTCATGACAGTCTCAACCGTCTGAACAGTTGGTCAGCTCGATGGCTCCTCAATTTTAATGTGGACAAATGTGTGGTCCTGAGACTCCGCACCAGACGGACCAGTAAGGAGGACGATTCCTTTCAATACGTCCTTGGTGGTCAGCCCCTTTCAAATGTTGTGGAACAGAAAAACCTGGGCGTCCTAATGACCTCCTCGCTGAAACCATCTTCACAGTGTCAAAGGGCAGCCAAAAGTGCGATAAGGGTGTTATTTGCGCTGAGGCGAGGATTTGTGCAGATCGACAAGGAGCTGTTCGGAAAAACCTATGGGGCATTCGTCCGGTCTCACTTAGAGTATGCAGTCCAGGCCTGGCGACCGTGGTTGAAGAAAGATTATCAACGACTGGAAAGAGTACAGGCGAAGGCTACGAAGATGGTCAAGAATCTTCATCATTTGCCTTACGAAACCAGGCTGACCGAACTAAATCTGTTTCCTCTAAATTACAGGATTGTCAGAAGCCGTGAGTGTGCCCTAGACTTTGATGAATTTTTTGAATTGGCCCGGACTGACCGTCTGCGTGGTCATCCGTTCAAACTGCAAAGGAAGCGGGCTCATTCGGACGTCCGATGGAACGCCTTCTCTCACAGGGTCATCGGGACATGGAATGGACTCCCTGATGCCGTCGTTCTTTCCGAAAGTGTCAAATCCTTTAAGTGCAGACTAGACGCTCATTTGTTGAGAACCTACTGTACATACAATAATGATTGTTTTAGCCGCGGCAGTTTGCGCCTAGCTCACACTTACCGCTAACTTCTTAACTTTTCGCATTTGCTGATGTAGTTGATGACTTTATTTCTGTTTATCGATATGAATAGGGAGCTCAAGGGCGAAAGCCTCATTCCCTTAATAAACTGACTGGCTTAAACTGACTTAAAATGGTCTTTAAACACTGTTATATTTATGTTGTTCTCTTTCGTGTTTTTGTGAACGTACGCCACGTATCTCTGCTGCTAGTTCGTCTACATGACACTCCTGTGTTTTTCGGCATTTCCGGATGTTTAGATCCTTCTCGAGCTTAAGTGTGTCTCAATACTTACATCGTCTACCGTATTACTTGTTCAAATATTAATCAGAAATGTAGTATTACCTTCACTGCCTTTCCGCGTTTCCCGCTAGAGATCGTCTGTTTTCTCTTTGTGCACTTTCCCGGAGTTATTAGCACTTTCTGCGTTGATTTACAATTGTTTGAAGATTCCCAGATACTTTGCGTTTCGTTACCTGCTGTGCTCAATTGAAATTGGTCAGCCGCACAGAACTGCCTATTGTACACACATAACTATGGCGACGACGAGGGTCACCGCAGTTCGGTGGGAGTAGTGTTGAGGCGCAGGCTTAACGAATTACAGCGAGGAAGCCTCAAGCAGCCTATATCCTACCTACTTTCCCGTACTCGTCGTGATCAAGGAGAGAGGCAGTTCATCGTAAATTCACACAGCTGCTGTCGTGTAGGTTCACGTAAGTTGCGACTCTTCTCGGTCTTGAATTTACTGGCATGTAGAACGGACGGACCAATTTCGTACGAATTGGAGGAGAATTGCGTTTGAGTGGACTGTGGGAGTCATGATGACGGAAGCGGCCGTCGGAGCGAACACGCCAGCCTGCCCTGATGGGGAGCGTAACACGACGTCTGTCTGACTCCCCGGCTGGGCAAATTATAACTAACTCCCATGCCAGCGCAGGTGATGAGCACTGCCACCCCAGTCGTCGATGAACACAAACCAACCGTCTGAAACTCCCTACAGGCATGAGAAAGCCCCAGTTGACTATTCAGTTATTAAGGGGAATATAGGCGAGCGCCTCTGAACTCTTACTGGCTACAAATCGTTTGAGGAAATCACTGATAAGTGGAAAGTTTAAAAAGAGATTTTGTAGATAATTGCATGTGACACGCTGGCAGCTGCCGAATAGTCTAAGAGTGAGCATTAACGGCTACTCGCCCATTGTAAGTAGTATAGGCGTACACACTGTGAGTGGTGTGCTGTGACTGAGTGCGTGGCTTCATACGCGTCGAGTCTACATTTAAATGAGTCCACACAGGACGACCATATGATATCAGTGGACAGGCATTCCACGCTGCAACCACTCTGTTACCGAAAAAGAACTTTTTTCCACGCATCCTTGCTTTACCTGCGCGTAGTTTTGGGGATGACCACGCAAAGTGGGCGTGTTAGCTTGAGTGAAGCAATCACTGGGGTCTAAGCAACAGTCTAGGCCGTTTATAATGCGGAAGGTTAGTGCAAGGTCACCGCGTAATCGCCTATAGGAAAGAGGAAACAGGTTGCGAGTTGACAGTCTGGTTACGTAGGGCAGTGCATTAAGACCCTTTGTCATTTTTGTCGCCCGTCTCTGGACCTTTTCTAAGACTGTATAGTCCCTGACAGTCCAAGGTCTCCATGCCTGTGTGGCGTATTCTAGATGAGGCCACACGAAGGTGCCAAATATTTTGGAAAAGCAGTCAGTGTCAAATCCCATAAAGGCTCGCCCAATGAGTTGCAATGTAGCCATGGCCGACCTAGCCGCCTTCACGCAGTTCACTGTTGGTTTAAGTGAAGATGTAGGCCACACACACAAGTCCTTCTGGCTGTCATATTGTTGCATTGGTGTACTGTGAAGAAAGTAAGTCCTGGAGCTGGAGGCTCTGCAGCTGCCGAGTTGAAGGAAGTCGCACTTACTCACATTGAAGGGCGTAAGCCAGCGCTTCGACCAGTCCTCGGGCTTGTTCAAGTTTGTTTGCATTTGGTCTCCGTCCGACCTGCACTCTTTGGGACCGTCCGGTCAAAGAACTCCATATCTAAACAAGACGGCTTCCACGAATTCCTGCGTTGCACAGTTTGTGCAAGACACTTTGATGAGGAACACCGTCGAAAGCCTTTTTGAAGTCGATGTGGATGGCAAACACCACACTGCCCTCGTCTCGTGCTTTGCTTCAGCGTTCGAGTGAAAAAACAGATTCGTGAGACATGACCTACTGCTGCGGAGGCCGTGTTGGGCATCGGAGAGGTGGTGCTGTTCGAAGAACTGCAGCACCGCTTTCTTGGTGATTTTCTCCATGATTTTGCAATAGATGGATGTAAGACTCACTGGCCCATAGTCACTTGCAGGCGCACGACTTCCACCTTTAAAAAGCAGAGTGATGGTAGAGGACTTCCAATCGAAAGGCAAGCACCCAGTAGCAAATGACGTTTGGAAGAGCAAGACAAACGACTTGGACATCTCGGGGCCCAGCTGCTTCTGCAGCTTGGTCGGCACTGCATCAGGGCCTGGGGAGGTTGAGTCCTTCAGGCTAAGTAACTCTTTTTGAACGATTGCCTCGGTGAAGAAGACTTTTTCAGTGGTAAGCATTTCTTCGTCCTCACAAGTGGGTGGCAAAAAATCGAGTTGAAGTGTCACGACGGAACGGAAGAACCGAGAGAGATGTTCAGCCTTGTTCTTGTCATCCGAGATTTCCGTGTCTTCGGCCGGTCGCAGCAGTGAGAGAGGATCTTTGTTTTGCGTATTCTGCCTTATGTAACTGTAAAGGACTTTGGTATAAACCGTGGCACGGTTCAAAAGATCTTTTCGAAGATTTCCCGATCTCTGGCAATGAGAATTTTGTTCCGATTTCTCGGCAACTTATAACTGTTTAGGCATCCTGGCGTCCGATCAATGAGGAATCTTTGTCATAGCTTCCTCCTCTTGTTAACTTACCTCTTTAAGGACGGAGTCAACCAGTGGGGTCTATTCGTTAGTCTTCTGCGCATGTTTGGTCAGTGGTTGGAGATAAGGCTGTGGACTCTCCTTGAACTGACAGCGAACCTCTTCGATAACGCCAGACAATGTGGATGCCCAGTCGATAGGATGAAGATCCTTTCGTCTGTTCGAAATCACCGCGCCAGATACTGGGTCGGGAATCGAGCGGTTGTGCAGGCAGGAAGAATACGGTGTATTCCCACATGAGAACTACATGGTCACTCTGACCCAATTGAGGGAGGCAATTCACAACGTCGCTGTTGTCAGACGAGTTAGTGAACACAAAGTCGAGGCAGTTCATTTGCTGTCCCTCACGAATTCTCGTCGGTAACATTGCGAGTTGAGTGAGAAGCAGATTACCCGTAGTACGCAGTAGCTGCTGGTCAAACGCCGTTTCAGAGCAGTCGACGCAGGCCGAGCTCCAGTCGACGAGGTGTATTAAAGTCCCCAACGATGAAAGTATTCGGTCACGTAGGAAGTAATCTGAGCTCATCCAGCAGTTGGGCGTCACCTTCGGAATCATTTCGCGGAGGACGATATACTGTCAAGGTGTCGATGCCTTGAGAGCCCCGTGCTCTTACGGTCAGCCATAAAGCCCCAGCACTACAGGTCAGTTTAGCAGTTTTTCCGAAACTTGCAAGCCATTCTTAACAAATACTGCTATGCCTCCACCCCTTCTGTTTTCTCTCTCCGGAACAGTTGTAATCCAGACAGCATAAGCTCCCTTTCATCAACCGGTAACAATCGGGAGATGGCACCCAAAAAAATCCGTTACCTAGAAACAATACCTTTAACAGTGGACTCAAACGCCTTCAGGCTATATCAGCGGTTGCAGGCCTACTTTCACGTACTACTTGGACTTTCCTCGACGGCCTAACATGGGCTGTCCGAACGAACATCGCAGGAGGTTACATGGACGATAGTCGCTGTTACCCAACCTTCCCCATCGTTACACACGTACACCTGAATATACGGCATACATTCGCATTATGGCAGTTTATTACGAAACAATATCACTTTTAAATAGGATATGTCTGCACAACATGGGACAGGAACAGTTCCCAGGCATCTGTCAAAGACATGACATTGAGGCCAAACAAATACGATACTTTACTTCGTCTATATGAGCCCACACAGCTCGACTACATACAGGGCCTCCCTCGTGAAGTTTCCTTTTCAGTTTACTCCAGTATGCCTCAATGGCATTGGTGTGCCGTCCGGTGTTAGGGTCCTTGAATTTCTTTGAGTAGTTAACAGAGAAATGTAGATAACCTTCTGAGGGAAGACGATTATACGCCTCCCACTCGTCCGTTACCATTACACTGCCTTTGGCGACCCATTTTGTAATAACGGAACGGAGAGCGGGCCAACTTCGATCATTCATCTGTTCAAATAAGGCTTTCCATTGGCTAGTATCGTACATCCCGACCAGTCACCACCCATAAAACCCCTATTACCACCTGTTCCGTAAGACAGGCTGCTTTGGTTAGGCGGATTTTTTGGGTGCCATCTCCCGATTGTTACCCATCAACCTGTTCGGATAACCATGTCTAAGATAACATCTGAGTGGAGGTCGCGGATATGGATTCGGAGTTCATCTAGTTTTGAAGGTACACTTTGTGCGTTAATATGCATGTGGTTTTCGAGTTCAAGCGAGATTTGTTTACAACCCCGGCACAGGGGGACCTGTTGATTATCCGTGTTCCTGCGGGATCTTTTATGCGAGCATGCCGGAATTGTAAACTGGCATTCTGATAGTCACAATGCAATAAGTACCATGCAAGAGCACGGTCTTACGTACAAACAGTGGAATGAATGGAGGTGAGAGTTCGAATTCCAGGTACATGCATAAGAAGACTGGCTGAGCACCGCGACGAACTTCCAGCGCTCGACCAGTCTTCTTTACTCATACAGTGGAATTACTGCTGACCCGGACCATCAGTGCGTCGCCAAAATTCCTCAGGGGTTTCTTTCGTCAGGCCTGATATTATCTCCAAGTGTTATCGCCACCGGCCAGTAATATCCCCCCAACCTAGATCCAATGACCGAGTAGTTTCTGACACTACAAGGGCCGGAGTGACGCCCGCGAGGTAAGATAGCTCTCAGTGTGCCTCGGTTTGTGAAACATAGGCAGGAAGAAGACGAGGTGGCGAGCATACGTTCGCATTCGATGAATTCTCGTCGGGCCAGTACGGGAAGGGGGTAGAAGTAAAAACACGTCAGTGATAAGATAAATCGATTTAAGTTCGCCTTAGAATACAGGCTGCGTGTGGGAATGTGGGGGGAGGGGAAATAGCAGTGCCAGGGGCGGGAGAGTTGTAGCGTTAGTCGACCTTCGACCACTGTAGGCGCGGCACCCTAACGTGGTTCTTCTGTGCGCACGAGATTGGTTTTCGCGACCTGATGGCGGCCGCCTCTGCTGTTGCTGTTTTTACTTCCCCCTTCGATTATGATCGTACTGGCCCGACGAGAATTTGGCGAAAGCTACGTATGCTCGCAACTCTAAATACCAATAGCTCAGACCGGCGGTCGATAAATCGAAGTACGCCCGCGTACCAAACCCTAAGAGAGCATTCTCACGGAAGCGACACTGACGACTGGATGACTAGAGGATAGGAATACGGCCCATTAGTGGAAGTCTGCATGAGCTGTGAAAATAGAAGTCGTACCATCCTTACCCCTCAAGGTCCCTTCTCACTTCCGCCACTAACCGCAATGTAAATAAGAGGGTGACTGGCATAGGCCTGTGAGAGAACCACTAGCAATGGGGTTAACCACAGCCGATCGGATATACGTATTTTCGACGCGACAAAGACAGAGAGAAAAGAGGTGAGTAATAGTAGCAAGATCTTTTAAAATAATATAAAAATACTCTTCGTTTAAAATGAGCGAGCATCACTTGAGGCAGCCATGTGGGGTAAAATTAAACTTTCAGCAGCTGCCTAAGATCCACATTCGCGGTTTCCTTTTCTTCATCCAGCATCCTGTCAATCTCAGTTTGGAGTGTCGACGAGAAGTCGGACGGCGACGCAGACTGGCTTGCCGCCGTGGAGATGCAGGAAATGAGCCGGGTGCGGGTACGCTCAGCCACGAGCACGGCATTTAAAGAGTTCAATGGGCGGCATTCGTCTGTCTGTTGAAAGGTAAAGGGAGAATTAAGGCGCCAAAAAACAGGCAGTGAAAATAGTCTCGTCGTTCGGTCGCGCCGGCCCAATATACACGACAGCTGGGCCGTCAGTCTTGAGGATGTCTACTGTGCGCTCCACAATAGAGTGCGAACAAGGACGGTGACTTGCGCAGCGCCTGCCGCGCCCTCTCCTCCCCCACCTGGGTCCGGTGTCATGACCACGTCAAGAATACAACACAAGTACTTGACCAGGATTTTCAAAAACAAAAGTTGGGAACGGCAGAGACCCCCAGTTGGCGCGGAGTGAGCCTGCAACTGGGTCCGCCACCACACCCCCAATGCTGGCATTCGCTATGGGTACGCAGTACAGTAGGTGGGCTGACTCATGAAATGTCAACCGAGATTTCGAAATGCGCTTTCGTTTCGGAACGATTAATTTAGTAGGGTTGTAAAACTAGTCAGCCTGCAACATAATTCTAGGATATTTCAGTTACCTCAGGATGCCGGCTTTCGAATAAACCTCCTTTCGGCTGCATGCAAAAACTACTTTCTGCAAAAACGACTACTTAAGTAGCATGCATTTTTCTCATCGATTTTCAATGCTTTAAAAATTCAATTGTATTTCACGAAAAACATGCACAAAAATATTCATTATTTTACTCATTCGGTAGACAGTAACGTCTTCTTCCAATTTTATATTTGTAGGAGGGACATAATTCGGTTTAAAAAAAATTTTCCAGGCCAGATCGCAGTTGGTAGCCAGGAATGAGGAAGCGGACGGCAACCTCAACCCTAACCCTAACCGAAATCGTAAACGTAATCCTTAGACATAGACCTAACTATAAAACCTAACCGTAACACTGAAACCTAGTCGTAAACTCAAACCCTGACCGTTACCCGAAAACCTAAGCCTAAAGGGCATAACCCTAACCCTAAAATCGTACACCATTAGCCGGTACCCTAATCCTAACCTCAAACGTACAACGGAAGCCAAATGGATCGGATGTGATTATGGAACCCCACAAAAAAGCCCCAGTAAACAAACCCCCAGTCACCTGTGATACGGGACCTGGCTACCAACTGCGATCTAGCCTTTTTCCAATTCCCGAATAACTTTGAACCCACTCTACCGTTACACTTGGATTCAGGGTCTCCAAACTACAAACCGAATGAGTGAAATAATGAGAATTTTTATGGATGTTTTCCATGAAATATAATTGGACTTTTAGGGGGCATCGAAAATCAATGAGAAAAATGCATGCCAATTAAGTAGTCATTGTTTACAGAATATAGTTTTTGCATGCAGCCGAAAAGAGGTTCATTCAAAAGCCGGCATCTTGAGGTTACTGAGATATTCTAGAATTATGTTGCAGACTGACTAGTTTTACAACCTTACTTGATTAATCTTATCGAAACGAAAACGCATTTCGGAATTTCGGTTGACATTTCATGAGTCAGCCCACCTACTGTAGTTGCGGCGGATGCGAGGGGATCTCACAATGTCTAGCGTTTACCAGGAGAGTTGTAGACCTACCTGACGCTTCCAGTACTGAGGATCTCGACTAATCTATAATACTGCATCTCCAACCTTCCCTGTCATCATGCAAAGGCAGCATAGCAGCACAAACAGCATACCTTTAAGGCCCAAAGGTAGTTTGAAGGGAATGCAACAGAAAATGATAAATTAGAGCAGGGAAGGGTGCTTGCCTTCGAATTTTCGTCGGATGTCTCTTGGTCAACCGCAGCCTTCCTATGACTGGCTTCCTCTAGACGCACCCACAGTGACTCCAACCTCTCCTCGTGTGAAGACGCGGTCTCAGCGTAGGACACCAACTCAGCGGGGAGGCCCACTGAATGAGCTACTTGCAGACCGTAACTTTGATCGCATATTCCTGTAAAGGAAAAGAAAGCCTACACTGAGGCGAAGAGTGTGCCAAGAACAGGACGGCAGAACTGGGCACAAGTGGGCAAGTGGATTTGTCTTACCCGAGTTCACGGTGTAATTGCCTACCCAAAGTGGTAGGGCAGGGGGTGAGCTGCCATTCCAGATAGCCGCCCTCCACCTGCAAGCAAATCATGATTTCGACCCCACGGACGCGAGACAGGTCGACGACTGTTCGAGGCCTG
>CACRXP010000138.1:1224508-1240314 GCA_902702965.1 Spirometra erinaceieuropaei | reverse complement strand
CAAGGCGGGTTGTACAGGTGTGTCGTTTCTCGTCACATTCAAACAAGCAATGCGGTCAAAGGAAATGGGACTAAATTGTCAAAGGTAAATTAGTCAGGTACCTCACCACAGTCCTTCGCGGTTCAGGGTCTCCAAGCTTGGATAGCAAATTCCAGTTTCGGCCGCACGAACGTTCGAAAGACTTTAGCGAAGCAGTCTTCATAAAAGGCGGAGAAAGCCTGCTTGATAAGGTAGAGAACTGACATTGCAGACTTGGCTATATTCGTGCAATGCAGCGAGGGTTTGAGCAAGGTCGTAATCCATACTCTCAAGTCCTTCTGCGAGTCCACTTCTTGCAGTGGTATACCATTCAGGCAGTAAGCCATGGGGTTCGGAGAGCAGGCTCTGCTGACTCGTAGAATATTGCACTTGTTCTCATTGAACGGCAGAAACCAGTCATTTGACCACTGTTGGAGTCGGTCTAGGTCAACCGGTAAGTGCTCTTCATCACCTGCAGTTCGAATGACGCTCCAGAGCTTCATACCATCTGCAAACATGGCAACACCATATTTTAATTCACTTACGCAATCGTTGATGTAAATAATTAACAGCGAAGGACCGAGAACGGAGCCTTGGAGAACACCGCTTTTAACGGCAACCTCCGTCGACTGCTGGCCACTGACATGGACAGATTGAGAACGGTCAAAGAGGAAGCTTTGAATCCATTTTAAGAGGTTACCCCTAACACCTGTTCGGCTTAGTCTTTGCAGGAGTCGCTGATGTGGAACACTATAAAACGCCTTTTTAAAGTCGATATAGGCTACAAGCAGCGCATTGCCCTCATTAACTGACCGAGTCCAACGTTCTAAACAGTAGAGCAAGTTAGTCACGCAAGACCTGCCACTACGAAACCCATGCTGTGCATCAGATAATGAATTACGCTGATATGGGAAGCGAATTAGCTCTTGTTTGATTATTTTCTCCATGATTTTGCAGCAGATGGAGGTGGGGCCAGTTGGTCGGTAATTGTTTGCAGAGGCCTTGTTGCATCCTTTATACAGTGGTGATCCTCACAGATTTCCGGTCGGCGGGCAAATAGTCGGCTTCAAACAAGGTTGAAAAAAGCATGGACAATGGATTGACTCATTTAGCAACGAGCTCCTTCAGTAACTTGGGCGGTATGTCGTCTGAACCTGGTGATTTCGACTCATTTAGTGTCATTAGGTCTTTGCGAACAGTCGCTTCATCAAAAGATACAGCCTCAATTTTTGGACACTCATCGAAGTCATAGTCGGAAGGAGTAAATGCGCTTTCACTCGTAAAGATGGATTTGAAAAATTGTGAAAGGTGCTCCGCTTTTTCCCCATTCTCACTAACCTCTACGCCTCCGCTTGTCTTCAGTAGGGGAATTGGATCTCTGCTCCGTGTGTTGTTACTTATGTAGCTGCAGAATAATTTCGGATTTTCCACAGCACGATCCAGTAGGTCTTTTTTAAAATTTTGCCGTGTCCTGAGGGTTAGTCGCTTGACTAAGTTCCTTTGTGTTTTGTATGCGTTTATGGATACAGGATTCCCATCAGCAAGAGATTTCTGCCACAATCTCCGCTTTTTATCGACTTCCTTTTTTAACGCCTGGGCCAGCCACCGGGGTCGATTGTTAACCCTTTCTGTGAAAGCGGGCACTAGTTTCTTAACCATTTCCAATCTTCAGCTATATTTCCGGAAAACGCTGATTCCCTGTCTGTATTGTTGACTTCGGCCCACGGAAAAGATTGTATAGTTCCATTGAAGTACAACGTGATCACTTCCACCTAGGGGAGGCAGACATTGCACCTCATCTATGCTGTCCATCGATTTCGTGAACACAAGGTCCAAGCAGTTTGACCGCTGCCCCTCACGCACCCTTGTAGCAAATAGGACGTGCTTAATGAGAGATGACCTGAGTGCCATGTCCAAAAGACGTCGGTCGAAAGGTAAGTCTGGGCCGCGCGTGTATAGTGAACTCCATTCAATGAGCGGAGCATTAAAGTCGCCCGTGAACGGGACGTTAGGTCGGAGAGCAAATCGTCCTAGCTCCTCTAACAGACGAACGTCGGCCTCGGGGTCACTCCTCGGTGGTCGATAGACGGTCAGAACTTCAAAGCTATATGATCCTGGTACCCTTATAGTGAGCCAGATAGTCTCGGCGCTGCACGCAAACTGGTCTGTTTTGTCTGATACAAGCAGGCCGTGTTTTACGTACGTGACGACTCCTCCTCCCTGACGCTCTCTCCTATCTCTTAAAACAACTGAAATCCTGGTAGTGCTAATTCGCGGTCATCTACGTTAGCAGACAGCCAGGTTTCTGTCAAAGAGAAAACATCAGGGAAAAGTTCACAGATTTGGATCTTCAGTTCGTCTAACTTGGTCAGTATACTCTGCACGTTGGTGTAAAAAATGTTAGTTTCAGAGTTTTGGGGCGTTTGATTATAGTGTCGCTTAAGGCCCCATTCAAGAAATCTATTACGCCCTCATTCAGATCGGTTCGGTCCAACGGATTATAGGATGGCGCTGCACCATCTGGTCGTTGTAGATTACGAGATTCGTCTCGCCATTCTGCAACCCTGTTCTCAGTTCCAGAACTAATTGTCGACGCTTTATTCCCTCTGACGGTGTGTACTCCGGCTGAAAAAAAAACGCCGCGGTTGGTCTCTTTGATTCGGAATCGTCGTGAGAGAATAAATTCTACTTCTGTTTGGCTGGTCGGGGACATGAATGCTCTGATATCTCGATTGATCGCCTTCGAAGCCTAAAGGCCTTGAGAACCGAAACTTCCTCATTAGGGCGCAGAACTTCGTTGAGTAGGCATTGGAGCAGTTGCAAGTCTGCCGAAACCCGCTCTTTGGAGGCACTAGCTGTGGATTCGAGACGTCCCTGAATAATCAGACATTGCCCTCTGACCGGCGACTCTCCCGAGAACACGGTGGTTTCGTGCCCCGACAAAAGCAATACGTGGTTGTCATGATCTGAAGATGATATAAACCGCAGTCGATTAAGATCCTCATTCGTCTCTGTATTGTTTGCACTTTCACCACAGTCAGAAGTTTTTTGCGATGGGTTGAGAGTTTTAGGACCCATGCCATTTCCCGTGATGGGCGACACAGTCGCCGACGTCCCTGGTTCCGGTTCTTCCGAGGCATTCCTCAGAATCTGCTGCCTTTGTCCTTCGACATTTTTGCTGCACGATTTCTTTTTTCCTCCGGCTTTTTTGTGTCTTTACTGGTTGTTGTCGTCTTGTATTTCATGTGTGTGTGTGTGCTGGGTCTACCGTGACAGCTGAAGAAGGTGTTGATGGAGTGTCTTTTGTGCGAAGTCCTTCTTGTTATTCTTCCAACAAGTATATTCGTTTTGTCAGCTGTGTCTAGTCTACATTGTAGAAGAGTTTTTAACTTCTTAATCTCTTCCTCAAGGCGGTTGATTTTGCCGGCCAATATCTGGCATCCGCTTCAAAATCGACCTGTATACGGCACACATTTACTATCAGGTAAACTTTGCGACATCGCTTACCCGCGTTCTGCGATGGCCGGGGGGTTATCGTGCGCGACTGAAATATGGATGGTCAGTGGATCGACACCGTCATGCAAGGTAGTTTTTCGGGAAGCTGCGCGAATCTCCATCATGTAGTGGACTTATGAAAAACAGAAAAATCTGCAGGAATAACAAGCTTTTTCTTAAGGCACAACTGTAGACAGTGTCTATGCTAATGGTGGGTACGCCGAAAATTTCCAGGGAACACTTTTTTCAGGTAAACCTATCCCTGCCAGCACCAGCCCCCTCGTGCCTCCTCTAAGCCCCGCCTCGTGAGGGGGCAACGACGGGGCTGGAGAGGGGCTATGGCGGGCAAATTCCCGATGTGGCCCCCTCTGGCGCCTGCATCGAAAAAATGCTCAGGGGACACCTTATAATTGTCGTTTTTACCCCCACCCCTGGCCATATTAGACCGTCTGACGGTATTGCGTTACAGTCCAGATCCCCCTTTTTTTTACCGATTTTCTCCGGCATCCATCCAAAATTATTCCTCTATGCCTTCTCGCGAACCCCTAATCACCTAGTTTTTTGTTATAATCTACCCCAAATTCTCGAAGCCGATTTCCCTCACGATTGTTAGCAGATCTTCACGCGTTACTGCGTATCCCCGAACGAACCATTGAACGTCATTTATTGTTTGTGGAAAATTCATTAGACGAAAAAGATAAAAATGTGGTTTGTTCAAAAAGTCATGCTTCATCAGGGTACATATTTGGTTGGCCGTCCAGGTCGGTTGCGGGTATCTACAAGAAACGAAAGCAGAGCGTCCCATTAATTAAACGGTAAAAAATATGCTACTGAAGTAAGTCATTAGAGTAGCGCATTTATTGTATAGATTAGTATGAAGTTGAATAGCTGGAATATAGGCAGATTTTAAAGATATAAAGAAACGCGTACTTACAGTATCTTCCGAAGTAGACTGCGTTAAGTATGTTTCGGCCGTACAGGTGCCAAACCTATGTTTGGTAAAGTGATATTTGTCTGATTTTAAGCAGCACAGCAAGTAGTGTAGAAAGATCGACTCAGCCTTTTTGCAGATGTTTCTCCAAACTTTGGCATGCAGTTTGAGACGGTATATTGGATGATTAGGCCCTGTACAAAAGCCGAGATTTCCGACAGAAAGACCGTTTTTTGCATAAATTTGTTCTGATCAAACGATAAGAGTATCGATGGAGCTAGCTGGAGGATCGTAGTCAGAAACGCGTTTTATAATTCACTTTGTGATGAAGGACAATCGTTTTTAGTGAAGAGACTCGACTGAAAAATTTCCTTCTTGCAACTCAAAATTCAAACTACGAGCGTCATTTCACAACCCGTTAAGGTGAATCAAAATAGCATAGGGCAGCACTATGGTTGGGCTTGGCGACCTTGGAACAGCGGCCATTGTCAGCGCATTCAGAGTTCACACCAAGGGACCTTGTATGACGAACACGGCCGCGATCAATGATGGCCGCAGTTCGAATCGGCCTAGGGGGACGCATTCGGTACAAAATAGAGTTTGCTGGCGCTAACGACATGGTAGATGGATTTTGGGCTTAATACTGGAACGGTTGATTGTCAAAAGTATAATAGCTAACGGAACCGAGACCAGAAATCATGACACACGGCATGTACCTGCGTGATTTGTCAATATTGCTACTACGGAGTTTTATTTCATGCATGTCAATGCAGCACTGAGGATGATGCATTTCTATAGTAGGCGCGTTAACGTAGTCGACAAAAGCAATTATTTGTGGCCAGCAAGTCTTCTTGCATGATTTATGTCGATTTCGGACACTGTTCACGACGTGAACGGCGGCGCTATTGTCAACACCTC
Source organism: Spirometra erinaceieuropaei (assembly GCA_902702965.1). NCBI lineage: Eukaryota > Metazoa > Platyhelminthes > Cestoda > Diphyllobothriidea > Diphyllobothriidae > Spirometra > Spirometra erinaceieuropaei. The sequence continues at coordinate 1,234,952 of CACRXP010000138.1, read as the reverse complement.
GGCTTAAGTCGGGCGCTGGCGTGAGCGCTTCGAACACCATCTCATATTCGATAACCAACAAATCACTCCTTTGCTCTCCTCTCCATCGCAGTTTCTTCCCCCTACAACCTATGCAATGCCATGCGATCCCCCCATCTGACAGAGAAATCAGAGATGCTATACGAAAGCTACGCAACAACAGGGCACCCGGAGAGGACAGTGTACCCGGTGAAATCTCCAAGTCTTACATCGACGCCCTGGCTCTTTGAAGTGATTTAAAAAGCGTGGAGAAACGAGGCTGACTCGATGACTGGGGATTAGGCATCCTTGTACCCATCGTAAAGAAGGGGAATAATGCAAGATGTGAGAACTACCGCGGCATAAACCTCATCGACGTTCCGGCAAAAATCTGCGCTATTGTCCTTTATAGACGATTGGGTGCTGTGCGTGACTCTAGGACGAGGCCCAACCAAGCCGGATTCCATGCTGGACGTGGATGAGCAGACCAGATATTCACACTGAGGCGCATTCTCGAATTTCACCATAGCTACCCACAACCGACGGCCGTCTGCGTCATCGACTTTGCCGCCGCGTTCGATTCTGTCCATCATGAGTCCTTATGGCAGATAATGTCATTAGATGGTGTACCGCCACAACTCATTGCCATGATCAAAGCCTATTATCGCCCGACTACTGCGCGAGTCCTGATCCACAACAGTCTTTCTACACCGTTTTCTATTTGGTCTGACGTTCGACAGGGTTGCATCCTTTTGTCCATTCTGTTCAACTACGCTATTGACCGGATTCACTGGAGGGTCCTACACGAAGGTGACGGTGTTGAATTTGCACCCGGATACCGACTGACTGATCTGGACCATGCCGATGCGATCGCCTTACTTGATTCAAGTTTCGGTGATCTGCAGTCTATGGTGTTAGGGGTAAACGAGGTCGCTAAATCAGTCGATTTATCCATAAACGCTGGGAAGCTTAAGGTGTTTTCGTGCTGCATACCTGACCAGGAGAAGGCACCTCTGAGGATTGATGTCGAAAATGGCTGTGGATCCATCGCCGGTCTGTTCTTCTCGAGCAGGAAACCGAAACGTCTGTCTAATGAAGATTTTGTGCCAGCGATTGTGTTTTCTTCTTCAGAACTTCTTCCTGGGACTCATCTCTTCGCTTCTATTGGCACTGCAAGGATAAATCTGACCATCGGAGAAAGTCAACTGAGGTGGTTTGGCATGTTCTTCGTCGTCCATCTAAGGAACTCAGTGTTTTTGCCCTCGATCGGGCACCGTTACCCTCTTGGAGGCGCCGAAGTGGGGGTCAACTCAAAACCTGGCTGGACTCAGTTCGTCAAGACATGGAGGTGGTTCTTGGACCTTCGGAATTCGGTCTCCGTCGTTGGCGAAGGGAATGGTTTGACCTCCCAGACCTGCTGCCGCGGATCGTCACGCGTGAAGAGGCGCAGTTCGGAACATCATTGGGACCGTTTAGATCAGGCATGATTGTAACCGTTCCAAGAGCAAGTAAGAAGGTATTTCGAAGGTTTTCCAACGTTTGCTGACATCTGTTCGTAACAAAAGTCACCAGTATGAGTGGAGTCGCCGAATCCATTGCCTCAAACTCACACCACAAGACATTTTTTGACGACGTGGAACTTCGTTCGTTAACAACAAATAAATGTCGTGTGATCGGAAGAGCCTAAGGGTGGACCTACATTTATTGCATCAACGATTTCCTCGTTCTTGGTAAATAGTAGGTTCAGGCAGCTGGATCTATGACGTTCACCGCCCGGATCGCAGAATAGGCTGCATCGTAACGACGAGAGAATGTACTGCAGCACAAGCCGAATGCCCTTCCGGCTATCCGAATTTGCCATGTAATCCTTCCTATCCCGGCAGCAAGATTTGTCACGAATGACTGAACTGAATTGCAAAAGACCTGGTGCTCCGTTCCAACATCTACCTCCTAGATCCAAAATCTGACATTCGGACGTATACCCTAACACAAAGAGGTGATATTCATTCGCCGTACTTGATGGGATACAATCAAAGCAATGACTGACGTAAAGTAGATATGTTATCTCATGAAATGCTGACTAAATTCTACAATGTGTTTCCAATCCGAAAAAAAGATTACTTAAGTTATTGCGATTGGTTACTCGACAAATGTCAATTCAGAACTTGAGTCTACAGTAGACGCGTTAATCAGTCGAAGAAAGCAATAACCTGTGACTGATAGGTATTCTAACGAGAAGACATACTTTATGTCAATTTCGGATGAAGTAGGTATAATATAGAAAGTTCATCCGCTGATGCTTGGTGGAAATCCTTCTCCAGGTGACATATAGTAGATGTAAGGAAAGTATCAACCACAAAGTGGTTAAGGAGACTGGTCATGCGTGTGAAGAGAATGTGTGGGAAGGTTATGTTTTCTAACACGACACTTGCCTGGACAGGAATTTACACATTTTCTGCAGAAATTCGTTAGGCGACAGCGATTACCGGCAGAAGGCAACTGACATACATTTGAAGAAATAAACCTTGTAGATACTGCTCTGTAAAGGCAACTCGGGAAACATGACATACCATATGTCACCTTGGGTTTTGCGTGTTCAGGGAAATTCCCTGTCCAATTAATCGCGGTTTCCAACAGGTATTGCGTCATCGCGTGAAGTTAGTGTGCGCTGGAGTAAGTTCGCTACCCGTTAAGGTGAATCACATGGGAATTAAAGCTCTTCCATAATAGAAGAGGATGGCACTAGGGTTAGGGTTAGGGAACGCATGAAATCCGAGTTGGCACACCTGCCATCGTTAGCGCATTCCACGTTCGCGCCACGTGACCTTGTATGGCGAACACGGTCGCGATCGATAGGGCGGCTGTTCGAATCAATCGGGGAAGACGCATACAGCACTAAACTGTAGTTTGTTGGCGCCAACGGCGTGTTAGCTGCAGTTTGGGCGCAAAAGTGAAAGAGCTAACGGAACCGAGACGCAAATTGAATGAAATCCAATTGACGTTTGGTGATCCGCTGTTCCGCTCTGGAAAGTATAAAGAGTAACGGTCCGAGACGTCAGCCTTGGGGGAGCATCAGATGTCGCGATCACCAGGTCTGACATATTATCTCCGATACGGACAGGCTGTTTTGCGATCAACCAGAAGCGCGCTTATCCGGACAAGAACGTCTCGTATGCGGACAGCCGCCTTCACACACCTTACAGTGTTGGGGTTTAAAGATAGGTTGTAGGTAACCAACTAACACCAGGAAAGGATGCCAATGGTGCCGCCTCTGGTGACGAAAACAACTGAGTTCTGATAGAACGTCACTGGTCATTTACATAATGCGGATGTGAAGAAAGTTACCATAATATGTCTTATTTCGCGCAAAAGGTTGGCCGCAGATTTCACTATTGCTTTCTTTTTGACATTTATACTCCCAAGACCTTTGCATAATAACTTTGAAAAATGGACACGTATGTCTGTTCACCTATAATTTAATGCATCGGAAAGAACCAACAATCATTTGAAACCCAGACACACCTGTCATTCTAGTTTAGCCGCCAGTCTTGGGCGCGTGTTCCCATCGAGTAAATTCTAGGAGAACTTCAAATGACCACATTTGTTAAACGACCCCACAAACTCTTACGATTTAACTCCAACTAATTCTTCCAAAAATAATATGTTGCCTGCTCAAATTTTTAGCATTGCTACTATTTATAGAGAATTACATGTACGTTTTTGCATAAATTTTTCCGGCAATTCAAGTTGGATGGATGAAAGATAGGTAAAAGTGTAGTGTTTAAATTAATCTATTCCGTTGAGCGATGATGGGTAAAATACATTTGAATATGGTCATTAGCAGCCATGCGTGATTTCATTTTATCATCCAAAACATTCCTGTGATCTGCCACAAGGCTAAATTCATATCACCTCATTTCGGCTAAGAACTTCTTAGCGGTAAATCCAGTTGTAGATGAATCAATTAATTTTCAAAGCTATTCGTGACTTACTTGATCAAATATCCGGTATCCTCATCGGACCTCCCAATCGTTAAAGCGGCAGGGTGGTTGCTTCAATAAATGTCAAACATTACCTGCAAGAGACGCCTGGAGATGAGTCACTAGGATGATCGAAGCCAAGAATTGTCAGTTTGCAGTGACTAAGAGGATTAAAGTTCGAAGGAGGCTAAGTGATTTGATGCCGGTAGATTACCGGCAAAGAGCTAGGAGTCTAAGGGGACTAAGACGAGGTTAAAAAAAACTACACACTACACTGGACTTAAGAAGGCCATACAAAGACAGGCCGACGACGAGTCTACTCGGCGAGGAAGAAGAACCACCAGATCGAGGTGATGACCCACAAAACACGCAGACAAAACTTTCACCAACAAACCTCTGAGATGCCAAGGCAGCGAGAGAAGAGAAAAAACGATCGGCATGAGGCCGACCAACGCAACATGCCAATCGAACTTTCTGGTCGATTGAGTGGATTTTACGCTTTAGCAATGTTGCACCGACCAAGCTCTTTGAAACATCCGAACTTAAATGAACCTCTTACGGCGCGCCTATCGTTTTCTTCAAAGCTTAGAACGTCGTTCGGAAACAGCACATAAAGGTTGCGTGATCACAAGAGCCTGAAGGTGGACCTAAGGCTCTTTCACCAACACTTTCACCGAGTGCCACTTTCAATAGCATTCAGCTGGATCCTTGCCTAGGACCCTTAGCTGCCGTGAGGTTCCAGTTTACAAGGGGGCACTGAAATCTCTGGTAATAATCATATTTTTTTTCCGCCTGTCCTTGCGGAGTTGAAAGACCAACGCTGGATCTTCTTCTGCAGGTTGGTTTTAAGGTCTGCAGACAAAATTTGCAATAGTATTTTCTGCCTTAGGAACCAAAAGAACAAGCTGCAGCATGTCCAAGTCATGATAATTTGCAAATTCTGCAACAAAGCTTGTATTCTACAGCGTTACTGCTGCGTGTGGACCATCTCCTCCATCTCTTCTTTTGGTCTGATGTCGTTTTAACATTTGCCGACCGTGTCTTTGTATTTCGGAATCCTTCCCGTCTAGAGTAGGTCATCTTTCAGTTGATTCAGAAACATCAGGACGTATTTAGGCTAGGATGCTCTTGAGTATATCGAGTTTCTCCAAGGGGCTTCGTACTTGTTTGCAGTGACTTAATTGTTCAGTCATCTCTTTTTCATCGGTATGGCGAACGTCCTCCACATAAAGACGAATTTAATGTCAAGCAATCACTGCCTCCATTATTTTCAGTCCATTCTCTCCATGTTCATTCGTGGCCTTCAGTTTGTCTTTCAGTGTTTCAGCGTCGTGTCATTTGTATCCTCTTGTCAGAAGGACGCAGCTTTTAAGGAGACCAACAATTCGACGACATTAATGATTCAGTCTTTTGCATCAAGGGTTTATTTTGCCATACGTGCGCTCACCGCCCATTACGATTCAAGCACAGGCGTCCAGGCACTGGCGTCCAATTGCCTTGAGTGAGCACTATGATGCCTCAGCCTTGAAGTTGATTGGCCCCTTCGAGTAGCTGTGATTGGCCGAAAGCCGGACAGAGCCTTTCGGCCTGTGCGTGTAAACATTCGCTAAACCGAGTCAGCGTTTCGGCGAACACGGGCTCCGCGCCATTATGCTGTCGAAATCCACCGAACAACTTCTTGTTTTCTGACCCGCACCCAATCAGAAGTTAATTCAGAAATAATTGAATTGCCATCAAATCGCCTGCTCGTCGATTGTCCAGTCAACTGTGAATTTTAATTTGAAATAGAACTTCTCATACTTGCAACCCACAATGACCGCCATATCGGCCTTTCAGGTGTGCGCAAGGCTAATGCGTTGTTTGGCGTTATACTATCACCCATCGCCTCGCCCGAGTCCAGTCTCCACAGGTGACTGCACACAAAACTAGATCTCCTCCTCGCTGGGCCGTATTAAAACACCACAAAACCACCTCACGCTTCCACTAAACGACGTCGACGACGACATAGTCCTGTTTTCCCCCAGTGCCACATGGCCTGTCAGGTGTCAGTTCTTTTAGGTTAAGAACTCGACACATTTTCTAAATGATTTATCTCCAACGTTAGAAAGTTTATAACTTTCGCAATCCATACTACTAATGCATAAAGGAGTCCAAACTGAGGTGGTCGCACGCTCACCGGAAGAAGACAACATTTGCATAACTGAAACAAAAAAGTTGGTCTCATTGCATGGATGTTGCCTTCTTTGGTAATTGCGTTTTCCTTCCTCAAAAGCGTTCATAAATGAAGCGCATTGGTTCCTTATATCAGAAGTTGTTGTAATGCACCTGCGTAGAAAAGAGTCTAAGCGCAGAAATACTGGAGCTGAAAGTGCATTCCAACGCTGACGAAAACACCAATGGACCAGTCTGCCCACAGTCTGGTCGCGCACCCGTTCGCATTGTGGCCTTCACTGTGGAAGCAACCAATCAGGACTCAGCGCCTAGTGGCGAATGAGCAGACAGGGTCTTGATGTCACAACCTGACCACGCCACAGTTGTCGTGCTAATGAATTGCCGTAAAAAATTAGCTGCCGAAGAGGATAACTGATGATAACTCGACGCATCTCCTGCAGATACCGTGTGACATTAATAAGAACAACTCTCCCTTTGGTAACGGGATACCGGGTGGTTGATCAGATAAACTTTGCAATTTGTTCAACTACAGTGAAATTGGTTCGGCCGCTGAGCGGTTGTTAGCCGGTAATATTAATCAGAACAACTGTCCTTTGTATTCGATGTTCCATAGGGGATACCGGGTGTTTGGTCAGGTAAACCGCGAAAAGACTTTGCAATTTGTTCAACTACCGTGCAATTGGTGCAGTCGCTGAGTGGTTGTTAGCCGGTAATGAGATGATACTGATTCAGTATTACGGGAATTCACGGGAATTGTTAGGCAGGTGACTGCCATGAAGGATTTTATTTCAGAATATGTGCATTGGCATTCGGGGCCATCTTTTAACGTATTCTCCGTCACTTCCGTTCGGCAAAAGGTCCAAGATATCAAAGGCAACTTATTAGAGAATGTCTCCTTTAATCTATTGTCAGCGTATTCGTTGTAGACTTCTGTTGTAGACGTTTATTTTATTCGACAATGAGGTTTTCCGTTTGGGTGAGTCGTCTAATGTAACCCAAACGAACTCTACATGAAAAAGAACGCCTAAACAGTCGCTAATATGATAGGTATCTTCAAGAAGAATCTTATTTTAAAGGATTTGACAAGCACATAATACGGAATCCGCCGTTATGGGCCATCGATCGGAAACTATGAAAATCATGTATTGTTCATCGTTATTTCAAGGAATGTCTGAAACTCAACGTAATCCGATATAAAGAAACTGTACAAATTAATTCCATGGGATAAAGTTTTGTCGTATACGCGAAGTGTTAAGTGCACAGACATCCACCAAGGAATTCAAGATTAAAGCACTGCTTAAAAAGGTACCTCATAAGAGGATTTTTTTAAAATTTATTTTAAGTGTTTTAAAGGAGGCGAAGGCACGATCACTGGGATAGTAGATTTATTTGCCTGAGCTTTCGAACTCGAACTGGAGTACATCATCAGAGTCTGCTTGAGTGCAGCAACTTGTGAACATTTATATCGCTGTTCCTTGCGGGGGGAGTACGTCCGTGGCTAGGTAAGGTTTGTGCCGCCTGGCCCACGATGGTCCCCCGGCGTGGTGACGCCGTATGTACTTCGCGACGGTGTGAGCTGCGCTGCCTGGCTGCGTGGGCGGAGCGCGTGCTAACACGCAGATTTGGCGTCCGAAACCCACGCCTCCAGTAGTTCCCGCCCTGTCTTGTTGCCGGCTTGCGCCAATATCCACGAGTTGGCGAAGTCGAACTCATTGCCTTCCTCTAGCGTGTGGGTGGCTACTTGAGATAGTGGGTCACCTCTTCGAACGGCCAGTTTTACGTGTATTCGTTGTCGAGTTCTGTTGTGGACGTCCATTTTATTCGACAATATTAAGGTCTGTCTGAAACTCACCGCAAAATTGCATAAAGAAACTATTCGGCCTTCAGTTACCTCAAAATGCGGGTTTCCAATAAACATCCTTCCGGCTGCATGCCGAAACTATACTCTGTAAAAATGACTATTTATGTAGCATGCATTTTTTTCATTGATTTTCGATGCCCCTAAATGTCCACTTATATTTCATGAAAAGCATGCATAAAAATATTCATTTTTTGCTCATTCAGTAGATAATTACGTTTTTTTCTAATTTAATACTCAAAGGAGGAAAATAATTCAGTTTTAAAATACTTTCTTTTTGTGGGACTTTTAATTATCGTGAAATGACCGTTCATAAATTGTCATATCTCTACATTTACCAATGTGGCTTGCAAATTTAACGGTATGAGTCAAGAACACCGCTTAATTTCATGACCCCTATATGGCCCCCTTTACTACCGTAGAGTAATGTGTGATTTAACGTAGGCGAAAACTATACGGCTTGTGGTTTCGAAACCCTGAATGTAAGTATGAGGGTAGAGCGGGTTCAAAATTTTTCGGGAATTGGAACTGTCTGAAACTCGACGTAATCCGGTATACAGAAACGGTGCAAATTAATTCCATGGGAAAAAAGTTTCGTTGTGAACGCGAATTAGTATGTTTACGATCACACCTGTCAAGTATATTTAAATCTATTAAGGACTGACAACATGTCCCTTTGTGCAAACTTTCTACCCTGCGACGTTCTTATCGGAAAATCAAACAAAATTCTGTTTGCATTATTGAACCGCATCTCAATAAATTCCAAAGCGTAAAGAATATCACAAAACCTCGGGGAACTGTTTTTGAATCTAAACTCAGGATGCAGGTTTTCGGCAAAGTGCGTTTCATGTGTTTTTATTCCCTTTGCGACTTTATCTGTTAGCATGGATATTGGGTGATTACGTTGGTATCGGTCTGCGAGTTATTAGCGATCATTCCTAAATTTCGACGCCCAATCGCGACTAAGGTAACGAACTATACGAATCCAACGTTATTATGGCAGGTCAAGATAAATAATAGGATGATGACTGTCATGAAGAATGGGCGGACTGACGCTGACTTTCTTTCATTCATTATGGCATGGGACAGTCTACCTGGTGCGGTAGTGCAGTCGAAAACTGTTGAATTTAAAACGGACACTTACTTGTTGAGAAACAAACCACACATATAATCAAGATTGTGTCGGCGAGGGCAGTTTGTGCCCCGTCGACACACGACAGTTCGACGGTCGTTTCCGATGATGTTCACCGTGTGCCCCACAAGAAGGTGAGAACATGGACGGTGACTTGCGCGTGATATAGTTTATGGTGAATGCAGACTTGCGAAGCATCTACCGCACTTTCTCATCTTCCCTCACCTGATCCATTTTTAAGACATAATCGATAAGACCAGAGGTGGAGGATGGCGCAGGTCATTGGCGTGGACGAAGCCGCGCCCAGGCGTGTCGTCACACCCGGCTCGGATCCCACTCAGTGGGAGTGCCATAAACGCCCAATTAAGAAGGGACAATTGCAGCCTGACTCTCAGACCTCCTCCAGTTGAGGAGGAGGTCCAAGTTATCCCCTCGGTTGGCAACCTGCCAAGCCTTGGCTTTTAGCGCACCGTGATAGCTTCATGCGCGTCAGATTGTTTATAGTGAGGAAAGTGCGCTGAGTCGTCGACCTCACTCTCCCTTCCCATTCCATCACCCCAGCCGCTGTCCGAGCCGGTCAACAGACTGGAGTGGGGAATGGGCGCGGAAGCTGACATGGTCGACTGCCTATGTCTGCGTGCGCCACGTGCACGACCTGCACCCCCCCCCCTCACGACAGATCGACCATCGATTTCGATTATGTCCGCCGTGTGCCCCACAGACTGCATTGTGGGAGCGGGGACGGCGACTTACGTAGGGGTTTATAGTGCCAGTAGACTTGCGTAGCATCTACCTACACTCTCTCCCCCTCCCCCGCCTGAGTCCAGTGTCAAGACAGAATCAAGAAGACCGGAGACGTGGGAGGCCGCAGGTGGATGGCTCGGACGAATCCTCGCCTTGGCGCTCCACTCCGCACCCCCTGGTCCATACACAAATGACCAGGATTTTGACCAACAACAGAGATATGGAGGCTGGTACGGTCGAAGCCGAACCTAGGCGTGCCGCCGTCGCCTGGCTCGGATCCCACACTGTGGTGAGAGTGCCATATAGGTCACATAAAAAAGGAGCCATTGCAGCCTGACTCTCAGACCGCCTCCCGTTAAGGATGAGGTCCAAGGTACCCCGTCAGTTGGCAACCTACCAAGCCGCAGCTTTTAGGGCACCGTGATAGCTTCAAACGCGTCAGATTGATTATAGTGAGGAGAAAGTGCACTGAGTCGTCGACCTCACTCTTCCTTCCCATTCCCACACCCAAACCGCCGTTCGAGCCGGTCGACAAACTGGAGTGGGGAATGGGCGCGGTGG
>CACRXP010000138.1:1191469-1224313 GCA_902702965.1 Spirometra erinaceieuropaei | reverse complement strand
CTTTGGTAACGGGATACCGGGTGGTTGATCAGATAAACTTTGCAATTTGTTCAACTACAGTGAAATTGGTTCGGCCGCTGAGCGGTTGTTAGCCGGTAATATTAATCAGAACAACTGTCCTTTGCATTCGATGTTCCATAGGGGATACCGGGTGTTTGGTCAGGTAAACCGCGAAAGGACTTTGCAATTTGTTCAACTACCGTGCAATTGGTGCAGTCGCTGAGTGGTTGTTAGCCGGTATTGAGATGATACTGATTCAGTATTACGGGAATTCACGGGAATTGTTAGGCAGGTGACTGCCATGAAGGATTTTATTTCAGAATATGTGCATTGGCATTCGGGGCCATCTTTTAACGTATTCTCCGTCACTTCCGTTCGGCAAAAGGTCCAAGATATCAAAGGCAACTTATTAGAGAATGTCTCCTTTAATCTATTGTCAGCGTATTCGTTGTAGACTTCTGTTGTAGACGTTTATTTTATTCGACATTGAGGTTTTCCGTTTGGGTGAGTCGTCTAATGTAACCCAAACGAACTCTACATGAAAAAGAACGCCTAAACAGTCGCTAATATGATAGGTATCTTCAAGAAGAATCTTATTTTAAAGGATTTGACAAGCACATAATACGGAATCCGCCGTTATGGGCAATCGATCGGAAACTATGAAAATCATGTATTGTTCATCGATATTTCGAGGGCTGTCTGAAACTCAACGTTATCCGGTATAAAGAAACTGTACAAATGAATTCCGTGGAAAAAGGTTTCGTCGTGTACGTAAAGTGGTATGTTTACGATCACACCTGGCAACTTTACTTAAATTTATTAAGCATTGACTACACGTCCCTTTGAGATAACTTCCTACCCTACAACGTCCTTATTGTAAAATCAAACAAAATACTGTTTGCATTATCGAACCGCATCTCAATCAATTCAAAAGCGTAAAGAATATCACGAAGCCTCGGTAAACTCTTTTGGAATCTACACTCAGGATGTAGGTTGTTGGCAAACCGCCTTGCATGTGTTTTTATTCCCTTGTGGACTTTATCTATGAGCATAGATATTGGGCCCTCACGTTGGCATCGGTCTGCGAGTTATTAGTGATCATTACTAAATTTCGACGCCCCATCGTGAGTTAGGCACCGAACAGTACGATTTCAACGTTATGGCAGGTCAAGAAGATAATTAGGATGATGACTGTTGTGAAGAATAGGTGGATTGACGCTGACTTTATTTTATTCACCATGGCATGAGACGGCCTACCTGGTGCGGTGGCCCAATCAGAGACTGTTGAATTTAAAACGGAAACTTGCCTGTTGAGAAACAAACCACACATATAATCAAGATTGTGTCAGTGGGGGTAGTTTGTGCCCCGCTGACACACGACAGTTCGACCGCCGTTTCCGATGATGTCCACTGTGTGCTCCACAAGAAAATGAGAACATGGACGGTGACTTGCGCGTGATATAGTTGATAGTGAATGCGGACTTGCGAAGCATCTACCGCACTTTCTTATCTTCCCTCACCTGGATCCCGTGTCAAGACATAACTAACAAGATCAGAGGTGGAGGAGGGCGCAGGTCGCTGGCATGGCCGAAGCCGCGCCTAGGCGTGCCGCCAACGGCTGGCTCGGATGCCACAGAGTGGAAGTGCCATGAAGGCTACATTAAGAAGGAGCCATTGCACTGCGACTCCTAGACCACCAGCCGGCCGCTCCACACAAACATACACACACCACAGGGATGACTGAGATTTCTAAGATATCCCGTCAGTTGGCAGCCTTCCATGCCACAGCTTTTAGCGCACCTTGATAGCTTCAAGTGCGTTAGATTGTTTATAGTGCGATGGAAAATGCGCTGAGTTGTCGAGCTCACTCCCCCTTCCCATTCCCACACTTCAGCCTCTGTCCGAGCCGGTCAGCAGACTGCAGCTGGGAATTGACGCGGTGGCTGGCATGGTCGAGCGACCTAGTCTGCGCGCGCCACACACAAGACCCGGCCTCCCAAACACAAACGCCAGAATTTCACACAACGGGGTTGAACGGCGTATCTCTCACATGCGTGAGAGTGCCTTGGAAGGAGCTGTATCGGCCTGTCACTCAGTCCACCAGTCCGCCAACCCGCACAACACACACACACACACAACTGGACGGACTGCATGGACTGCGTTGCGGCGTAAATCAGCATCCTTCCTACCCACGGCGCTTGGTGTGTCGGGATAGTCTCAGACTCAAGTCACCCATGCAGCAGAAGCCTCACGGAGGCCGAGTTCCACATGCGCGGGAGGTGGCAATTAATTGCTTGCGATGGATGATGTCGATGTGAGGTGAGATAATGGCGTGGGAGGATGTGATGGTGTGGTGCAGCCGGCGTGTTTACGTGTACGCGCACTTGGCCTGACAGACCCTTGCGGTGCCTGAATGTGCGGATGCAATGAGGACAGCGGAGGCGGATGCGGCGAGTGTAGGTTGGTGCTCCGGGCTCCGGTTCGCCAGTCTCTGTGTGATGAATTCGCAAGTGATCGACTAAGCCGATGTAAAGTTGAGGTGTGATTGCAATTAGGACATGTATGGACGGGGTCCACATTGGTGGTGTTGGTAGTGAGGGGAGGGGTTGGTGTGTCAGGATTGTGTGTAATGTTGATGGGCATGGATGATGATGATGATGGTGGTGGTGGTGGTGGTGGTGGTGGTGGTGGTGGTGGTGGTTCTGGAGGGCGATCAACGTTAATTGCCGGCGCGGTAAGCGACGGAGTGGCGGACGGAGTGGTGGTCCGGAAGTGTTCAAAAAGTCCATTTGGCGCCGGAATGTCCGTTAACACCGTGGACACGTTGGAGGCAGATCTGGTGCTGCCGCCTCAGCTTCAATGCTCGATAAAGGCAACTGAGGTGGTAGTGGTTAAGTCTACGTGCCTGTTTCATATATACCGTTCAGGTCTCTGCTCCGTACAGCATAGTCGGCAGGATGATGGCCTTTCACATCTTCAGCTTCATGCTAAGTTGGAGACCGTGACGATTCCAAACTGTACTTTGAAGACGACTGAAGGCTTGACTGGCCTTGAAAATCCAGCGGACAACTTCGTCGTCGATTTTGGTGCTGCTGGAGAGCGTGCTGCCCAGATACGTAGAGTTTTTCATCACTTGCTGTTGAATTCCGTCCACGCTTATTTGCGACGCATTGTGGGCATTGATGGGTGGCGGTTAATTCCTGACCACCGTCTTCTGCATTTTGATGATCAGACATAAATTCTCGCAGGCGGCGTAGAAGAGGTCCGTGCTGCATTGCATGTCCTCTAAGGAGGTGGTGTTGAGGGCGCAAGCGTCGACGATGAGGATTTCGTGAACGGTGGTTGTGGATACGCGCAATTGGAAGTGCACCCGCCGTTGATTGAGGAGGTGGCCGTTCGTCCTGTAGGCGATGCGGATAACGGGGGGGGGGGGCGTTCATCACGGTGGGCGTCCATCGGCATGGCAGTGAACATGGATTATCTACCTGCAATGTGCTATTGTAATATATTAGACATGCCTTCCGTGCAAATGCTTATTCCTCTCTCATATAGTCAGTCGTACCAAGTTCTGTCTTCTAAAAGTGTCCTTGTCCAAAACATGAGCCTGCAATTCAACTGGGTTGCACACATCCTCTCCTCTGAAGATTTCCAAATAATAGAGCGCTTCGTCATCGACAGAGTTTGGAGAAAAGGGGTGTATGTGTGAGACTTACCTCCTTAGCGGTTCTGACCGGGCATCTGAAGGCTTGGAAGTATTTGGCGGACGAATATGATGCCGAAATATTTAATATATGCTAATTGCCGGTGTCGAGACTTTGGAAATTCGCGACCAATTCCAGACAAGCAATCTAAACTCCCTTCCACGCAGGTTGGAAAAGTAAGTTAACATTGATAGACTCTAGTTTTAAATTAAATGCGGTCATTTCTCGCAACCGTTGCCCGTTCCAATCGTTTTCAGACTTGAATTTATTAATTTTTTTGTTGCGTCTTTATAGAAAATAATCAATTTTCCAAAAATCCCATCTTCTAAATCTGGTCTTGGCCAAAATGTGAGAGATGATTATCGTATTTGGCCAAGAGACAACGAACCAGATCTCATCAACGCATGTCGATGAGTTGCAATCATTAGAAGCACACGGGGTCGGTGGGAAGGAAATGTCCTTGTCGTTAGATCTCCATACGACGCCGCCCCAGTCGATCACCTATTCCCCAGGAAAAGGATTATTTCACTTGTGAACATGTTGCCACCAAATACGATTTACGCAGCTGACCAGACTCGGCAATGAGTCCTACAGGTCCCACAGGCTGCTTTACTCTGACTGACCAAGAAATATTTAAGTAGTATACCCAAATACGCCATACCGCGTCGTCAGCGTCATTCAGATCCATTTATTTGTCGGATGCCTCCTCGTATGCGTCATAACAGGCCGGAATCGGAACGCGCACATGCTCACTGCAGCCGCTGTCGCCTTGCATGGTCACGTGACAGCCGTGAAATATGCAGCGCGTACTGGTAAACTTGCTCGAAATCCGTTCTTTTATATGTTCATCGACGAGGTAGCTCTACTCGCGAATAAATGTCCGAATGACTAATTTTCCCAGTGCTGTAACACACACACACACACACACACACACACATCCGTACTACCAGTGTGCTTAAGATGCCGCCATACGTAAAAACCACTGTTTTCGGCAAAAAAGTCAAATTCAAGCAGAAAATTCGAAAAATGACTAGATGTGAGTTTCAAGGTCATCAACGGGAAAGGTTTAACCAAGGTCAATCGCCAGCGTCAGAGTTGTTTTTCTGCTCACAGGCGGTAGCACTTCTACAAACAGCCAATGAATTTAAAGCAGTCACAGGGGACGTCCCATCAGTGATGCGAATTCGGAAACCGCAACTCTAATCTCTACCTCAAACCGTGAACACTCCTCCGGTACTTAGCTCACCGCCGTTTATCCTACCCAAGATCAAACCATAAGCCTGTATTTTATAGAAGGTTATGCAGTTTTCAAGCAGTGCGATTTTGCCCGGTGTTCGCCTAAATCTGGTCGACCAAAAGTCCCCTTTGCCGTTCGCAGTTTTGAATTTAAACTGTTGCTCTGAGCAAACTCAATGATTCTTATTTTCTCTAACTAGTTCAGAGCAGATGTCAACACGTTTAAATCGATTTTTTGCGTTTTCAAGTGTAGACCCAAATCCCTTCTTTCTATAAACCGCCATAGTTGGTTTACGCGTTCCCAAATTTATCGCAGCTGCCTGGTGATTCATTTTCCAGTCGGTTTAAACCTTTGGACGTGTTAAGCAATCGGTCAGTTGCCGGATTTGGAAACAGGCATTATTTCCATCAGTTCCGCTGGGATCGTCAGCCATCCTTTAGAAAGTCGCCTAATGAGACACAATAATACATGCAGAATGGTGATTAACGCATAAATTGGTTTACAGTGATAGCAGACTCGCGTGGCATCTGCGCCTGTCCGGGCGTTATGGCAAGTTAAGAAGACCGGACGGAGCAGGGAACGCGGCGCCGGAAAAAGCAATACAGCCTGTTTACGTGGGCCACACACACACGACTTGGGCAACAGCAACCGGTGGAGGTGAGCCGGTACAGACTACATTTTCGTTCTGTGAAACCATATAGCAGCATCCCAGGCCGCGACTGGGCCGAATGTGGTTTGGTATTCCCATCTTAAGTTAAAAAACCCCCAGTCACATCTACTACGGGACCGGTGCTGATAGGGTTTTTTACAGGTGGGGTCGGGAAACGCACAGGCGGCAGGGGCAAGTAGTTATATGCGAAAAAAGAGCTATTGGGAATGCGCGGTTGTAATTTGAATGTTTGAGAAATAGATGCGCTTACCCCTACCCTAACCCCTAAATATAACCCCTAAGCCTAAATCCCAATCCTAACCGCCAGTCCCAACAGTATTGTGTCCATCGGGTGGGGCCACAGAAGCACATCTTATCCGCGACTGTTAACGGGTCGTGATAGCTCTAAACCGCGTCAGATTGCACACAATGAGCTCGGCGTCCCTGATGTCGGCTTCACTCATCCTTTGCCCTCCCAGGTGCCAGCTCACTGTCCAAACTAGCCGGCCATTGAATGCAAGTGGGCATCTGCACGCGCCACACGTGACCTGGCCAGCAAAACACACTAGATTTCCCCCCCCCTAAAGGTCAAGGACAGATATGAGGAGCATGACTTTTATCGGACGTAATGACGGATTTAAGCTCTTTGTAGGTCGCAATACAGTATGTGCCGCGTAGGCCACCTGTTTAGTCATTTAAGTACAGAAGGTTGGCTAACGCACAAAATGTCAACCAAAATTCCGAAATGCGTTCTCCTTTCGACAGGATTCATTAAGTAGGGTTGTAAAACTAATAATCATGCAGTGTAATTCTATAATAATTCAGTTAGTCGAGGATGCTGGCTTTAGAATGGATATTTTCCCGGCTACATACAAGAACTATACTCTGTGAAAAATGACTGCTTAACTAGCATGTATTTTTCTCTCTGATTTTCGATGCCCTTAAATATTCAATTATATTTCATGGAAAACACGCACAAAATATTCATTCTTTTGCTTATTCGGTAGAAATTACGGCTTCTTCCAATTCTGTACTCAAAAGAACGGTAAAATACGGCTTTAAAAGTTTATAATTATGTCATTTGCAATACCATGAAATGTCTGTTCATAGACGCCATGTCTCTGCATTTACCAATGTGGCTTGTAAATTTTACAGTGTAGATCAAATCCACTGCTGAATTTTATGAACTCCATATGGTTTCCTCTTGATACCGTAGGATAATGTATGGGTTTTCGTACGCGGAAAATATACGGATTGTAGTTTGGAAACGGTATGTAAAGGAGGGTCGGGTTCAAAGTTATTCGGGAATTGGAAGTTTTGAAAACCGAATTATACCTTTCCTTCAATCATAAAATTAAAAGACGTAATTTTCTATGAATGACTATTGTTATGCATGTTTTCCATGAAATATAATTGAATATTTAAGGGCATCGAAAATCAGAGAGAAAAATACATGCTAGTTAAGCAGTCATTTTTCACAGAGTACAGTTTTTGCATGTGGCCGGATGGAAGTTCGTTCGAAAGCCAGCATCCTGTGGTAACTGAATTATTATAGAATTATGATGCAGGATGATTAGTTTTACAACCCTACATAATTAAACTTTTCGAGTCGAAAACGCATATCGGAATAGAAGATGAAGATGCGATCACTGGGACTGTCCCTGTGATCGCATCTTCATCTTCTAAACTGCTACCTGGGACTCGCCTGTTCGCTTCTATCAGCATATCGGAATTTCGGTTGACATTGCTTGAGTTAGCCCACCTACGGTAGGTCAATATTTTATGTCCTGCCTTCGCTGAGGTGTGGGTGGCTTCCATGTGCGACATTTAGGGATACTAGCCGAGCAGGCAGTTTACGGGAGACGGGCTCGACAGTGCTAGATCTATGCCTAAAGCGGTGAGAACAAGAGAGGTAAAACAACTTTCCTCGCGCAATTTTTTACTGGCATGGCAAGAAATGTCTGGCGCGCTGAGCGCTATAGCGGCGCAAGCAGATTGGCCGGTCATTAATGGATAAATTTAAATGGCGATCTCAGGAGCAATCCCAAACATATAATTTTGTGTATTTTAGGAGATCGTTCCGTCCGTTGAATTTATTTATAGTTACTTTTGATGCTGGAACACGGTACGTTTCAGATTATTCTTGAAATTACTAAGAATACTTCACGATTTTCAATGGTTTTATCGAGTGGCCATAAATAGGAATTATTAAAAGAAGACGAAGAGGCGATCAGTGAAACGGTAGGTTTATGAGTCTGAGCTTTCAAACCCCTACATCTGTCCACCCCTAAGGACTGTGTAAGCGCAGAAACAATGAGCGAACACGAAAGGAGGAGAATGTGCCAAAACTGTCCATGCCACTACACAGGCCAAACAGGACGACGTCTCAGCTCACGAATACTTAAGCACAAACGGGCCGTTCGGAGAGGCGACCCACTATCTCAAGTCGCCACTCACACGCTGGAGGAAGGCCATTAATTCGACTTCTCCAACACGCGGACACTGGCCCGAGCCGGCAGCGAGACGGGGCGAGAACTGTTGGAGGCGTGGGTGTCGACCACCAACTTTATCAATAGATACATTTACTTGCCTGCGTGTTATCACGCACTCCGCCCACGCAGCCAGGTGGCGCAGCTCACATCGCCGCGAAGTACAAACCGCGTTACCACGCCGGGGAACCATCGTGGACCAGGCGGCACAAACCAGACCTAGCCGCAGACGTAGTCCCCCACGGCACGGAACAACGATACAAATGTTCACGCGTTGCTACACTCTAGCAGCCTCTGATGATGGACTCCAGTACGTGTCCGAAAGCTAAGGCCAATAAATCCACTGTCTCAGTGATCGTGCCTTCGTCTTCTTTTAAATGAGCGAACATATTTCAAGTCGAGCTCAGAGGGAGGGGGAGGGTGGAGGGTTAGCGTCTGCGAGTGTGAGGTGTTCGCTCTGCGCGGCTCACAGTGGTGTGATGATGCATGCCTTACGGCGCTTCTGCACTTCCCGAAGCACGACAATCAGTTCGATGATGCCGCGATCACTTAAAAATCCACATTAACTGCCCGAGTGGAGTCCATACTCCAGGCAGTTGTTGTGATGATTGGGGAGCATGCAGGTAAGACCTGACCGGCAATGATGAAGACCGAGATTTATTTCTGATTATCACAGAATTGGCGGTTGGCCTGTTACATTGTTAGATGTGCACAATGGTAGCGACCACCGGGTTTTGAGGGATATGTCCTTGCTGCCACACGTCTGGGGCCAGCGATGGGAGCTAGTTCATCGGCCGCGGGTCGCAATGTTTGCAGACTCCGACCGTAATTACATCGAAGTCGTATGCTTTTCTAATAAGACCTGTTAAATTTTGATTGTTTCTTTGGGTAAAGCGGGCGTTCCATGGCGCCATTGGTTTCCATTTTGGAGACATTGGCCGATTCGTTTTCGGGCGGGCGGTTGAGGACGATTTTGAAGATCAGAGCCCAGCTCTCCAGAATCTGCGTTTTCTCCATGAGGAGTTTGGGTCCCTCAGAAATGAGCAGCGGCGTGGTTTCTTTAGTGCGGTGACCATAGACCACATTGACTGAGGCAAGCGGATCCTTCATATCATTGCGGTCCGCGTGATCTTGTATTTCTTCAGCTCTGTTACCCAATTATTTTGCCTCTACCACAGTCGCTGTTGCACCGAGCATGAGAAAGAGTGATAGCAACGCTGTCTGTGTCGGCTCCACGATTGTTGTGGGATATGTTGCATAACAGGAGTTTGCTGATGTTTGTCGGTGGAAGAAATTGCACTCCGTAGTTGGCAATTCTGTGTCTCCAAGCAGGCATTCTCTTCCAGTGCTTGCATTCGTTCCAGGCCGAGGGCCAATTGAATGCTGAAATCTGGTGGTCGCCTACCTAATACAAAGGTAGTTGCCTTCCGAGAGCTATTGTGGCATCCCTACAGACAGTTTCGCCCTTCTGTAAAGTTATTTTTTTATCTTGTCCATTGCATGGATAGCTGAAGGGATTTTGTTTATTTTCATTGCCTCTAAACCGTCTTTTGATAACTCGACTACTTTTTATTTGTCCAGGGACTTTCGGTGAGAAAGTCTCACCTAGCACAGTTCCACGTCCCAAAAGTATCCTCATTTTTGCCTAAAGTGTGTCCCCTTATCATCTGTCTTTCTTGTACTTTTTCGTGTAACTCATGCGAAGTCCGTGTTCCGATACTTATAATAATTTTCTTTGTAAATCGTACAGCGGTGGCCTGTCACGGGACTCGTCGGATTCGCTCTTTTCTCTGGCTCAAATATTCAAACACCTTTTCCCCTTCAGCTATCAAACCTACTCGCTGTAAAAAAAGAAACTAAGCCTTACTGGTCACAATGCGGCCTAAACCAGCGGTTAATCATCGGCTGATATTCTCTTACTGACGGCGTCCGCCGAAACGTTAGAGTCATCAGTCGGTACTGCCAGCTGATATTTTCCACGTGAGGCTTTAGTGCGGGCTCGCATGGGTCCCAAATATTGTAAACAAAATTACTGGACGTCCATATTTTATGCAGTGGGCTCAATCTTACGAGCATCCTGAAAGATTTTCGGCTCACATACTTTATAAAAGTCAGCTAGCCAGCTATTTTCACAGTCAGCTTATCCCTAAAAGTGATTTATGCAAGATGTAATTTTATGCGGATGCCGTAAACTTAACGCTTGAATTAAAACAATTCGTGAAAACCGGCTAAAAATATAATTATTTAAACATTCCTTTTTTCCGTATGTAGTTAGTCTATTTAATTCACTTTGACCCAACTGTGAAAAACTCAACGTCGAGTTCTTCTCAGATAGGTCAAAGTGAATTATTTGAAATTTGCCATAACACCTATTAATCAGTCTGTTTACTTTGGAAAAACACAGTCATGCGTTCGCGGCCTCCGCTATTGTACCTTAATCAAAGTTACATTTCACGCAGTTCATCACAGCTACCTGACCTAGAAGAAGCCCCTCACTTCGACGAGTGTTAAAAATGGTTCACGCGGGTCGACTTGAATTGCATTCAGGGTTTCAGAGTATGAAGCGTCATCTGGAAATCCTAAATTGCACGTAATATCTAGTTTTTACCTGTTTTTCCCGCTTATTCTTCCTGCCTGAATAAACTGCAGCACATTTCCCTCAGTGAATGTATAGGACACATATCTTTTTACTTTCCTAATTGTCCTATATGTTTTACGCAAGAATTAAACCTAAGAATAGCATTCCTGCTTTTTCCGTGGGACTGCTTAGCAATGTTGCTAAAACGGCTGACAGCTAGGGACATTCAAAAAATCACGATGCGGCATTAGGACATATGCGCTACCTGAATACTGGAAGGTTTGTTGCTAAATGAAGCGACGGTTTATCACAACGGAAATGCAGAGCTAACCAGGGCCATATTAGCACAAGTTGAGCCGGGGGTCACTCCAGCGCCGAGAAATACTCCCGCCTTTAATGGAACAGGCGTGGACAAACAACTGTAAAAATGGATAAGAGGGTTTTCATTGTGTGCGTTGAAATTCAGGAAACATGGAGAATATGCGTGTAGGACACATTTTAATAATAAAACATGAAGTGAATGGTGGGGAAAGCCTAAATCTATGTGTAGTTTATTCTTTGATTATCCAGAAAATTTAGTATTCTGTCAGCAGCCTGAAGAGGTTTTTTTCGTTGCCATATTTTCGAAATTGATACAATAATCAGTTTATCTGTCGAAGGGCCCCAAAGTATTCTTCGAATGAGCAGAAGGGAGAGGCTGCCAACCCATCTACCTTGTATTCGAGTTCAGGGGCGAGAAGGGACATAAGCGTGGTCATCCTGAAGTTGTCGGGGACCGAATCCAAGTAAGGCTCTGTTTAAGAGATCCATTGGGTTAGATTGTCGCCATGACGTAGGATCGGGGGTTGTATTGGATGGGGAGTGAAGGCTGGTATGGAGGGTGTCGGGTAGAGTGCAGATGGTGGTGGGGTTAGAAAGGGTTTTGGCCGAGGACGGTGTTGTATGTTTTTGAATTGTTGGACAAAAACCTGGCCCATCGTGCGTGGTCCGCGTAAATGGGTTATTTAGCTTTGCCGGCCGCTGCGCCCAATCCCGTGTCCGGCATTCTAAACCCTGTCTTAAAATCAAACCCAGGTGGATGAGGTAGGAGATAAAGTGCCCGTCCATATGCTCGCCATGCTGTAGGACACACGGCGGACATCGTCGATAGCAACAGTACCCTTTGCAACCCCTAAGGCCATCCGGACTAGTCAGCCGCATTTGGGCATACAGTAGATGTGCTAACACATGAAATGTTAACCAAAATTTCGAAACGCGTTCTCGTTTCGAAAAGATAAATTAGGTAGTGTTGTAAAATTAATCATGATGCAGCATAAATCTATAATGATCCAGTTACCTCAGGGTGTCCGCTTTCGAAAGAACTTATTTTCGGCTGCATGCAAGATCTATACTCTGCAAAAAATGACTACTTAAGTAGCATGCCATTTTCTCATTGATTTTCGATGCCCTTGAAAATTCAATTATATTTCATGGAAAACATGCATAAAAATATTCATTCTTTTACTTATTCGGTAGAAAATCGCGTCTTCTTCCAATTTCATACTCAAAGGAAGAGTATAATTCGATTTTAAAAAAGTTTCTAATTGTGAGATTTTTTAATACCGTTAAATGACCGTTCATGAAACGTCATGTATCTGCATTTACGAATGTGGCTTGTAAAGTTAACAATATTGCTCAAATCCACTGCTTAATTTCATGAACCTCATATGGTCTCCTCTTAACACCGTAGAGAAATGCATGGTTTTCCGTACACGGAAAATATACAGCTTGTAGTTTTGAAACCCTGAATGCAGGTGTAACAGCAGTTCGGGTTCAACATTATTCGGGAATCAGAAAATTTTTTAAAACCAAATTACACTCTTCTTTCGAGTATTAAATCGAAAGAAGACGTGATTTTCTACGAATGAGTAAAAGAATGGATATTTTTATGCATGTTTTCCATGAAATATAATTGAATTTTCAAGGGCATCGAAAATCAATGAGAAAATGGCATGCTACTTAAGTAGTCATTTTTTGCAGAGTATAGATCTTACATGCAGCCGAAAATAAATTCTTTCGAAAGCCGACACCCTGAGGTAACTGGATCATTATAGATTTATGCTGCATCATGATAAGTTTTACAACACTACTTTATTTGTCTTTTCGAAACGAGAACGCATTTCGAAATTTTGGTTGACATTTCATGAGTTGGCACATCTACTGTATGTTTCATCAGTGTGGCTGCCAGTCATAGGTGACAAGCCCGTCAAACACCTTTCATAGGGCCAAGGCATCGAAGCAAGTGGTCGGTCCGCCCAAGGTCGACTACTTCAGCACACTATTTACATTTCCGTTCGATTTGTGAATTTTATGCCTTCGCAGAAAATACCGACCAAACTATTTGAGGCGTCATAATTTCCACAAATCTGCCCCGGTGAGTCCTTTCTCATTCTCAGACCGTCACCCCGAGCCTCGCAACTTTGTTAACCTGGGAAATTATTTCCGTTTTCCGATTATAAAGGCCGTAAAAAGTAACTACCCGCTAAATTATGAGACGTTTTTCACAACGCTGAGTCTCGGTCTGGCGCCTACTGACACGCACGCACGCCAAGCGTCTTTGTAACGGTCAATTTGTGCTTTGCTGTGGTACTTTACACTAAAATCGCGTAAAAAGTTAGGTGAGTTTACCGAGGTAGGCCGGCTGACAAGATGTCAGCGCAGACACGGTTGCTGGACAACCTTTACTGCTGCAAGAGAGCCTACTGGCGTCCCAACAGCCAATGGCAGTACTTCCCCCTCGAGCCAAGCACCAGTTGTTGACGCGAAGTGCATGCATGCGCCTGGGATTTTTCGGCCTCCAACCAATCAGCACAGCGAGTTACGTCGACAGAAGCCAAACTGTCGCCACGCCAGGAGCAAGTCACTCGCAGTTCAAGCATTTGGTTGGTGAGGAGCGTTCGGCGGGTCGAAAAGATGTACGAGTAAACGACCGCGCCTACAACCAGCTGGGCAGAATGCTACAAGCGCATGGGCCATGGATGACGCTCGTGGTCATCTTTCTGAGGGTTGAGCATGTTGATAGAAGCGAACAGGCGAGTCCCAGGTAGCAGTTCAGAAGATGAAGATGAGATCACTGGAACAAGAAATTTATTTGCCTGTCGTTTCGGATTCTCACTCGAATCCATCATCAGAGACATTCGAGGATAAAGGTGATCGTGACACCAGGAGTGCAGTATTTATAGCGCGTGGCTGCCGTGGGACCGTGTGCGCACTGCAAATAACATTCTCGCAATCGCCGCTGCGGTCGTAATTGATGCGGCGGTGGCTTGGCGGCCTGAGTCCGAGTCGTTAATGGCCGCGATTTCGTCATCCGTGCTGGATGCTGGTGTGACGATTGCTCGGCAAACTGGCTCACTGTCACCGAGATAATTGCACACCAGCGCCCTCCCGACGAGTCTGATTCTCCTGCCCAGGGAAAATCGCAATACGGAATAGGGTACCAGGAGGTCATTGTGCTTGTTGATGGATTGCGGGCCTGAGAACCATGACTCGAGCAGCTCGCGGCTCACGCGGTTGTCACCCCTTGCGAGCATTTCGGCCTCCTGAAATTTGGAAACATGGCCGAGTCCCGTCGAGTGTGCTGCCACCTGAGAGCTAGCGTCTCCCCGTCTCACTGCTGCTGCGGGATCGGCAATTCGCGTACGCAGTAATCTCCCAGTTTCTCCGACAAAATTGCTTTGTCCGCAACTACACCAGATCCGGTAAACAACCTTAGGCGTTTCCTGCCATAGCAGCGGGTCTTTTGGCCTCATTACTTGGCGCCTAATGGTTGCTTCCGGCCTGTGTGCAACTTCAACTCCAAGTGGAGTGAAAAGACGACTGACGGCTTCCGAGACGTTCTTCACGTACGGAAGAGCCCGCCAAAATTTGGGGCCAGTTGGATTTGGTATCTGGTGTCTTTTTTGTATGCACTGGTTGAAAAAGTTGCGCGAATAACCATTGGCTCTCATTACCCGTCGAAGATATTGTAATTCAGCAACCTTGTCTTCCATTTCACCGCAGTGCGTCTCAACACGCTGGTATAGCGCCCTTACGCAGCTGCGTTTGTGACTGATCTTGTGGTTGCTATTGAAGTTCAGTATTTACGTCGTATTTGTCGCTTTCCTGAACACTTTGGTATTTAGGCCACCACAATCTTTGCGGCAGACGAGGACATCCAGGAAGGCCGGCTGATTGTTTTCCTCCTCTCCCGTCGTAAATTGAATGTCCGTAAGTTGAACGCCGTAGGTCTGTAAGCAAAAAGTGAATTATTCACCATTTGAATGTTCCCCGTAGTTTAAAACGAGATGGCCTAGTCTCAACTAATTTCACTATAGTGCAGAATGCACAGTTTGGCTGCAGGTTACTTACGTTAAACTCCGTGCATCCAGCTTCTACATGCTAGCCAAGTGCGGAGAGACGGGTGCTTGTAGTTAGTTACCCCACCTTCAGAATATGACCGTGCACTTCCAGGCAGCTAAAACTACTCAATTAACGCCAAATGATCCCTATCACTGTTTTAAAACTGGGCGTGGCGTACTCTCATGCCTACTTACATGACTACCCCTAAAAGGGGCCACGCGGTGGACAAACACGGCGGTCAGATCTGGACGCAGTTGGAGTTACCGGGGGCTGCGCAACCACATCCGTTGTCACACACGTAGGGGGTGTGGTGACACGCCCAGGTCAGGGCTCACGCCGCGCCCCCGTCCTGGTCGGGCCATATTGTGGACTAGGGGGGAGGGGGAATGGCAGTACGCCTAGGTGCGGGTTTTCGCCTTGTCAACAACCTGTGCCACCCCCCCCCACTTTCGGTCTTCTCGACTCTCTCTTGAAAGCGGATCCAGACAGCGGAGGGAGGGAGAGAGTGCTGTAGATGCAGCGCAAGTCTATCATCAATAGTAACCGAATTCACGCGCGACGAGGCCTGGCCCTGCAGTCCCCCTTGGCTGATGCCATATGCTTTGCTTCCTAAAACAATTTAAGTAGGTGCGATTACGTTGACTTTACACGTGTTTGCGCCTTCCTTACTACTTTAATCCTGGGGAGTGCTTATACGCCAGCCTCGGTTACATCAGGCGTTAGTTCACACTCACGCCCCTGCGCGTGCTTCGAACCGTGTCTGCGACCTCTTTATTATCTTGGTCCGGCGAGTGGCTGAATATGTAGACTTGCCAATGACATTGTTCGGACGGAGTGGAACTACGTCAGTTTCGCCATAGTGACCATGCACTGCTAATTAAGACACGATTCCCTCCGTGGCCTTCGAGTTGTGAATGCACTCTCCTTATCTTCTTGATCTACCGAATGGCTGTGTCGGGGATGGGGGAGTGTACACGTCACCTTCGGTTACACGAAGCATCGGTTCACACGTACTTCGACCTCTGCTTGCGCTCTACCTCCCTTCCTAATCCTGCCAGTGGCCAAGTTAGACATGTCAATTAAAACTTCTCTAAGAAGCTACCTTTATGGTATAAATCAAGTGTGGCTGCAGGATCAAACCTCGCCCACGTGCGCAAGTCACCGTCCCTGCTCTCACCTTGCTGTGGTTCCGTCATAGTGGCTGACCCAGCGTAAAGCTCCGCACTCAACACTCAATTGAGACCTCTCGTCGGTGGAAGTTGCCAGAGGTTATTGCAGTTAAGTAATGCCGCAGTAGCTAAGGCTTTAGACAGGACTTAGACAGCACGACCTTCAGGCCCAGTCCCGAATAGATTTATAATAATAATAATAATAATAATAATAATAATAGTGTATTTTAGGTTAATGGGCAATGCCCTTGATGACCCCATTGAAAACGGTACATAAAATATAACTGATATATGTACATCGTACTAAAATTTTGTCAGTAACATATTTGTTTGCGGAAAACGTTTCACAGCGCGGGAGTGCGACAGGTGCAGCAGGCGGTCTTTTCAGTGTACATGTGAAATTTTAAGTGCATTTATATACAATCACCATAAAATGCAGTCATTTGCATAGTTTGGGAGAGAAAATTTCATTAAATGTGAGGGATGTGTTAAGTAAGGATGATACCAAGAAATGAGATTTATGGCTGGCCGCAGATAGTCCTGTAGTGAGGGTCGCCGTTTATCAAAGATCAAACGATCCAGCTGCCTTTTGAATACATCCACTGTATCAGATGTCACTATTTCACTTGGGAGGGAGTTCCACGGTCGAACAACACGCTGGCTGAAGGAAAACTTTCGATTGTCTGGGCGTGTACGCTCCCACTTGACTTTGTACGGGTGACCGCGCAGGTGACTCGTGGTCGTGAATTCATAGAAGTCTTCAGTTTTGTGCGAACATTCATGACCGTGGATAATGCGGTATGTCCATAACAGGTCACGCCTCATTCGTCTATAGGATACGGGGAACATATTTAACTGGATCAGTCTTTCTGGGTAGGACAGAGTCCTGAGACCGTCCACTAGTTTTGTGGTCCGTCGTTGCACCTGCTCTATGGCATCACTGTCTTTTTTCATCCAGGGCATCCATGATGGCATTCCGTATTCCAAGTGCGATTCCGCATTCCAAGATAGAGGTGTTCGACGCCAGTCGGAGGACGAGCTGAAATAAGCTGAGAGCCGAAAGAGATAACATGTCCGGCGCCGCGAGGGCGGCGTCCCGAGTTAACAAGGGGGATGCGTCATAGCACCTCGAGCGAGAGCACGCCTGGTCGGCCTTGAAGGTGATTGGCTGTTTGGCAGAACCGTGATTGGCCGAGAACGCCACTGATGCACATGAGATGTACTGTAGACGGCCCGAGCGTGCTAGGTGTCGAAACTAATGGAAGCGAAGAGACGAGTCCCAGAAAGCAGCCTTAAAGAACAAGAAGACACGATCGCTGGGACAAGAGCTTTATTCGCCGGACGTTTCGGATTCCCACTCGAATCCACCGTCAGAGACAACAGCAGATAGGGGTGGTTCATGCTCAAGGGGCTGCAGTCGACGAGACAATTTACGAGCGGGTGAAGGGCACGCCAATGAGTTGGCCGATTTTGAGATTCATCGTAAGGGCGATCCTGCAGCGGCTAGTGGCTGGCCTACCTACACCGCAGACCAAGGTTCTGGGCCCGGTAATGGAATGATACCATCGTCGTTATCGACCGAGATCAACTGTTGACATTCAAAGAACCTCTCAATGCAGTCTTACGCGGACATGCAATTTACGATGGAGGAGGAAGAGAACAACCAGCCGGCCTTCCTGGCTGTCCTCGTATGCCGCAAAGATTGCGGTGGACTAAAGACCAAAGTGTTCAGGAAGGCGATAAGTACGATGCAAGTACTAAACTTCAACAGCAACCACCCAGTCAGCAACAAATTCAGTTGTGTAAGGACGCTCTATCGGCATGTAGAAACGCACAGCAGTGAAGCGGAAGAGAGGATTGCCGAACTACAATGCGCTCGATGGGTCTTCAAAGCCAATAGCTACCTGCGCAAATTCTTCAACCGGTGCATACTCAAAAGAGACAAAGGGCCTAACCGCACGGGCACCAAATTTTGGCGAGCGCTTCCGTATGTCAAGAACATTTCGGAGGTTGTCGGCCGCCTTCTCGAACCACTCGAGGTTGGAGTTGCATACAAACAGGAGGCAACCATCAGGTAACGAAACCGAAAGACCCAATGCCACGGCAAGAAACGCCTGAAGTCATTTATCGGATCTGATGCAGTTGCGGATAAAATAACTACGTCGGGGAGACTGGAAGACTGCTCCGTACGCGAATGGCCGAACACTCGGCAACAGTGCAGAGAAATGACGCCAGCTCTTGAGTTACGGCTCATTCGACGACATCCAGCCACGCATTCAAATTTGACGAGGCTGAAATTCTCGCTAGAGGTTGCAACCGCGTCAGCTGTGAGTTGCTTGAGTCATGGTTCACCGGCCCCTAGTCTATTAACAAGTGCAATGATCTTCCCCTTCCATATTCGGGGCTGAGACTTCGCATAGCGGAGTAATTGGCCACGCGGGGAGCACACTGGCAAACACTGTTCGCAGCGCCAGGATCGGTGGGCCAGATGATTGAGCGGTCATCACACCAACGTCCAACACCCGTGAATAAATTTCTGCTATTAACGGCGCGAATGCCGGCCATAAAACAGTCATCACACCAAGTACAACAATCCCCGACGAAGGGGAGGAGAGCCGTGAAGTTTCATAGGTACGCGGTAGCATGGCGGTTGCATCCTACAAGTACTGCAGCCCCTTGTGCATGAACTCCCTGTATCTGTTTTTTTCTCTGATGATTGGTTTGAGAAGGGATCCTAAACGTCAGGTGAATAAAGCTCTTGTTGTCCCAGCGATCGTGTCTCCTTCTTCACGTGTCGAAACCCTCTTATTCGAACACCAATAAGTACACAAGACTGTGGCAGAGGGGGAAATTTGGGGATTATTTAGGACGACGGGAAGATGGGTTGGAGTTGAGACAGCATAGGGAACACGGTGAGGTCTTTTGGCAGGTACTGGTTGGCATAGAGACGTCCCTTGGTTGATCAGACGGTGATGACGAGTAGAGGCGTCGGGGAGGCGTTCTCCGGTCCAAGCTGTCCGGACATAAACTGACCTCGGCATTTATGGGGCCTTCGGGCGATGCGGTTAGGTCTGATAGATAGACCAATAGGTAAGAGTATGCATGATAATGAAAAGTAGGATAACGCAGAGGATTAGCCACTAGGATGATCGAGGCCGCAAACTGACATATATGGCAGTCTTGCAATAACCAATGGGATTAAAGTTAGAAGGTGGCCAGCGCGGCGCCGTGGTATCGGTGGATAACCGGCAACGCGTTAAGAGTCTATCAATAGCCAAAGTTGGAAAAGCTGTGCAGCGTTTCAACAGGCGCCCGGAACTGGATGATTTGATTGGGTAATTGCCGAGTCTGTCATTGGCTCCCCAGCAGCTGCAAGCGTTTACCCTCCTACCACTCTGGAGCCATGATCGCATGACTCGGCGCGGCATAGGTGCCAAGGGCAGCGGTCTCATACGTGCTTGAGGGTCTACAAGATCACGCTAAGAACTTGCAGACCACTCATCGATCCTGAAGTAGACCGATCTGCCCTATCAGGTGGGAGCCCAGTGCACGAGGCGCGACAGCCCAAAAAGGCTGCAGCCTTAGTGTAGAGAAGGAAGGTCTCGTCCAGTAGGCTTAACAATCTGCTGCCTCTCTTCTTCTCTACTTCTCTCTCTCTCTCTCTCTCTCTCTCTCTCTCTCTCTCTCTCTGCTCCGTGGCCCTAACCGGCATGACAGGCGCATGTTTGCTGTCAGTTGTTAGCCCTTTTGTAGGAAGATGGGCGCAAGCAGAACAATCTAGTCGCGTCTGCGGGCAGCAGGCCTCTGATGTTGTTCAGTGGGCCATCAAATCTCTCCAGGCAGTCAACCTGCCTTTGTCCACTCAATGCGCAGTCGCCGGATGTTGCGGAGCTATCTGAGGTCCTTTGTTCTGGGCCAAGGTCCAACCACTGCTCATTTTAAGCCTAGGGGGGGAGAGCGGTTTCGTTTTCCGTTTTTCCTGCAACCTTATAGAGATGTTCTCATTTGCAGAGACCTTCAAGATGAAGGAGAACAGTTGTGGGCATAACGGACCGTTTCTCTTTTTTCCTCCCCCACTCCTCCAATGAAAAGCCCTTTGCATGACCCGTGAGCACGCCACTTACCATGAGTTTCTTAGTCAAGTTGTCAGTGGTTGACGCACTCCCCGATATAATTGGCAAACGCAATTAAGCAAAGTACACATTGCCGGGAAATTTCGCCGTGGCTTTTAGGGAGCGTTTCAGTACAATGAAGTAGGTGAGGTAGCAAACTCGCCGGCAAATTAATTGATTTGGCGACGTTACCTACCGAAGTTGGCAAATTACGCCCGGGCCTGTAGAGTTGGAGTTCGTTTCTGTGAGACCACATACAAGCAACTGACCACATGAAATTAATTCCACTGATACGAACCGAGGCCTTAAAAGGGACATCAGGTTTTGGAAGCCTTATCCTTTTATCCGCTACACACCAGAAGCATAACCCAGCAGTGAACTGAATTAAACAAGAGAAAAATTAACTTAGCGTGCGCTACGATGTATGTACAATTATGATACAAAAGTGGCCTATGAGTGTTTGGGATACCAGCGCGAGTTTTATATTTAATGCAGTGGAAGTGGGACAGTAAGTGACATGTCTCATGAGCCTGTTCGCCGAAATCTTAAAAGTGTTTTAGCTTACAAAGGATAACTGGTTAGACAAGAGAATATGGCTTAAGGTTAGGAGGTGATAAATTAAGGTTACATTGGTTAGTGCTACGGTTAGAGTTGAGAGTATGATTAAAGCCATGACATAGGAGTAGGAACCCCCCTGAATTTAGTGCGAGACCACCAGTACTACCGGGAAGATCCGTATCCCCGTGTCCGACCGGATGGGTTACCTGGAAGTTGTAATACTGTCTCGCCTGCAGCATGATGCTAAGATAATTTTGTTATGCCAAATAACCGGTTTTTAAATGCCCCGCTTATTATCCGCCTGCGTAAATTACACGCGCTATAAAGGGACGTGTCAATAGGGGCATAATAACAGGAGAGACTGGAATGGCCATACCCAGCCCTGAGGTGTGGAACACCTGGGGCTCGATCCTGCGGCCTGTTCAGTAGAAGTCCAACGCCCTAATTATTGAACCAGGCGCTCGTTGTCCTATTCGTTGCAATCGGGACGAGTGAGTCCCGTAACACGGTGTGCACCCTCCCTCTGCCATTGTGACGTGATAGGTAGTTTGAGTGTTTTCCATTGACTTTCGACGCCCTTATAAGTGCAAACGTATATTTTATAGAAGTAACGCATAAAAACATTTTTTTGTGCACATGTTGCGGAATAATGCGCATTCTTCAAAGTTCTTGCCCTCAGAGGCGCATTTTTTAGTTTTCAAAACATAACTTGAATTGTCAAATAATTTCGAACTTAAACACACCGCCGCTCACACCTACGAAATGGGTCAAGAGTTTGACTTCGCAGCCATCAAAATAGTTGCCCACACCGGAAACAAAACAGGCCGAAAATTGATTGAAGCCTGGGCCTCGGATGAGAACTCGGTCAATCGATTTATCGATCTGGCGCCGGCGTGCAGAGTCCTGCGTAGTCACCTCCAGTCTTGCGTCGTCGGTCGATGATTGGCCTGCATGCCCTATAACTGTCGCTTGTTCTGCTGCTGCCGCTACCTCTGACGATGGACTCCTGTACGAGTCTGAAAGCCCAGGACAATAAACGAAGTGTTCCGGTGCTCGACTCTTTTTCTTCACTTAACTTCGAACTTGACCCGCTGTTGAAGTCGTTTGCAGGGTTTCCAAACTGCAAACTACACACATTCCATTTAAGGAAACTGCACAGTTCTGTAAACTGCTAAGAAGATGGTGCATAGGATTCACTCAACAGCCCCTTCTGTGTTTTTTTTAGTTAAAATCCTGGTCATTTGATGTGTAGACTAGGGGGTGCTGAATGGAACGCCAGGACGCGGACTCGACCGTGCCATCGATCATCGCCCTCCCGCGCTTACGGTCTTCTTAACTCTGTCTTGACACCGGGTCCCGGTGAGGGAGGAGGAGGGAGTGCGTTAGATGCTGCGCAAGTCTACATTCACTATAAACTAAATCACGCGCAAGTCACCGTGCCTAATTTACCTTGTTGTGGAGCACACGGTGGGCATCGTTGGCAACGATAATCGAACTATCACGTTGGATTGAACTATCGGGCATCTTTCTGCCGGTACATTTCCTTCTGCTATCTTCCGCTAGTTTGTCTTTACTCCCGCTCTGTCAACAAGCAAATAAAGTACCCGGAACTAGACATGATGTGCAGACCTACTCGATTTGCATCGACGTCTAGTGCGGGACTTATTTCATTTGCGTTAAGCAGACATTCATGCATGAGGTTGATTTTTAAATCCGATCTGTGACTGATCCCATCAAATGTGTTTATGACCCAGAAGGATCACTTAAATGTAATCGTGATATTTATTATCAGGCATGTCCGCCATGTCCGGATGCCAGCTTTTGAAGACACTTCTTTTCGACCGCCTTTAAAAATCGCGCTCAGTAAGAAATAACTACTTGTGTGGCATAATTTTTCCCATTGATTCTCGATGTCTTAATACAATGAAATTTACGTTGCAGAAAATGTGGTCACAAATGTATTTTCTCGTACTCATTTGATAGGAAAGCATGTCTTCTCTAAATTGCATACTTCAAATGGGTTATATTTCGGTTTCAACAAGTTCTCAATCGTGACCTTAAAAATGTTCATTGAGATGGCATCGTGACTCTACGTTTATTTATGTCCCCGTAAAAATCATACGACATAGTCCACATCCACTGGTTGGTCATCATCGATTTCGTCTCCCTTAGGTACAATCCCCCGTCCAAACTTACCTTGCCTCTCCATTTCAAACTGTTGTCGAAAACGTCATTATTGGTCGGTGGAGTAGTTGCTGCGAATACATGCCGCTTGCTCAGGGATGAAAGCCCATACCTACATGTTCGTCATCCGCGAGAACACCACCCGTGATATGACATGCTCTGCCATACAACAAGGACGTTCCAAGGACTACCGAGCGCACCCGCTTGGCGCCGACTGCGTCCAGTCATGCCCGACAGTCCGTTACACAGGGGCGGCCACTGCTTTTGTAGGTTTGTGATCCAATCTGAAGTGGGGCTCAATTGGTGTATGTGCGTTGATTTGTCGAATGTTGGTGTTCAGATGGCTTGTATTGTATCCGCAGGCGGAGAGGATGGTGTATTCAAGTGGCGTATGGGCAGCTGCGTCCCAGCTGAAGTCCCTCGGGGGCTGGCTGCAGGTCAGCGCGTCCAGAACCGCGAAGGCATATGACCTTGAACTAGCGGGGCCTTGAACAAGGACGCCAGACAGGGTCATGATGGCTGTCGGCAACAGTTTAACCGAGCACATTTGACCACTTACGACGATGTTACTATGATACATCCATGTTGTGCCCTTATGGAAGTGAATGTTGAAAAGATTTCCATCGGGCGTTTTGTATTTGCAGTTCTCGTTTGACGAACATACGGTGAGATCCTATTTTGTAGACGCACCTGTTAGGGGTTAGGGTCAGGGATTAGGGTTGGGGGTTAGGGTTGGGGTTAGGGTTTAGGGGTTAGGGCTAGGGGGTTAGTGTTAAACCCCCTTTTACCACGGGTCCCGTATGACAGGCAACTGAGGCTTGTCTATTGCAGGTGCGGCTATGAAATAAGATCCGACCGAAAATATTATCCAGTCTACAACTCCGAATATATATGCAGTAGATTAAATTCTACATGGCTCTTGGGGAACTTCTTCTGAAATGTCACAGCTGGTACGATAGATATGTAAACGCACCCCAGTCAGTCAATACTAAACAGCCTTTTTGGAAACGGATCTCTAAGCTGGCTACGATTTGGATTGTACTTCCTTTGGGCTGAGTTCTTGGGAAGGCACTTTCCAAACAATCGGAGGCACTGTGTTTGTTTAAAAGGGTCTATTTAGTAATTAAGCGTGGAGTACTTCTAGGGTAACGTACAGGCTTTTCCCCAGCTCGCCACTTTTCTCTGAAAGCTGACTATGCTGTCAAGCCTCCTCTTCTCCGCCCACCTCATTTCAAAAACACTGCTGCAAGATAAACAAATGGTACTTTCCAGCCTTGTCGACAGAGTGAAACAAAACATGCATCTTGCTGTCGTGACGGGAGGACATCCCTCGCCTCGCTTTTCATCGATCAGGCTACCTGATTACGGCCAAAAAACGGCGCAATTAGTCGAAATGGGTTTTATGGGGGGTGGTGGTGGTAGTGGTGGTGGTGGTGGCGGTGGTAGTGGTGGTGGTGGTGGCGCGATCCCAGGTACTGATGTTTAAAAAGAATTCGTTTAGGCAATCAGCTTAACAAAAAACATTGACACTTAACTCCACTGGTCGCTGTCGTAAACGTCAGTTCATCCACGTCTGCTAAGTGTGTCTACTAAAGATCAACAAGAATGCATATGGAACGACAAATTGTTCAGAATTTCTTAAAAATGGAAGAAACTGGATAACTTTTTACTATACTGCCAATTTCGTCGATTTTAAACAACAGATTTTATTAAAAGCATGCTTGAGTTTGTAAAAGAAATCACTGTTAAGAAAGTAAGGACAGTAAAATATATTGTTTTCACGTTACTTTCCTGAAACCAGCTCTCGCAGAGGGGAGCAATAAGAAAGCATAATGTCAGAGTCGGCCTTGAGAGTTACAGATGGACTGTTTGGGTTTACGGGCATTTTGGGGAATCAATTTTCAATCGACAGTAAAACGGTCCAGGCTGCGAAGGCCATGGTTTGCTGATCATGACTGCCTTTTTGGCGGGTCATGTTAGGGCGACGGTACCATATGTAGCCCCACATAGTCGTTGGCATAAAACATACCTACGTCTTTTATTTAATTAGGTATGCCTTGCCAACGTTAACAAAGGACTTGGGTTAAGAATAAATAATTTTCGAAATACGATTGTAAGGCTAGAGCTAGTGTTGGGGTTTTAAAATTAAGAATGGGATTAGGGTTAGAGGTCTAATTTTGGGATTAGAGACTTAAGGTTACGGTCAGGATTTTAAGGTCGAGGTTAGAGTTAGGGTTAGGAGTTGCAGATCAATGTTACGGTTCGGATTTTGAGGACAGGGTTAGACCTTTATGGACGGCATTATTCTTAGAGATTTTGGGGTAGGGCATTAAGGTTTACTTTAAGGGCTAAGATTAGCTCACGAAGACACGAATCATGGTCCTATATTGACTACTATGTCACATATGCTTCTCATGCCATGTGTCGCGGGATTGGCCATGGTGAACTCACGAATAACGGATCACATGCTGACTGAAAACTTGAACTTACTGCTTTGGTGAATGAGTTTCTCTCTGCTTCTTTCTTGGTTTTTGCTTTCGTGTATGTCTTGCCTATTTTTCGCGTTTAATAAGTGTATACTTTTCATCCATAGGTCTTTCTGCAATTTATTTTGACTTCCTAACTGCCCGAGATTAAGATAATTGGTCGATTCCGTTCAGAATTAAATGATCTAGACTTTAAAAAAAAACAAGCAACAACGTTTTCAGAACATTTCCAAAGGGCTTTAAAGTCTGCTTGCTAAATGCAAATAAATAATGGCGGTCAGACTGAAGGGTAAGAGCCAATTTACGTAATTGGTAAACGAACGTACTTCGCATTGTGCGTCATCTAACGCATTATAGACAAAGAGACGATGCTTAGAAACCGGAGCAATCTCAAGATGGGACTACCGAGAAGAATAACCAGATAGTCGCAATCTAAAAGAACGCTGAATGTACTTTTGTTTAATTTATATAAGACAACAGTCTGATGGGGATGCTGAATCGTGATCTAAGTTCTCCTCAAAGGGCTCTATATCGGTATCGTGTTTGACAGTTCGATCAACGACAATATCGTGCGAATTCCCGATGGCTAGGTGACCCTGAGGTGACGTTACATCATGAGTACGGCTTAAACCAAGGTTAGGGGATAGGATATGGTGTTGTAGCTTTCGTGGTGTCTAAGCATTGACTGGAGTTATATTCACGTTAGGTCTTGGACAAGGGTATGACTTTCGATCTGACGAAGAAGCGATCGCTGGAACAAGGGCCTTATTCGCCTGACGTTTCGGATCGCCACTTGAACCCATCATCAGAGACAGTGGCAGAAAAGGGTGACTTGTGCACAGGAAGTTGCAGTATTTATAAAATGCAGTCGTTATGCTACCGTATACCTATGGTAATTAACCGCGCCCCCCTTCATCAAGGATTGTTGCCCGCTGGTGCGCTAATTGCTTGATGACCGACATGCAAGCTGTTAATTGATGAAATCTCATCACTAAAATTTTGGCGAGCAATCTCATACATCAAGAACGTCTCCGAGGCCGCTAGTCGCCTTCCCGCCCCATTTGGGTTTGCAATTGCACACAGACCGGAGGCCACCATGAGGCGTCAGATGATGAGACCAAAAGACCCACCGCCACGGCAAGAAACATCTGGAGTCGTTTACCGGACCTGGTGCAGTTGCGGACAAAGCAACTACGTCGGAGAAACTGGAAGACTGCTCCGGACACGAATTGCGGAACACGCGGCAGGGGTACGGAGAAATGACGTCAACTCTCAGGTCGCGGCCCATTCGACGAGACCCGGCCACACATTCAAGTTCAATGAGGCCAAAATTCTCGCGAGAGGGGATAATCGCGTGAGCCGCGAGTTGCTTGAGTCATGGTTCACGGGACCTCAGTCTATCGACAAGTACAACGACATCCCCACTTCATATTCCGTGCTGAGGCATAGGCTGGCCAAAGTAATTGACAATTCGGGGAGCGCGCATGCCGGTGAGCCAGATGGCCGATCAATCATCACGCCAGCATCCAACACGGGCGATGAGATTTCAGCAATTAACAACTTGCATGCCGACTAGCAAGCCATTAGCGCACCAGCGGGCAACAATCCTAGATGAAGTGGAGCACGGTTAATTGCTCCCTTATTGCATCTTATAAATACTGCAACTTCCTGTGCACAAGTCACCCATTTCTGCCACTGTCTCTGATGATGGTTTCAAGGGCGAATCCGAAATGTCGGGCGAATAAAGCTCTTTTTCCAGCGATTGCTTCTTCTTTTGGCCAGCTAGTACCTGGTATTCGCATCTTCGCTTGTATCGGTATGATCTTTGTTTGTATTTATGGCTAGTATAGGCCATTTAGGTTAAGGTAGGGTACTAGGTTTCGAAGTAACTAATGATTATACTTTGGAAATAGGTTCTGGTCACGAATAAGTGTCAGAGTCAGGTCGAAGTCATGTTTCTGCGATTTTGTTTGCCTTCAAGGTTTGAAACCTAGATGGGCGAATTCTGGGAGGTAACAACTAGTGGCTTTTATCCAGTACCCTTAGGCACGCTGATGTTTCATTTGCATATACAGAACTTCAAATCCAATTCTTCCGCAACCTAAAAATGCTTTTTCAATAAGAAACATTTGAGTCGCGTCCTAAGAAGATTACGTTTCAACGCCTATTTTACTTGGTTCCCCCCACATATATCAGCAGGTCGGTAAAATTAATCTCGCGTTCGATCGTCCTTGTCGTTCATTCGCGCCAAACAATCCAAAACTCCCAACCCACACCAAGTTTGAAAGTGGCGCCCTGCATTTCCGTTTTCCCATTGGCTGGGCAAACAGGACCTGCGACTTGGGTACTTTCACGTTTCTGGTGATTAAATTTTAGTGTCTAATACTAAAGTTCATTCATTCTAGAAGTTTTTACACGCAGAAACATCGGGTTCGTTGACGCCTCCTCGATTTTGCTAACTCACTGCCTTATTAGAATGATGTTGTGGCCTCGTCTAGACCACAGATCCTTCTGTAAATGACTTAAACTAAACAGGACCGCTGGGGTGATTTAGTAATCCGGCCAAATGGATGGCGGAATCCGACTTCCACTTCAGTTATTGGTCGTTTTATGTCTGGTGGCTCGGTTAATGCTCATTTGGTCTTTGTTACGCATTTACGATTTTTTGTATTACAGAATTGTCTTGGAGATCATCAGACCGCAGCCTGGTTCGACCGGACCGAGTCGTCTTTCTGGGAAATCACGAACGTGAGGGAGGTCCTCCATAACACGTAAGAGCTCTGTTTTGGTAATACTTTTGCACAAGCTATTATTATTACTATTATTGTTATTATTATCACCACCGGTCTTCAAGAACTTGAAGTGATACGACGAAGGCGCCCGTCCATCTGAGCAGTGCTTTTCGAGTAGGGACAGTATTCGAGTCAGCTCACCCACCAAGTGCTGTTTCCTTACTGATGATGTTGCCAAAGGTCTGTGGTTCAGAATCTACCGCACGCATTATAGTTGTCACCACGGCTACCAGATGGCTGTTAAAAGGACTTGGGTGTCTGAATTACATCTTCGCTCAAACCAACACTGAAATGCACGAAGGTGGTCAAATCAGCCATGCCTTCATTGCAAATCATCGGGTGGGTCTTTAGGGTATTTTGCGAAAATGGCTCCTCTGAAATATTTGGAACATTCATGCGACCGCGTTTGGCGTATGCCATACAGGCCTGACGACCTTGGGCCGTCTTAGTGAAGGGGTCACTACCCTACGACAAGGGACGCTTGATCCTTTACCTATTCCCCTTTCCTACAGTTAGGCACGAGGGGACCTTATACAAACGTTCCGCATTATGCATGGACTGGGCTGTTGCTTCATTTCTGATGTGTTTTTCAGTCGGACTAACTCAATTTTTTTGCGCGGTTGTCCCCTCAAACTACGCCCAGTAAAAGCACGGGCTAATGTCCTCAAATGTGTCTACAGTAACAGCATGGTTGCAACGTGGAAGGCCTTACCCACAGAGGTTATTCACTCCTCATGTGTGGACACACATGTAATGGCTAACTTCCGTAGCGCTCACCTGCCATTAGCCCTTTTTAACTTCACATGTTGTTATACTACTAGCAAGTATTGAGTACAATTTAAATATGTAATTTTTAATAATTCAGCCAGCTATTTGCCAGTCATATTCTCTGAAAGGTCAGTTGTTGTTATCAATGTTTTGCTCAAAGTATCTCCACCATTTGTTTTCAGGGGTCCCGTCGCATTCCGTCTGAGCATGGGGTTCCGCATTCAGACCTCACCGGATTCCGCCGAGGGGAACGCAACAACACCCACGAGCGTCAGCCGGTTGGCGACATTCAACTTTGGCTTCAAGTTGGGCAGTCTCTACCTTCTAGCCTCCGCCGACCGCATCCACCTTGTGCACGAACCGGGCTCGGATGGAGGCACGTCGGCCTTCTGGACCAGTCCACCGCTTGGCCTGGAGGAGTCCGCCTGGCATCGCCTGGAAATCATCCCCGAGGGCGGTAGTGTGGGCGCCGACGGCATGGTCACGGCCACCAGGACTAGGGTTTGATTTGTTCATCTCCGTTCCGCAATGTCACTCTTATTTGGCTTCGCATATCCCCGATCTCAATTGGCGGAGGTCAATCCCGGCAGCTCAACTACGCGGAGCTGTGAACTCGAGTGCGTGATACAAAATGGAGGACCTAGGTGCAGCAGTATCGCAGTTAATCATCTAAAATGCAATGGTAAATGATGGAGCGGAAAAAGCAAACACGAGAAGGATGGCAATGCTCCGCAGGTGTCATCTGTTGACCTGTCGATTGTGGGAGAAATATTATTCACGTTGTAGCGGTGTTCGCTGATCAGACACTTTTCATTTTTACTGATATATATAAGTTTCTGAGGAAGTTAATTATAGCGAGGAGAGCTTCCACAATGCCAAATTAGCAAGTACAATCATTGCGCACATTTGCCTCACGCAACGGCCTGGTCGGTCACCTGCAAACCTTTCGCACTGAGACCGACACACCAGTGTCAGGAGTCCCGTATGGGTCTATTCGGTCACGTGGTGTTCACGGCAGCGGAATTCGGCGCGACATCGGCAAACCAGACTGGCGCTGTTATCTCTGACGATGGACTCCTGCACTAGTTCGAAAGCTCAGAACAATAAACAAAATGTTCCGGTGCTCGACCACCCTTCTAAACGCCAGGTATATCCTACACAACCAGGAACTCTCCCATCGCGGCGAATCATCTAAAATGACAATTCCAAATGATGGGACGAGATAAAGCCAACATGAGCACGCGAAGGACGTAGAGGATCCACAGGTGGGATCTGTAGCATCCGATGGAGGGAATGCTTGTCCGCAGTGCCTTGGGGTTCAATCTAGAGGGTTGGTTGCATAGCGCCTTTAAGGAGAACGGTGTGGCGCTAGCGGCAACGCAGACTGGAGCGACTGTTTCTGGCTTGTTAGCCATCATCATTCAGCCTTACGGATGTGGATGACTTGTGGTTTGAGCCAGAGCTCTTCGAGTTTTGAGCGTTGAGTAGCCCAACACTTTCCCAGTTGGCCGACGAGCCGGTTGTCCTGTCGGTTGTGGCGGAAATATTATCTGTGTCATAAGCGCATTCACCGACCGGTTGTTTTGCGTTTTTACTGATGTGTATAGCTTGGTCGGTCACTTGAGAACCCATTGCACTGCGACCGACGCACCAGTGCCAGAAGCCCCCAAATACACTGATCGTATGGGCCGATCCGATCACATGGTATCCACGACAATTCGCCACAATATCGATGCATCAAGCATACCTTCCACAACCAAGGACTCTCCTATCCCCAGACCCACCAATCCCACATCCACCAACGTGGTCACCACTGGCAACATAACCATCCTAACCGACACGGCATCACCTAACCTATGTTGCTCACGCTACCACCGCACATCGACTTCACGCATCGGCCTGATGGGTCACTTGCGAGTCCATCACATAGAGACTGGTAAACCAGTACCCAGAGGACTAAAACACACTCGCCATTATCGCTTCAACTGCCCACATTGCCTCCGCTCATTTAGCAATAGCATGGCCCTACTCAGTCACATGCGTCTCCACAAGAATCTGCGGTAAATCACAGCAGACTAGACCAAATCACCGTACATTCGCCCACCAACAAATGCACCACACACAAGCACCCAATACCACACATTGCAGGCACCTCCCACGTAAGTGAGAAGTGCGAAATTTGACTCCTTCTCCATATGGTTCCTCTGCTGTATGTGAAATCTGGGCAGGCCACTTCCTGTGTGTGGCACGCGCAGACGGGCTAGTTCTGAGCCATTCCTCTCACTTTCAGAATCAATTTGTTGACTGCCACGGACAGTGGACTGGTACACCGGAAAGGGTAGAACGAATGAGAATATTTT
Organism: Spirometra erinaceieuropaei; assembly: GCA_902702965.1. Lineage (NCBI taxonomy): Eukaryota > Metazoa > Platyhelminthes > Cestoda > Diphyllobothriidea > Diphyllobothriidae > Spirometra > Spirometra erinaceieuropaei. Next base: position 1,192,850 of record CACRXP010000138.1, on the reverse strand, counting down.
GGTGCGTCAAAAGCCGTGTCCCGAAAGGTTGTCGCAGCAGCCTAGGCCGAGAGCGAGACCTTGGCTACCACGACCTTCAGGCCCGGTTCCAAATGGAAAGAGAAGGTGGTCGCCAGTTGGGAGGATGATGTATCCTGTACAGAATAACTGGAAGAGGGGTTGGAGAGAGTTATCAGCCGGACTAGTGCACGTCCGACGCCGCGAGTGAGGCGTCTCAGGTGTCCGTCAGGGAGCGCGTCACAGCGTCTCAAGCCTGGGCAGGTTTGACTCGGCCTTGAATCTGATTGGTCAGTTGAAGTGAGCGAATGCTAGACAGCCCTGGTGCGCACGTGCAGACACTCGCGAGAGGCCCAGCATTGTGACAGACGCGTTGGGAGTAGGGCCACTACAAGTTTACTGACTGACTCTTCAACTCGGACCACGTACTCAGGCTTGTATGTGTGGAGTGGCGGACAGGTGAGCTGAGAGCCAGGCCGAAGCGGCGTCTTCTTAATGTGACCTACGGCACTGTCACGCATGTGAGAGGTACGCAGCCCAACCCCCGTTGTGTGAAATCCAGGTGCTTGTGTTTGATGGGCCAGGTCGTGAGTGTGGCGCGCGTAGACAAGACAACTAGACCATGTCAGCCACCGCGCCAATTCCCTACACCAGTCCACTGACCGGCTGAGAATGGGAAGCGACATTAAATTCGACGGTCACAGCACATATTCCGCACTGTAGACCACCTGACGAACTTGAATCTATCACGGTATGTTAAAAGCCATGAGCTTGAATGCCTCCGATTGGAGGGATAACTTGGACCTCGCACTGGCAGATAGATAGACAGGCTCCAATGGCTCCTTCATTATTTGGTCTCTATAGCTTTCCCACTCGGTGGGATCCGTACCGGGGATAGGGTGGCACACCTAGGTACGGGTCTCTGTTGCGCCAGCCATCTGCAACCTCTCCCGCTTCTGGAGTTCTTGGCTTCGTCATGACAGCGGGTCCAGGTGATGGTAGAGGTGAGTGTGCGTCCGATATCGCTACAAACTACTTCACACGCAAGTCACCATCTGAATCACACGGTGGACATAGTCGGCAACGAACTGTCGAACTGCTGTCATCATGGCATTTTTCTGGTAATAATACTTCGTAAACAGAAGACTTCCATGGACATTTACTGGTCTCCCTACGATGTTTACTGACTGAACTTTGTATTATCCAAAATACACTCACGGGTCCGACATGATTCTGTAGCCGCGCCCAAGGTAAACAAAACCCAGCCGCCTGTCACAGGGGAACGGTAGTGATAGGGGTTTTACAGGTGGGTCCGCGGAACGCACAGGCGACGAGGTCAAGTTGTAATTTGAGTGGTTGAGAAGTAGTTGCCCTAACCCCTGAC
>CACRXP010000138.1:1149979-1165063 GCA_902702965.1 Spirometra erinaceieuropaei | reverse complement strand
CCGTTGCATCTCCTCTTCCGAGGTGGTGTTCAGGGCGAAGTCGTCGGCGAAGAGGAGTTCGTGCACGTTGGTTGTGGATACGCGCGATTGGAAGTGCATCCGCCGTTGATTCAGCAGGTGACCGTCCCTCCTGTAGGCGATGCGGATCCCGGGGCGTTCGTCGCGGTAGGCGTCCATCAGCATGGCAGAGAACGTGAGACTGAAGAGGGTAGGCGCCAGTACGCAGCCCTGCTTCACTCCGCTGGTCACTGCGAATGCCTCTGAGACAGCTCCGATGTCCGTGACTCGCGCCATCATACCGTCATTCAGCTGACGCACCATCTGTGTGAATCGTTCTGGACAGCCGAATTTCTGCATGATATTCCACAATCCTTCACGATTCACCGTGTCGAAGGCTTTCGTCAGATCCACGAAGGTAGAGTACAGGTGAGTCCGCAATTCCTGACACTTCTCCTGAAGTTGACGGGCGGCGAAGATCATATCCGTGGTCCCACGATGACGACGGAAGCCGCACTGACTTTCAGGCAGAACGCCCTGTTCCAGATGTTTATTGAGACGGTTGAGGAGGAGTCGCACAAAGATCTTCCCGGCAATGTTCAGCAAGGAGATGTCACGGTGATTGTCGCAGACTTGGCGACTTCCTTTTCGCTTGTAGAGATGCAGGATGGTTGCATATTTGAAATTTTGCGGAACTCCCCTTTGATGCCACATCACCTGGAAGATCGCAGTCAGGTGATCCATGAGTTGGGGACCCACGTGCTTGTAGACCTCAGCAGGGATTGCGTCCGATCCGGGTGCTTTCCCGCTGGAGAGCTGCTGCACGGCCCTGATGGTTTCCTGGAGAGTTGACGGGAGTTCGAGGTCCACGCTGGTCTCCACATTCGGCAAACTCTCGATGGCGGCGTCGGAGATGGTGGAAGGGCGGTTGAGGACGCCTCGGAAATGCTCGGCCCATCGCTGCAGGATTTGCGTCTTCTCAGTCAGGAGAGTGTTGCCGTCAGCGCTGAGGAGAGGAGGAGTGCCCTTCGTTGGCGGACCGTAGGCAGCTTTGATGGCGGAGAAGAAGTTCTTCCATTCGTTGCGGTCCGCGTAGCCTTGGATCTCCTCAGCTTTGCGAGCAGTCCAGGCGTCCTGCATCTCGCGCAGTCGTTGCTGAAGCTGTCGGCGACTGCGGTAGAAGGCAGCTTTGTTGTCCTCAGTGGGATGATCTACGTAGGCTTTGTGGAGGCGGTTCTTCTCAGCAAGCAGATTTCTGATGGCAGCGTCGTTGTCGTCGAACCAGTCCTGGTGTTGGCGGGGAGCGCGACCGAGGACGGCAAGCGCCGTCGACTGGACCGTGTCTCGAAGTTGACACCAGCGGTTCTCCACGGAGGTGTTCTCGGCAGCGGCGGCGGCATCGTCGGCGGCGGCAGCGATTGGAAGGTTGTCTAGCCGTTGAGCTAGCTCATTGCTGAAATGGAGACGGTGAGCAGGCAAAGACAACAAAGCAACATTCAGCTTACCTGGGGGTCGCTTACCTTGTGGTCTCCGGCGAGGCTGTAGGCGAATACGCATCTTCAAGATGACGAGGCGATGGTCGGTCCACTCGTCAGCACCCGCGATCGCCTTTGTCACCAGCACGTCCCGATGATCTCGCCTCCGGACGAGGACATAGTCCAGCAGGTGCCACTGACGCGACCGAGGATGCCTCCAGGTGGCATTCTCTCGCTCCGACAGGCAGAAGAAAGTGTTCGTCAGGATGAGGCAGTGTTCTGCGCAGGTGCGGAAAAGCAGCAGGCCGCTGTCGTTGGAGCCGCGGAGACCGTGGGGAGCCAGCACTCCCCTCCAGGCAGTATGGTCTGTGCCGACGCGGGCGTTGAATTCGCCAAGGACAATCAACTTGTCCGCATTCGACACAGTCGCCAAGAGGGCGTGCAGGTCCTCGTAGAATTTGTCTTTTGCGGCGGCGGCGTCGGGGCTGCTCATCGGCGGAGCGTAGGCACTGATGATGGTGGCGAATTTGCCTATACCCCCGATCTGGAGAGGCAGACGGAGGCTCATCAGACGATCGTTGATGCCCTGCGGCAAACAGGGCAGTCGTCCCACGATGTCGGTCCGGATGGCGAAGGCGACACCCGCCTCACGTCACTCTGCCTTGGGTCGACCACTCCAGAAGAAGGTGTAGCCGACACCCGCCTCCTCCAGTTGGCCTTCTTCGGGGAATCGGGTCTCGCTGAGTGCGGCGATGTCCACCTTGTAGCGCGCCAGTTCTCGTGCCACTAGCGCCGTCCTCCGTTCCAGTCGTTTGCTCCTCGGATTGTCTAAAAGAGAGCGAACATTCCAGGCTGCCAGAGTGAGCGGGCTCACCCTGCCAGTCTGGTGAGAACGAGTGGGGTGACGGGAAGGAGATGAAGAAGAAGGTGACTAAGGGGAAGAATAGGCAGTAGAACAGGCAGAGGAAGAGGAAGTAGAGGTAGGATGAGGAGGTGAACGAGTATTGTTTTTGTTTCGATTCTGGTTGTTTCGACCATGTTTAGACGTCTGCGGCCCTGGCTAGCCTGGAGACGGCGTGGTGCGCAGCAATGTTTAGGCCACCTTTTCTAGGCCCTTCCCCTCGTGGGGGCTGGCCGTGCCATCCCTGAATAGGGCTGCCATATGCCGTTGCGGCACAGCCGAACTCCACTATGGGGCCACGACTTCGCGTTGTAGTGGAGAGCGACTCGAATTCGCCGTAAGCTGCGGCCTCGGACAGCGTAGGTGGGCGCGTCAAGGCGAGGTCGATGTGGAGATCCATCCCGTCACCGGCAGTCCAGCGGAGTGCAGAGACGGACCACGTCACGACGGTGCCGACGCAAGGTTCCATCCGACCTTCCATCCAGCGGAATCCGCAAACCCTGTGCACACGGCACAGCGCACAGGGCCCCCTCACCTGGTTTAGCCCGCCGGTCGAGACGGTTGCCCGGGGTGTGGCCGCTGAGCAGTGCCCAGCTATGTGGAGCCACAGGTGAGAGTTGAGTGCCAGTTGAGTACCACCACGACCATTACGGGAACCCACCGCTGACACCCCTACACCCCGCCTGCGTCGATAAATGCATACAGAAAAAACCAGTTTATCAAATAATCCTCAGGACTCTATATGTTTTCGAGAAAGGCCTGTCGAACCTGCTTATAGGGAAACAGAAGTTATTCCATAGTAACATAATGAGGAGCATGCGAAACAGATGCCCATTCCTCCTGCCTGCAGATATTGTTATGTCCTCAGTCGTCAGGTCATTTAAGATAAAGCTGGTTCGGTACCCAATTACACTTCATAATGCCACACGACCAATATCGTCCGCACGCTTCGTGATAACAATTAATTACCGTTTTAATATTACTGCCTATGTTTCAGTAACGTTTTCTAATTGTTTGTGATTCGCATACTGACATACTGCAGATAATTGAAATCCTGCTACTCACACTGCAACATGATTATGCGAAAACTGACATCGGTAAACCGTAATTAGGCGCGCGGGAGTTCCTTACACTTGAATTGCATCGCTCATCTCATCGCCTCACACAAATCCAGTCCCATAAGTTCGATGAACAGACCATTAAACAAAATCTCGGAGAGCAGATGTGGCCAGTTACTTGTCCACGTGGCTGTCATACCGGGCCGTTAACTTGCTTTCAGGTGCAAACTACGCCTAACAACCACTTGCTGACTTCCAAATCTTACATGTCGCTCCCCGAAACTAGGCTCTGCTTGGCGGCTTGGCTGGCTGGTGGTCTGTGAGTCAGGCTGCAATGGCTCCTTCTTAATGTGGCCACTATGGCAATGTAACTGCGTGGGATCCGAGGCGGCTGTGGCGGCACGCCAAAGTGCCGCCTTGGCCATGCCAGCCCCCGCTATCTCTGCTGTTGGTGATAAAAAAAACTGGTTATTTGTAATGTGGACAAGGGGTTGTGGGGTGCAACGCCATGGTGCGGGCTCGACTGTACAATCCGCCGGCGCCCTCCACCACCTCCGGCCTTCTTGAATCTCCATTGACGCCGGGTGAAGTTGGAGAGGAGAAAAGAGTGTGATAGATGCAACGCAGGTCTTCCATCACTACAAACAAAAGCAAACGCAAGCCAACATCTCTGATCTCACGCCGATGTAGGGCGTACGGTGAACGACGTCGGATGAAACGGTTGAAAAGTCGTGTGTCTGTGCGTGTGCGTGTGAGAGTAGATCCGTCCAAAAAATCAGCCTGCGGCCTCCCTCGTCTCCGGTTTCCTTGACTCTGTCTTGACACGGGGCCCAGGCGTGGGAGGAGGAGAGAGTGTAGGTAGATGTAGCCAAAGACTACTGGCACAATAAACCCCTGCGCAAGTCACCGTCCCTGCTCCCACCTGGTGTGGGGCACACGGTGGACATTATCGAAATCGATGGTCGAACCGTCGTGTGTGTGTGTGTGTGTGTGTGTGTGTGTGTGTGTGTGGGGTGTAGGTGTGTCCAGCGGTGGGTTCACGTGAAGGTCGTAGTGGTCGCTCACTTGCTTGCAGGTGAGACTACGCCTATCGTCCATTTGCTGGCACCCAACTCTCACCTGTGGCTCCACGTAGCTGGGCTCTGCTCAACGGCCACACCCCGGGCAACCGCCTCGACCGGCGGGCTAAACCAGGTGAGGGCGCTGTGCGCTTGTGCCGCGTGCACAGTGTACTGCGGACTCCGCTGGATGTTTGGTCGGATGAAACACTGCGCCGGCATCGTCGAGACGAGGCTCTGCTTGGTACGCCGTTGGACAACTGCTGCCGGGACGGGCCTCCGCATCGCCTTCGCTGAGACGCGCCCACCTTCGCCGACGGAGACAGCGGACCTTCGGCATATGCGGTCGTTCTCCACTACAAACATAAAAGTCGTGGCCCCATAGTGGGATTCGGTCGCGCCAACCAGGCACATGGGCAGCCCGATTCAGGGGTGGCACTGCCTGCTCCCGCAAGGAGAAGGGCCTAGAAAAGGTGGCCTAAAAATTGCTGGGCACCACGCCGTCTGCAGGCCAGCCAAGGCCGCAGATGCCATCAACACGGTCGAAACAATCAAAATCGAAACAACAACAATACAAATTACAACAACCATACTCCTTCTCCTCATCCTACCTCTTCTACCTCTATCTCCGCCAATTCTTCTGCCTATTCCTCTTCGTCATCTTCCTTCCCGTCGCCCCACTCGTTTTCCCCAGACTGACAGGGTGAGCCCGCTCACTCTGGCAGCCTGGAATGTTCGTTCCCTTTTAGACAATCCGAGGAGCAACCGACCGGAACGGAGGACGGCGCTAGTGGCCCGGGAACCGGCGCGCTACAAGGTGGACATCGCGCACTCAGCGAGACCCGATTCTCCGAACAAGGCCAACTGGAGGAGGTGGGTGCCGGCTACACCTTCTTCTGGAGTGGTCGACCCAAGGCAGAGCGACGGGACGCGGGTGTCGCCTTCGCCATCCGGACCGACATCGTGGGACGACTGCCCTGCTTGCAGCAGGGAATCAACGACCGGCTGATGAGCCTCCGCCTGCCTCTCCGACGGGGAGGCAAATTCGCCACCATCATCAGTGCCTACGCTCCGCCGATGAGCAGCCCCGACGCCACAGCGAGAGACAAGTTCTACGAGGACCTGCACGCCCTCCTGGCGACTGTGTCGAAGGCGGACAAGTTGATTGTCCTTGGTGACTTCAACGCCCGCGTCGGCACAGACCACACGCCTGGAGGGGAGTGCTGGCTCCCCACGGTCTCCGCGGCCTCAACGACAACGGTCTGCTGCTGCTCCGCACCTGCGCAGAACACCGCCTCATCCTGACGAACACGTTCATCTGTCTGCCGGAGCGAGAGAAGGCCACCTGGAGGCATCCTCGGTCGCGTCAGTGGCACCTGCTGGACTATGTCCTCGTTCGGAGGCGAGATTAGCGGGATGTGCTGGTGACGAAGGCGATCGCGGGTGCTGATGGGTGGACCGACCATCGCCTCGTCATCTCGCAGATGGGTATTCGCCTACAGCCTCGCAGGAGACCACAAGGTAAGCGACCCCCGGGTAAGCTGAATGTTGCCTTGCTGTCTTTACCCGCTAATCATCTTCATTTCAGCAATGAGTTAGCTCAACGGCTAGACAACCTTCCAATCGCTGCCGCCGCCGCCGCTGCCGAGAACGCCTCCGTGGAGAACCGCTGGTGTCAAATGCGAGACACGGTCCAGTCGACGGCGCTCGCCGTCGTTGGTCGCGCTCCCCGTCAACACCAGGACTGGTTTGAAGACAAGGATGTCGCCATCAGAAAACTGCTGGCTGAGAAGAATCGCCTGCACAAAGCATACGTAGATCACCCCACTGAGGACAACAAAGCTGCCTTCTACCGCAGTCGCCGCCACCTACAACAACGACTGTGCGAGATGCATTACGCCTGGACTGCTCGCAAAGCTGAGGAGACCCAAGGCGACGCGGACCGCAACGAATGGAATAACTCTTTCTCTGCGATCAAGGCTGTCTACGGTCCGCCGACGAAGGGCACTGCTCCTATCCTCAGCGCTGACGGCAACACACTCCTGACAGAGAATACGCAAATCCTACAGCGATGGGCCGAGCATTTCCGAGGCGTCCTCAACTGTCCCTCCGCCATCTCCGACGCCGCCATCAAGCATTTGCCGCAAGTGGAGACCAACGCGGACCCCGACGTTCCGCCATCTCTCCAGGAGACCATCAGGGCCGTGCAGCAGCTCTCCAGCGGGAAAGCACCCGGATCGGACGCAATCCCTGCTGAGGTCTACAAGCACGGAGGTCCCCAACTGAACGTTCACTAGACTGCGCTTTTCCAGGAGATGTGGCGTCAAGGCGAAGTCCCGCAAGATTTCATATACGCAACAATCGTGAACCTACACAAGCGAAAAGGAAATCGCCAAATCTGTGACAATCACCGCGGCATCTCCTTGCTGAACACCGCCCAGAAGATCTTCGCTTGCGTCCTTCTCAACCGCTCGCATACTTTTCAACCGCGTCAATAACCATCTGGAACTGGACCTTCTGCAGGAAAGCCAGTGCGTCTTCCGTCGTATTTGTGGGACCACGGATATGATCTTCGCCGCCCGTCAACTTCAGGAGAAGTGCCAGGAGATGCGGATCCACCTGTACTCTAACTTCGTGGACCTGACGAAAGCCTTCGACACGGTGAATTGTGAAGGACTGTGGAAGATCATGTAGAAATTCGGCTGTCCGGAACGTTTGAATCAGATGGTGCGTCAGCTGCACGACGGAATGATGGCGCGAGTCACGACCCAAAGGAGCTGTCTCAGAGGCATTCACATTGACCAACGGAGTGAAGCAGGGATGCGTGCTGGCGCCTGCCCTCTTCAGTCTTATGTTCTCTGCCATGCTGATGGACGCCTACTACGACGAACGCCCCGCGATCCGCATCGCCTACAGGAGGGACGGTCACCTGCTGAATCAACGGCGGATGCACTTCCAATTGCGCGTATCCACAACCACCGTGCACGAACTCCTCTTCGCCGACGACTGCGCCCAGAACACCATCTCGGAAGAGTAGATGCAAAGGAGCATGGACCTGTTCTCCGCCGCCTGCGAGAACATCGGTCTGGTCATCAACACGCAGAAGACGGTGGTGATGCACCAACCTCCGCCCTACTCCGCCACACCCCACAACGCGCCGACGCAAATCAGCGTGAACGGAACCCAACTGCAAGTGGTGGAGAAATTCCCGTACCTGCGTAGTACTCTCTCCCGCAACACCCAGATCGACGACGAAGTCGCCAACAGGATCTCGAAAGCCAGTCAAGCCTTCGGTCGCATCCAAAGCACAGTTTGTAATCGTCATGGACTCCAATTGCGCACGAAGCTGAAGATCAACAAGGCGGTCATCCTGCTGACCTGCTATATAGCGCGGAGTCCTGGACGGTGTACACAAAGCAGGCACGTCGTCTGAACCACTTGCAACTCAGTTGTCTGCGTCGCATCCTGAGGCTGATTTGGCAGGATCGCATCCCCGACACTGATGTGCTGGAATGGACCGGAATCCTCAGCATCTACACCATGCTGAGACAAATACAACTGCGTTGGAGCGGCCATCTGGTGCGCATGGACGACGAGCGACTAAAAAAACAACTCTTCTACGGAGACGTCGTGACGGGTTCTCGCCGCCAAGAAGGCCAAATTTTTCGACAAATGAATACTCTGAATTCCTACCTGAAGCGTGTTCAAGTTAACCCGACACACTGGGATGACCTGTCCCAAAACCGACCTAAATGGTTCAGGACATTTAAGACAGGTGCTGCGGTCTATGAAGCCAACCGCATCGCTGCCGCCGAAATGAAGCGTAAAGCACGCAAATCAAGTCTGCGCAGACGCACAACCGCCTCCAACGTGTCCTGGATGTCAACGGACAATCCGCGCACGAAGTATACTTATTGTACACCTCCGGTTAAACTGCACCTCTCGGACCGCGCCAAGCATCTTTCAACCCCCCCCCCTCTTCCTCGTCCTCTCCGCGTCCAACTAACTCTGACAGCTCTTCTGAACCGTCAATTTCATCCTCCTAATCCTCCTCCTAATTCTCCTCCTACTCCTTATCTTCCCATCTTCTTCTTCCTCTTCCTCCTCCTCCTCCTCCTCCTCCTCCTTCTCCTTCTCCTCCTCCTCCTCCTCCTCCTCCTCTTCCACTGCCCCATCGACGACTGCTCAGGCGGTCGTCAGGTACATAAACAACCCTGATACTACAACCGACACCACATCCCATGCCCCTTTATATTTTTAACTTAATGAAGGAGTATAATAAGGTTTTAAAGAAGTTTTCTTATTGCCGAAAAATTTGGATACAACAACCGACACCACATCCCCTGCCTCCGACTCCATCGAACAGGATCAGGTCTGCACCTGTCCTCACTGCGACCGCACCTTCACCTCACACTTCGGTCACTTGCGAGTCTACCTCTCAGAGGCTCTCGTCTCAGTGCCTGGAGCACCAACCTACACCCACCGCACACGCCTCCCCTCTCAAAACGGTTCTCGCACCTTCCGGCATCGCATGGGTCTATTCGATCACATGCGCATTCACGAGAGCAGAATTGGCCGCATTCTCGACACACCTACACCGCCGAGCCCCACTCCCAATTCATCGCCTATTGCACCCACCAACCTCTCCGCAACCGACGTCTATGCCACCGACTTTACCACACCTCGTTCCTCCTCTTCCTACTACTCTTCCTTCTTCGCTGACACAACGACGTATGTCGCGTACGACAACGGATTTTAGGTCCAGGACTACACCTGCCCTCACTGCGATCGCAACTTCACCTCACGCATCGGCATGGTCGGTCACTTGCGAATCCATCGCACAGAGACTGGCGAACCAGTGCCTGGAGCACCAGCCTACACCCACCAAGCTCGTCTCAGCTGCCCACACTGTCCTCGCACTTTCAGGCACCGCATGGGCGTATTCGGTCACATGCGCATGCACGACGACCTGCGGTAGACAACCGCCGGCTACACCTAACATTCACACACTCCCTACCCTTCTCCACCATCACCACCACGCATCAACACTCCCCCACCGCATGCACCACTTGCCACCTTCCACGCAAGTGGGAAGTGTGCATCTCGACTCGGTCCCCATGCGGCTTCGGCTGTACGGGTGACTTGAGTCCGAGACTATCCCGACACGTCAAGTGTCGTGGATAGGAAGGTTGCTGATCGACGCCCGCTCTCGGCCCACGCAGTTCGTCACGTTGTGTGTGTGTATTTTGTGGAGTGGCGGACTGGTTTGCTGGGGACGGGCTGAAGCATTGTGCATTGTGGGATGGTGAGATAGTGTGGTGCAGCCGGCGGTTGTCTCTTGCAGGTGTTCGTGGATGAGCATGTCACCGAAAAACCCATGCGATGAATGAAAGTGCGAAAGCAGTGTGGACAGTTAAGTCTAGCCGGGTGTGTATAGGTTGCTGCTCCAGGCACGGCTTCGCCAGTATCTGTGCGATGAATTCGCAAGTGACCGACCAGGCCGATGCGTGAGGTGAAGGTGCGATCGCAGTGAGGGCAGGTGTAGTGCTGGTTCTCACCATGCGAATACGAGAATTGCATGTGCGTGGACAGTGTGGGTAGTTAAAGTCGGTTGCGCCGGTGTCGGCTACGGAGGAGTTTGTGGTGTTGATGGGCGCACTGGTCGATGAAGCGAGGGTGCGCCTGGGCATGGCGGATGTGTCGAATGTGGTGAGTGTGTCGGGTCTGCTCTCAATTTTCGCTCTCGTTCATCACGGTAAGCGCCCGTCAGCACGGCAGAGAACATAAGACTGAAGAGGGCAGGTGCCAGCACGCATCCCTGCTTCACTCCGTTAGTCACTGCGAATGCCTCTGAGACAGCTCCGTTGTCCGTGACTCGCGCCATCATACCGTCGTGCAGCTGACGCACCATCTGAGTGAATCGCTCCGGACAGCCGAATTTCTGCATGATCTTCCACAATCCTTCACGATTCACCGTTTCGTGGTCCCACGATGGCGATGGAAGCCGCACTGGCTTTCCGGCAGTAAACCATGTCCCAGATGGTTATTGAGGCGGTTGAGGAGGATGCGAGCGAAGATTTTCCCTGCGATGTTCAGCAAGGAGATGCCACGGTGATTGATGCAAAATAGGCGGTTTCCTTTTTGACTTTAGAGATGCAGGAGGGTTGCGTCTTTCAAGTCTTGCGGGACTTCGCCTTGACGCCACATCTCCTGGAAGAGCGCAGTCAGGTGATTCATTAGTTGGGGTCCTCTGTTCTTGTAGACCTCAGCGGGATTGCGTCTGATCCGGGTGCTTTCCCGCTGGAGAGTTGCTACACGGCCATGATGGTTTCCTGTAGAGATGGCGGGAGGTCGAGGTCCAAGTTGGTCTCCACTTGCGTCAAACGGTCGATGGCGGTGACGGAGATGGCGAAGGGGCGGTTGAGGACGCCTCGGAAATGCTCCGCCCATCGCTGTAGAATTTGCGGCTTCTCAGTCAGGAGAGTACTGCCGTCGGCGCTGAGGAGAGGAGCAGTGTCCTTCATCGGCGGACCGTAGACAGCCTTGATCGCGGAGAAGGAGTTCTCCCATTCGTTGCGGTCCGCGTTGCCTTGGATCTCCTCAGCTTTGGGAGCAGTCCAGGCGTCCTGCATCTCGCACAGTCGTTGTTGAATGTGGCGGAGACTGCGGTAGAAGACAGATTCGTTGTCATCAGTGGGGTGGTCTACGTCGGCTTTGTGAAAGCGGTTCTTCTCGGCGAGCAGATTGCTGACGAAGGCGTCGTTGTCGTCAAAACAGTCCTGGTGTTGGCGGCGTGCACTACTGCACACGGCCAGGACTTTCGCCTGGATTGTGTCCTCTCGACGGAGGCGTTCTACTCGCTGGCAGCGGCGGCAGCATTGGCGATTGGTAAGTTGTCTAGCCGTTGAGCTAACTCGTAGCTAAGAAGGAGATGGTGAGCAAGCAAAGACAACAAGGCAATTTTCAGCTTACCTGGGAGTCGTATACCTTGACATCTCCTGCCAGGCCCATTGTCTGGAACTCGCGCCTTCATGCCACCGCGGGGCCGACGCATCATCTGACTTAATCCTTCTCACTCTCACCCTGTCACTTACGCCACCGTCGTTTATCCTGCCCAAGATCAAACCATAAGCCTGTATTTTAACGAACCTTGTGCAGTTTTCAAGCAGTGCGATTTTGCCGATGTTTGCCTAACCCTGATCGACAACACACTCTACAACAGACTTAGTGTAACGTACAGCCGCTGAAAGACAACAAGTCCCCACCGCCTTCTGGATCACCCATGGGTACATTGAGCTTAGGCAAGGGGCTAGCGTAATTCAGGGCGACAGTCGCTGTGAGACTGAAAAGAAGATCGAGTGGAGAGTGCGTCATCCTCTTCTTTCAAGGAAATCGATGCCCCACCCTGATAACACTGAACGCGTGCGTGCCTGCAATCTGCACATACGAAACGCCACCCAGCCAGCTCCCTCCCTCCCTCCGCATCGGATCAGTAGATTTTAGTACAAATCAGTGCACCCAAAGTGGCGTGATCTGCTCGCGTCTGTCACTTAGTTTGTGAATAATGAGGACAGGAGCCCTAATGCAATTAGTGCAACATTCGTAAGAGAATACATATCTGCAGGTTTACAACCAGCTCGTGGGGAATTTATCTGAATCGTCAGTGTTGTGCCACACCAGAAGGTATAACCTCTGTATAGTCTTAAATTGCCTATCCGCCAGAACCTAGAGTCCCTTCAGTTTACAGAATATATTTCCTAAAGTCATGCGCATCCACGTTGATTGAATTGTTAAACATCGGTGCCACGGTGGGACTGGAACCCACGACAGCAAGGGTTTAACTATGCCAAGTAATTCATATCGCCTTATTTTGACTGGCAATGCGAGCCTATTGCAGCTTGTCCGACTATTGTCGATTTTTCCGTATAAAACGCAAGTACACCGATCAGTTGTTTTGATACGCATATGAAATACTCGGCGCCTCGGTGGCGTATGAACCCACTACAGCAAGAGTTAGCCTTAGTACAGCCAACGCTCCAGCCACCTGTGCTAAGAGGCTCCATCGGACGACGCTAAAATTATCGCATCTGCCAAAACACCCAAGAATTACGTAAGACTCGTAGCCATCTGGTGGATTTAAGATGTATAAATTGGAAAATCCTGCTTGGAAAGTCAGCCTTCTTTATCAGATTTGGTGGATACCAGGCTTGCATTAGATTGAGCGGATAAAATTGATTTAGATGTGATTAAACTCGCGTCGTCCGGTGGGGCCTCGTATCACAGGTAGCTAGAGCGTTGGGTGCACTAAGGCCTCTATTTGCTGTTGTGGGTTCGAATCCCACCAGTTAGGCTTAGGAGCAACTTCGGAGACTGAAACCATTTATTTTTCGGACGTAAAGCATGCTTTGCAGTGTCATTTTGATGTGAGGAGATGCACTCGATCTCTGGGGCGAAAATAATGTTCACTTGAGTCTTCCGATACCTTTTTGATCAAGGACGGAACAGACTGATGTTTTGGACGTACGTAGGGTGAAATTTTTTAAAGCTGCAATTCCTATGCTATCATGCGCATGTTTATAATGATAACGCCCGCATTCCCGAGCAGACATGTTTAAATTGTGACTGTTTACGTTCTAATTGTTTTTCAAATACCAACCTCATACTTTGTTCTAAAAACTGACTGTGGCGATTCTATGACTTTGAAAACGGGAATTTTTGTTAGAAATGCGGTTTTCCTGGCAGGCGGAAGTCGACACAATGTTGAAGTTTGCTTAGCGCCTCTTGCCAATGAATGCCAGACAGACCCCCCCCCCACCCCGGCGTGTTGGGCATTCTTCGCAGTTCTTCCAGTCTGTTTTCACAAAAGAAGTAGAGTATATTTTATCTAGTTACGAGAGCGCAGAAGCGTCAATTATAAAAATGACCAGGACTCAAAGTCGCACGGTGACCTGATTTTTGTTCTTCCGAGTGGGGTCGCATGCTGCGTTCATGCGATCAGTCACCTCTGGCGGTCGCTATTCGACAGAGTCCGGTTCATCACCGTCACAACGGTTCCAGTCTTGCCCTGAGCGTAGCCGCTCCCCTGGAAGGTTTCAGCTGGGGTCCACAGGATGTCCAGAATCAATCATGTGTGCGAGGATGGAAGAGCACTCATCGATCGGGTCGGGACTCGGTCGAGAGCCCCACAGACAGTTAAATAGAGACCAATAAACTAGATTTGTCGAAGGCAAGGGTCTAGAATTGATCATTGTGTCGGTGCGGAATGTACAGGTTTCCACGCATTAATAAGCCTGTCGCAACAAGTAATGTGACTCTACAAAATAAACAGTCTGGTTTTCGTCAGGTTTGCACAGGGCGTCTCAACAGCATATGGAGAATCGTTTCCAGATGCAACTGTCTAGCTCTGCCTAACATCCTCGTTTTCACTTCCGTCTGGCTCTTGGCAAACGCAAGTGGTTTGATTGGATGTTGGTTCCTGCCTTCACTTGTCCGGTGTCCTTTGCTTAGCGGTGCACTTTCTTCACCTTCTTTTCGCTACTGGAGCCTCACGCAAATTTCTGTATTTACCGAATCGTTGAGTTGTTTTCTCCTTTTTTCACAGATAATGCAACAAGGCAGTACTTTTTGTCGGATGCCCATGCGTTGCCCAAATAAACTTAGCACGGACGCACCCAGTCATAACGATAACCGGCCCTAAGTATGTTCCCACGTTTTCTAAAGTCATCCACGAGTGCAATACCTCTATCTTGGCACCTATGCGAGAGCATACCCGAATGCTGTCGCAGTGACCCTACTCCGAACACGCCTGTCACAACGATCGCTGGAGCAAAAATAATGTTCACTTGAGTTTCCCGATAACTTTTCGATCAAGGTCAGCAACCGACTGAAGTTGGGGACGTACAGATTGGAAAATGTTTACAAGCTGCAATTCCTGTGCTATCATGCGCATGTTTATGATGATAACGACCGCATTCACTTCAGCTTTTCGTTATTCGTTTGAAGATTTCCCGAGTAGATATGTTTAAATTGTGACTGTTTACTATCTAGCCGTTTTTTAAATACTAACATCATCCTTTGTTCTAGAAACTGACTTTGGCGATTCTATGACTTTGGAAACTGGAAGTTTTGTTCGAAATGCGGTTTTCCTGGCAGGCTGAAGTCGCCGTTAAATTGCCTATCCGTTAGAACCGAGAGCCCCTTCAGTTTACAGAATATATTTCCTAAATTCTCACGCATCCACGTTGATTGAATTCTTAAACATCGGTGCCACGGTGGGACTGGAACCCACGACAGCAAGGGTTTAACTATGTCAAGTAATCCATTTCTCCTTATTTTGACTGGCAAGGCGAGCCTATTGCAGCTTGGCCGACTATTGTCGATATTTCCGTATAAAACACAAGTACACCGATCAGTTATTTTGATAGGCATATGAAATTCTCGACGCCTCGGTGGCGTATGAACCCACTACAGCAAGAGATGGCCTTACTACAGCCAACGCTCTAGCCTCCTGTGCTAAGAGGCTCCATCGGACGACGCTACAATTATCACATCTGCCAAAACACCCACGAATTACGTAAGACTCGTAGCCATCTGGT
>CACRXP010000138.1:1129489-1143522 GCA_902702965.1 Spirometra erinaceieuropaei | reverse complement strand
ACATCTCTAACTACTCGCAGAGATATGCTAGAGATTATTTGGTCACCCCAAGTGTTGGACACTTTACACCCTTTTGGTGTTTTTTTTAAACAAAAAAATTGGAGGCCATGTTTATTAATCCCGCTGGGGACACCTGGCGATGAGAACATCTCCACCACTAAATCTAATTCGTCTCCAGTATCATATCTGCTGGCGACAATGATTTCTCCCCAAAGCCATGCATTAGTCCCGAAAACGAGCATCTCCCTCGTAAAAAACAACCGGCCCATACATTTCATTCCTTTCAGAGATAATCACGCCATTAATTGGTTGCCTTAGGCGTTGGGCACTGCACATCCATTCGACGTTTTCAAAAAAACGACAAAACAGGTTACATTGCAATTAGTTTATTTCTTAACATGCGGATCAAAGAAGGAACATCAAGAAACGCAGAAGTTTACATGCGAATGCTTGCAGCTCCTGCGATCTTTGCGAGCGTCTCCAGTGGTTTCTTCGACGACCAACTCCAAGCTGTCAAGTCGTTGCTGACATCAGCTGGCCCGCCTGGTGCTGTGAAAGTCTCCACCGTGTTTCCGGATCCATTCCAACAGCCTGCAAATTGTGAATAATTCCAGTGAAATTCTATCTTCATAAATATCAAAATAGAAAAATTAGCATACGATTTGCACAATACCGCTAGACAAAAATTTATTTCAATAAAACTCAGAGTAGACTGAGTAAGCTTTGAACGCAGTATCTACTGAAGGCGCTTTAACCTCTCGGTTGCGTAATTCGCGTAAAAATCTGTTTTAATAAGCAAAAGATTTGCACTACAAACAGCCTACCATCGGCTCTAACCTCGTTGTGTTTACGAAAGGCCATGCATGGGATGTCTCAATCTTCCTCATAAAAAGGACTTACACAGAAAAGGCCATGGAATGGCATGAAAAAGAGGAGAAAGTGGAGAAGGAATGCAATCAGTGTAGAGCAAAGAAGGAGGAGGCATCATTACCGAGAGCAAAGATGGCGTCGTCGGTGGAGGTGAGAAGAGCGAAAAACGCGCGGGGTTCCTTCATGCCGGCCAGCTCTGTCCACTGGCCCAGGGGGCACTTGGCATCTGGTGGTGTGAACATCTCCACCACGTTTAATCTCTTTCCATCATATCCCCCGGCGACAATGATTTTCCCCCGAAAGTGTGTCGCTGCCAGCCCCTCGCATACAGTTCTCATGGGTGCGGCTGGCTGCCAAAAGTCCGACGAGGTCGTCCTCTCTCGCCAGTCTGCTCGCAGGTGGCAGAACTCCACAGAAGCCAGGCAGGAGGAGGGGCCATTCCGGCCGCCAAAAATGAAGACTCTACTGTCGCCGGGCAGGCAGGCAGCAGCTGTGGAGTTCCTCTTCTCTCGCAGATCAGGCAGTTTGAACCACCTGTGTGTTGGGGGGAGGAGGAGGAGACGAGTGAGAAGGCAAAACAGGAAGATTTTGCAAGAAAAAAAAGGAGGCGCCAGGGCGAGTGTGCTCTCACCTGTCCCGACTGACTTCATAGACTTCACAAGAGGAAAGGCATCCATCGTTATCGTTTACTCCACCGAAAACGCCGATCAGCGCCTCCCCTCCGGCTTCCGTCACAACTGCGGCTGCGTGCAAGCTGCGTCCAACTGCGAGGGACGCCCGTTTGCGCCAGCGCCGTTCTCCCACCAGAAACTCCTCGACACTCGTGGAGTTTTCCTGTTGCGCAGTGTCTCCTCCAACCACGAAAATGCCCTCTTCCGTGGGGGTGGTGTGGAGCAGAAATTTTTTTTTATAAAATTGCGTTGAAGAAAGATAAAAGGAGATAGGAAAGATAAAATAAAAAGGCGTGTAGTTCACAGAAAGAGGGGGAATGTCATCATCGTCAGACAAAAAGACGTGGATGGACAAATCTCCCAGTTCAATAGCCGCCAGTGACGGACACAGACCACGCAGGTGGAGACACGGTTGGGTAAATTGAAGACGGAAAACAGCAAACGCGTCGGGACAGGCCGGGCGAATGGACAACTCGGACACCTCAAAACCCCTCAATTACTGCTACTGCAATCCTACGCATTGTGTGGCGATGGCAGCTGCACTGGCAGGACTGTGTGTGTGTTTGTTATAATTCCGGCAAAAAGAGACACCAACTGGTGAAATTAGACAAAGAGGAAAACAAGGCAGATGCGCAGAAGAGGCGGTGCGTAACTGTCAGGCAACTCACCGCCCACGAGACTGTGGGTGGCCCATTTGCGCTTCTCCATGTCAGCAATCCTCTCTTCCTTTTCCAGGTAGGGATTGAAACGCAGAACAGACCACCTGTCCTGATCTTCGTCCTCTCCAAATACGAAGAAGATCGCAGGATGCGTTCTCCGACGTTGGTTGAAGGGACACGGCGGTTTGTCCTTGTCTGCGAACCACATCCACTGCTCCACCTGAGACATAAAACGACTTTCATTAGAAAATAAATTGCGAACTGGAAGAGCATATACTTACGCACAACTGATGCTATCCTGGAAAATTGGATGACTATCGACTAGGCGACTGCGGAATTGGAGAGTCGTCTGACACCAACGAACCTCCTTTAGCATTTCCGAAGCGTGCAATCTCAGTCTCTCATTATCGCACTCTTTATCTCCGGCAGCCACCCAGCTTGAAATCGCCTCAAAAACTGCCTCCTCGGAGTCAACTGACAGATAGTCGTTTCGCAACAAAGTCAGCACGGTGTCAGCTGGTAGGCGAACAAAGAGGTCAGACGAGACGAAACTCCTAAACTGCTCTTGCATCAGATTGATGCAAGTCTCCATCAGGGATTCCATGCGCACAGATTTGGCAAAGTCCCATGTGGTAGCCAGATTTTCTAAATTCACTCTTTACAGCCGACAGTTAAACAGAAAGAACCCGCACATATTTACCTGTTGGCCATGAATTGCACTCCCCAATTCTCCAGATCAGACAGTTTCATCATTTTCGCAAACATCACTATGGCCATCGCATTCGCTTGGGTCATCTGCAACCGCCCGGTGTACACATACTGGAGGAGTGAATTTGCGAGGCTAGAAAGTGCAAAAGCAAAATCAGAGAAAGGAGGATGATTTTACTTCAGAGGCACCGTCGGCCATTTGAGCACCGAATTATCCTTCCCGAGGGCGCCACTGAGAGCAGCTCGCAATGACGGAATGCGAGCTGCTAGTATTATTCGATGAGCATTGAGAATAGCGCCGTGCTTCACCTAACAAACACGAACAAATTTCCGTGTAAAGAACGGTAACAGGAAGGAGAGCTACCTCTATGGTGAGGTCTTTGAAATCTCCCGAAGTGCGAATCTCGTTGAGGGCTGGACAGCTACGAACCAGGGGAACTGCGTCTTCGAATACTTCGACGTCTGCGAGCGCCATTGCGAGTGATAACCGTAACAGGATCGACGAATGATCTCGAGAGCCATTAGCACTGCCTCTTATAGTGCCAGCACACTTTGAACCCGCCCGCACGCACGCACTCATGACCTTCAGGTCCTGATTGGCCGATTTCAAAGTACGGATTCGATTGGGCGATAGTCGGCACAGTTATATGGTGTAATGCTTAGGCGAGAACCCCCGAGTTATTTTTATTGGTCAGGGCTACGTGGGCTAGAAACCGCCGATGGCGCACTTTCAAAGCCAAATGGACTGACATGTAACTTGCTAATGAGGAGACCGTCTGCGAAAATTCAATTATTGCCACTGGGTTTTGGTTCGTTTTGTGCTGATAAAGAATACTCGTGAAAACCACATGGTCGTCCGGCTAAACAGGCGTACAGTTTAGGTGCATCACTTAGCAGTAAAAACTACTGATCTGGTGCGGAGTGAAGGTTGGCTGGGTGGGCTTTCCTATGTCCATGCGGAAAAACGAGCAAATAAAGTAGTTCAAATAGAAGAATTTTAAAGACAGTCATTTAGTAAACTTCGCAAATAAATACCCAAAGAGAATACATAACGTCAACTAAGACATCTACCTACAGTACGTGACCTATCTCGTGAAACCTGGTCACGGAAACTTATGTGACAATTTTTGGACGTCTTAAAAGTTACGCATTTTGCTTGCATATTCGGCCCCTTCAATTCAATGCCCTTTTCTTGTGCAGAAATTGTGTTTATGCAATTATATCCAGCAAAATATTAACTATTTTTTTTAGAAAAAATGAACGTTGCAATATATTCGTGCCATTTCATATGCTAATATCTGTCCTAGACTTCGGCTTTGCATTTGAGCGTGTTTCTCATTAAAAGGAGACCAATTTACTCGCGGGAGTTTTAATAAGCAGAGGTTTGCGGACTTGAGAATTTGTTTTATGCCCGATCCTAACCGTGGTAATCAATTTGCTCACACAAAGGTCATTTTAAAAGAACCAAATATTTTAATGATTTTTTAAAAAAGTCATATTAGCATGTCAGTGCGACTTGGTGCCCTAAAGTGCAGTAATAACGCAGACAGGGATTCCTTCGTTTAAATGAGCTGAAATTGTTTTGCCGTTAGGAGAATGTTATGTGATGTCACAGAAATGACCACCACCGAATGGCCATTTCCAGTCTTGAAGATAAGAAGCATTACTCGCCGTGTAGTCTAGCCTGCGCAAATGCCTTATTCAGAAATGGAACGAGCAAAACATGAGCAGTTTCAGCAGAATATCAGTATTTATGTGGACGCTCTCTCGTGCATTTATAATCGAAGAACGGAGTCTAAACGCGAGCAAAGCCAGGAGAAATGGCTGCAATATATCGAGAAAGATATAATCTTGCGTTTACGGTAGAAATATACCAGTATGGTTTAGGAGGGTGAAAGAAACGGCCAAAATTGTCATATTTTTTTCTTGGCCTCACCGTGCAAAAGTGCAAAGTACACAGAGATCCGTCAACGGAGTGCAGTAAGAAAGCACTTCCTAAAGAGATAACTTATTAGAGAGGGTTTTCAAATTGTGATTGAAAGCCTATTTGTTACTGACTTTCGTTGTGGACAGCTATTCTATTCGACAATGAAGTTTCATGCTTGAGTGGGTCTTCAAATTCGACTCAAACGACCTTCTTCATGAAAAAGAACGTACAAACACTCGCTACTTCGATAAATGCCTTATTTAAAAGTTTAACAGAAACATGTTACAGAATCTCTCTTTATGGGCGATCGGATGGCAACTGAAAATCAGCAGCGTTATCCTGAAGAGACTAAAATTACACGTTAATTTAACGCAAGAAAAAGTTCTATTTATAAACACAAAATAATATAGGCTGTATGTTATTACAGACAAAGACAGGGAAGACTGGAATGGCAATTTCTGGCTTATTATACCCAATCCCAACGCGTGGAACACGCGAGGCTCGAACTCGCGACCTGTTGGTTAGATGTACACGCCTCTAACCACTGGGCCACGAGCCCAAGAGTCGAAAACAATCGAATACTGTAGTATAACCCCGTAATGCCAATTCAACAAACGAGTACTACCACAAGTAGTATGAAATGCATGCATCAAAGATACCATACCGTACTCCAGACACATGTACTAACTAAAAGCCCAGACATGTGTTTCGCCGATACTCTGCCTCTGCGTGACACAGCTACGAGGGGTTCGGCCCTTGGGTATGACTGGCTAACGACAGCTTATACGCCAGAAATGGCCATTCAAGTCTCCCTTGTCTTTGTCGGTAATAACATACTGCCTATACTATGCGCCGCTGTGCGGCTGCTGGTTGGGTTCGAGAGAGAGAGCCCGTAAGGCACGACGGAACGAGTGAGTTCCGTAAGAACGATCGGTGAGCGCCCCCTACCAAAAAATACAGTTAGTGACCTAACGCATGAAATGTGTCGAAATTTACGATTGATTGCTAATCACTCGCAAACCGACACCATTTCACGAGTCCGATTTCTATGTTAATAAACTACAAGTTTAAAAGCATTAAAAATACGAAAGAATTGTTAAAGACAGTGTGGCGTTATTTAGAAATTCCGATTTATTTTGAAAAGCGCAATATCCCGAAAACGTCAGAAATGGCTCTAATTTAGTAAACGTAGTTTTTAGATGTACAGAATGTATTATCATACCAAAAGCGTAGTAAATATGAAAGTAGACATAAAATAACGTCTTATAACAGTGTGTTAGTGAAGTTTACATCTAAATATCGTTTAATGAGTAGTGTGATTTCATATATGACGGTGTGTCAACTGCCTACATTCTGAGTGCAGACTCCAAAACAGTTTTCCAGTGAGTCCTCCATTTTGTTTGTTTAAAGTAAATGAGATGGGGTTCAACAAAAGAAGCTGGATTTTGCTTGATTTCACCGATGGGGACGTCGTAGGAACAAAAGTTTTCATAAGGTGACATGCCACGAGACCGGTCGGTGCCTAATAAATTTAAATAGAACTGATAGGCGTGATCGTGAACGTGCCATTTTGAGTTTATAAAGATAAATATTCTTCCGTTAAATTAATTTACACTTCTCTTTCGTTTTGGATAACGTTGAGTTTCAAATCAGCCTCGAAATGCTGCTGAATACTTAGTGATTTTTAGTGTTTTCACCCGATCGTCCATAAAGACAGATTCTGAATTGCCTGTCTGTTGAGAACTTAAAAATAAGATTATTCTTGAAGGCATTTACCGAATTAGTGAGTGTTCAGCCGCTCCTTTTAACGAAGATGGTCGTTTGGGCCACATTTGAAGACCCATTCAAACATAAAATTTCATTTTCGAGAAAAATGTCTGTCCACAACGAAAGTCAGCAACGAATATGCCTTTGATCAATGAAAAAACTTTCGGTAGTAAGTTACCTCTTTAAGAAGTGCTTTATTACTGCACTCTGTTGATGAAATTGATAAAACCTCTGGTTTTCTTAAAATAACCTTTGTGTTAGCAGGTGGATCAACATGGCTATCATGGAATTTAAAATAAAATTTATAGTCCGGCTAAACCTGTTTATTAAAACTCTCATGGGCAAATTAAAATCCGTTCAGATTGGAAAAGTTTAGAGATCCGGGAAGATTATTAGAAGAGGAAAATTGGCTCTCCGGAACAGGTTTATTTAACTGCTGACGTTTCAAAGAGCTGGATCGGCTCTTCATTGTCAAAGCGTAAACTGCACCTAATCGATCAGAAATTTAGTTTAAAGTGGCAAGTTGTGTTGGCCGGCCTCATGCTGATCGATTTTTTTCTCTCCTCCCGCTGCGTCGGCCTCTCAGGAGATGGTTGACGGACGTTTTTGCCTGTGCGCTTTATGAGTCACCACTCCGTCGAGGGGAGCTGATTGGACTTTAGTCGGGCGGTCGGTCTGGCGGTTCTTCTTCCTCACCGAGTAAGCTCAGCGTCGGGCTATCTCCGTGCTGCCTTCTTAAGTCAGGTGTGGTTGTTTGGTCCTGAGCTCTACGATGACGTAAGACTTTGTAAGCTGCAGGAAGGTCCAGATGCCTGTTGATAGAGTGGGCATCGGAGAACCACGCTTCGAGAGTTAGCCGTTCTGATTTTGTGTTGCCTCGGCCTAAGATGGTAGCCCTCTGGAGGTCAAAAGTATGCCCCGTTTCTCCAACGTGTGTTGCTAGTTGAAAGTTAGGGTCTAACCTCCGAGTGGCCGATTTATGTTCTTGTAGGCGAGTTTGCAATTTCCGCACAGTTTCGCTCACATAGTTGCAGTCGCCCTCATTGCAATTTATTTTGTAGATGACTGCTGAGGTTTCAGCGGGTGGCAATGGGTCTTTAGGTTGCATCAGGCGACGTCGAATTGTTGCTTGTGGTCGATGGGCTATGCCTACTCTGGTGGGTTGTAACAGTCGCGAGACCGCTTCAGAGACCCCTTTAACGTAAGGAATGGCCCTCCAGACTTCGGGTTGCTGCTCATTTGGCCGTTGTCTGTGCGCCCAACGTCTGCTTCTCTCGATGAAATGCCTGAGATAACCATTGGCTGCAAATAGGTCCACAAGGTACAATCGTTCGGCCCTTTTATCTTCTGGTGTGCTGCAGTGTGTTTCGACTCTTTGGAATAGAGTGCGGACACAACTACGTTTGTGAGACAGTGGATGGTTACTGTTGAAGTGTAGGATCTGTCTCGTGTCAGTGGATTTTCGGAATACTGTAGTTTGTAGCTGTCCAGTGGTACACAGGCGCACAAGTACGTCAAGGAAGGGCAGTTGGTTGTTTGTTTCCGCTTCCATCGTCAATTGTATATCAGGGTCAATCGAGTTCAGTAGTCCCTTTAGGTGTTCAATGTCAGTTGTTTTGACAACGACGAAGGTGTCATCGACATAGCGGGCCCAGAACTTTGGTTGATATTTGGTGAACACCAAGTGTTCTACCCGTTGAAGTACTACTTCAGCAATTAGACCTGATATAGGGGAGCCCATAGGAGTGCCCTTTATTTGTTCGTACATTTGTCCGTCGAAAGTGAAATAGGTCTTGAGACAGTACCGCAGAAGCTCGAGCAGATGCTCAGACTTCAGAGGCCTGTCTCTCTCCTCATAACGCTCTGCCAGTAGTTGGTCCACAACATCTATCGCTAATTGCTGTGGGATGGAGGTGAAGAGCGAAACGACATCAAAGGATACCATGGATTCGTCTGGCTCTAACCTCAGATGCTTTATGCGTTCGAGGAATTGATACGCAGATGCAACTGTTGTTGGTGAGCCTTCGGCCAAAAACTTAAGACGACCGAACATCCATTTTGCCAAACGGTACGTCGGAGTGCCACGAAGGGATACGATTGGCCTGAGTGGGACATTTGCCTTGTGTACCTTCGGTAGACCGTAAAAACGAGCCGTGGCGGTGTCTGTGGGTTTCATGGAGAACCAGTCGTCGGGTGTAATCGCCCCCTTGGCTCTGAGATTTCTTAGGCTTTCGTTTATCCGGGTGATTAGATTTTTCATTTCGCTGGCATGGCATTGTTTGTATGAATGCTGGTCTTCGGGCAAAAACGCCCGTCAGCCATCTCCTGAGAGGCCGACGCAGCGGGAGGAGAGAAAAAAAAATCGATCAGCATGAGGCCGGCCAACACAACTTGCCACTTTAAACTGAATTTCTGATCTATTAGGTGCAGTTTACGCTTTGACAATGAGGAGCCGACCCAGCTCTTTGAAACGTCAGCAGTTAAATAAACCTGTTCCGTATAGCCAATTTTCTTCTTCTAATAAATTAATATCCTTTCAATGAAAAAGCCGCTCAGATGCGTAACCGGAGTCTAAGACACGTATTAGTATAGGAAATTACACGAATATCATCCAACGTCCATTTTCGCTAACATTTACAGATATTTTACTTGATATAATTACGTAAGCACAAGTTCTGCACAAGAAAAGGACATTTTGTTGAAGGATGTGGAAGAACGAACAAAATGCTCAACGTTAAAGGCGTCCAGAAATTCTCTCATCAGTTTCCATTTTCAGATTTCATGAGATAGGTCACGTACTGTAATAGGTTTAAAATTGAAAGAGAGAGTGCCCGTAAGGCACGACGGAACGAGTGAGTTTCGTAAGAACGATCGGCGAGCGCCCCCTACAACAAAATAATATGTTTAAGATTACGCCTATCAGTTCTAGCGAAATTTATTGGTCACTGATTGGCCTGGCAGCATGTGACGTTATGTACATTTTTGTTCTTAAGACGTCCCCATCAGCGAAGCCAAGTAAAATCTAGTTTCTCCTGTTGAACCGCATCTCAATCAGCCCAAGTAAGTCAAAAATACCGCGAAATCTCCGCAAACTGTTTCCGAATTTACACCCCGACTGAAGGCTGTTGACAAACCGTCATACATGAGATTACACTAATTATTACACGATACTTAAATGCGGACTTCACAGAAAACACTGTTTAGTCGTTATGTTATTTGTACATTGATATTTACTCCGTTATGATGGATAAGAAGACACTCTTTACGTCTAAAAACTAAACTAAATTACAGCCATTTTTGACGTTTCCAGGATTTTGTGCTTTTCTAAAAAAATGGGCAGACTCAGGTACACGGTGAATCAGTTGTCAGCGATAAATTGCCTGTGAATTGATTGCAAATCTGTAGTCCTGTATTACGTCAAAACGCATGTTGCTCTCATTGCATTAAGGTTAAGTGCGTTGTATTCACAAACCGAGAGTCAACCACGAACAGTTTCACGCCAGTCTAGGTACATCGCTTAGCAGTAAAAAGTACTCATCTGGTGCGGACGAAGACGGATGCGCGGGGTTTCGTATGTCCATGCGAAAAAACCAGCAAATAAAATGGCTCAGGTAGAATAACTTGAATGACAGTTCTTTGAGTAAAGTACGCAAATAAATATTCAAAGGGCATGTGTACGTGAACTATGGCATCTGGCCAACACGACTATACCTCCTACACTGGAGACCAGTCAGTCTTAGTCCTGAGACCAATCCTATCCTCAAAAAACACAACCTATCAGAAGTTCCTGTAAACACGGCATTCTGACAGGATAGTGCATATATTGCAGCCAACATTCAGGAGATATCTTTAGGGACCAGGGTTTGTCCAGTACTAACACGATTGCAGGAATTCTAATAAGCAGAGATTTCAGACGACAGCCGTCCAGTCAGAGGTATCCGTAAACAAATAGTATGGAGCGCTGCTGTGAGGCCATAGAGCAGACGGAATTTGTTGCCCTACCTTTAATACTACAGAAAACTTAAACATTTAACTAGTTTGGAGCTCGAAGTTCGGCTCGGTGACTGACCTTTCCTGAAGACTCCAACGTTAAGAGCGCAACAAACGACAATCTCGGTGACTCAATGAATGACTTTGTCAAAATGACCGACAATTCGGTGCTGACTGGACGACAGTCATGACAAAATGATTGAGATTATACTGGTGGCAGACTTGTGCAGCATTTACCTCCACGCGTAGCATGACGTTACCCGAAAATTGGTTGCAAACCTGCAGTTCTGCATTACGTCATGGCGAATGATGCTCTCACTAGATTAGGGTTAGACGCATCGATCGCAAACGAAATGCCAGCCACGAGCAGTCCCACGCAAGCCTAGGTGCATCGCTTGGCAGTAAAAACTACTCATCTGGTGCGGAGGGAGGGAGTTGGTGGCTGGGTGGGGTTTCACGTGCGTGCGTGCAGACTGGAGTCGCACTCGAGTTGCGTGTGTAGCATAGGGGCATCCACCCAGTGACACAAGAGGATGACACACTCTCAGCACGGTCTTCACTGCAGGCTCGCAGCGGCTGGTGCTACGAATTAGACCAGTTCTTCCCTCAAGCTTGATGTAACCATAGGTGACTCCGATGGTGGATGTATGGAGTTGAGGGCTTTCTGCGGTTGTACGTCACACACCGTCGTCTGTTGTAAACTGTGTCGTCGATCAGAATTAGGCAAACGCAGTTTAGAAACCCACAGGTTGAAAATTGCAACGCATTCTTCCACGCATGGAATTAGGGTTTGTTCTTGGGCAGGATTAACATCAGTTAGACCTGTATCATGGCAGGAGTTCGCGAATTGAGGTAGGGATTCGAGTTCTGGTTTTCAAATCCGCATCGTACACATAGCTACCTACTACATTGTCTTCAGTGGGCCTTGTTTGGTGTATTCTGTAAGATCTACATGACGCCATGCCCCGTGTTGACTGGCCCATTCATACCACCGCATTTTCTGACTACCTTCAGTTGCTAACAGATGCACCGAGTCCCAGGAAGCAGTCCTTAAGAAGGAGATACGATCGGCCGAACAAGGGTTTTATTGGCCTGGCATTTCACATTCCTGCTCGGACCCATCATCAGAGACAATAGTCAAATCACCCAAGAGTCCAAACGGATGACGAAATCCGGCAGTCAGCCACTCGGCAGCGTGCGATAAGCGTGGGAGCCGATAATCTTGACGCGTAGTAACGGCATGGCAACTGCATACTTCAACACCTGGCCAGTCCAGCTGTGATGCGCTCGGGAGCTGCCAACTGTGATAGGCATGTTGCGGCCTAGCAACTGCAACCTGTAGATATTACAACACCTGGGCAACCCACCACCCTTACCTGACTCTGTCTCTCGTGATGGATTCGAGTGGGAATCAGAAACGTCGGGCTAATAAAACTCCTGTTCCAGCGATCCTGTCTCCCTCTTTACGACTTCTTCCTGGAACTCGCCACTTCGCTTCTATTAGCAACTAGCAGATACGTGTGCAGTATGTGTAGAATGCAGTCGCCATGCTACTGCGTGAATATGAGAATTCAGGACTCACTCCTTTATCCGAAACTGTTGCACAGGGTGTGATGTTTGGATGTTGGTGTGATGGCTGCTCGATCATCTGGCCCACCGACCTTGGCGTTGGGAGCAGCGTTCGCCTGAGCGCTCCCCGCGTTACCAATTACTCCACCTAGACGCGAACTCTCAGCACCCAATATGGATGGGGAAGGTCATTGCACTTTTTAGTAGACGGGGGCGGGCGGCAGTGAACCATGATTTAAACAGCTTGCAGCTCACGTAATTTTCACTCCTCGCGAGAATCTGGGCCTCATTGAACTTCAACTTGTAGCCAGGTTTCGTCAAATGGCCCGCGGCGACCTAAGAGTTAGCATCATTTCTCCGCACTGCTGCCGTATGTTCGGCCATTTCAGTTCAGAGCAGTCTTCAGGTTTGTCCGACGTAATTTTTTTGTTCGCCACTGTGCCAGATCCGATAAACGGCCTCAGAAGTTTTTTTCTACCGTGGTTGGGGGTCTTTCGGTTGTTGTATCTGACACTCGTTACCTAGCACGTCCAAACCATGGCGTTCACAGATTACCTCCATTATGAACTTCCGCTGTGACAAATTACGTGCCAAACGGTCGCTAGGAGTCTTCTCCAACCGATGCGCGCGTTTAGAATTGGATTTCAAACTTTCGTCCTCCGACGGGGGTTCATATTTTTGTACATTTTGAAACATTGGAAGCTCCTGCAGCCAACCCGAATTAAAAATCTACTTCAAGATGGCAATATTCGCATCGTCCACAAGCAGCAACACGACTTTCGCAGAACGTGGACGTCGATCACTACCAGTTGCTACACAAACACGACGCGGTTAGTTCAAGAACAGGTCCCCAAAGGGGAAGACAACCTGGACATCGTCATGAAAGGTTCGCCAGAAACTCCCAAGTCACCATCACCACGCAACAAAGACCGGCCACTCCGAGAACAGTGCTTCAGGGGCTTCAGGAGGCACACGCAGACCCACCTGAAGAACGCGTTCTGGCAGATCTCGGCCTGTTCTAGGGTCTCCTGAATACAATGCTTCAACCCAACCAAGAAGTTTCGGTACCGAAAGCCTTCAGGCTCGGAAAACGCACTACTGAACCCTCCATCCCACGGCATCCTAGGCCCCTCAAAATTGTTCTGAGTTGCAAAGAGCATGTCCATCTCATCCTTTCAAGGCGTTTTCAATTAAAATATTCCAACCAAGTAGTTTTTCAGCCGGACTGCGCATCACAGGAACGGCTAAAACGCCAGCAATTAGTCCAGAAACTCCGGCTGCCACAGAGGAGTTGCGAAGAAAACTTGAACTGATATGAATTAGAAGCGATCGTTGGAACAAGAGGCTTATTGGCCTGACATTTCGGACTCTCGCTCGAACCCATCATCAGAGACAGTGACAGAAACAGGTCACTGTCACTGTCTCTAATGATGGGTTCGAGCGAGAATCCGAAACCTCAGGCTAATAAAGCTCATGTTCCAATGACCGCTTCTACTTCTTATCAAATTTTGCAGAGGAAGATCATGCTTGACCGATTTACTCTACTGTCTAGAGCGGTGGACGCCTAGCGATTGATGGGGGAAACGTGGTGCATGTGGCCTGCATAGACTTGCGGAAGGCCTTCGATAATATGCCACACCAACGGTTCGTATAGAAACTCAGCCGCATAATAGTAAGAGGCAGCTTTGAAGTGGATCGAAAACTTCTCGATTGATCGATCTCATATTGTTCGTCTTGGCGACTAGCAACCGGCGGGGCTAGCGGCGTACTTCAGAGCTCTTACTTGTACTTGTACTTGATACGGCTGCGATCATGTCTGATCTAGCCGGCCTCGATGATGTCCCGAACTGTACCTCTCCACGCGTGACGATC
>CACRXP010000138.1:1100655-1116733 GCA_902702965.1 Spirometra erinaceieuropaei | reverse complement strand
TGACCATTCACACTGGAGTAGATAAACTCCCCGACTGTCCGCTAAAGGCCTCCAGGTCGGTTTCTGATAGACACTTCGGTCAGGTCGCTGACAGCTGACTGATGAAAGTGAAATCTAAGTAGGGCATATCACCACCAACCCAGGTTGTTGTCAAACAAAAGCATGTACCCGAACGATACCTCCATCCCGACCTGAAAGCGGCCTTTGTGCAAATTAAGTGGTGGGATTCGCACATTTACCCCGACCTATAGACATCATTTTAAGCAGTTGTTCGGACGAAGAGGATCCTACATGAACCGAGGCATCTCAGGTGTTCTCGAGAGGTAAATTATGACTCAGTCAGTTATCTTACCAACTAAATTTGGAGCTAGATTGATTTGGCCGGAAATAGTTTTATCTGTAACACAATTTGCGACCATCAACTTGTGAACAATTCCGACAATTGTCCTACAGGAAGCCGCACTGTCGCGGCGAAAGTACCCTTGACTGGCATGTGTGTGGAGTGCCCATCGGGCATTTCATCAGTTGGAAAAAGCAAGCGTTGAGCTGCCTGGTAAGGAATGAACTAAACAGTTGTGGCGAAAATAGATTGTGGATGTGGTGTTCCACAACATTGTCTGCATCCATTCTCTTGGCGGCGAGAAATAGTGGGTTAGAAAGCCGGGCAAAGTGTCAAGTTAAAGGTGTTCTGGCAAAATGTCTAAAACGGATATCTGGGAAGCCTACTACATCTGTCTTGGGGGGAAGACAACTTTCCGAATCAATAAAAACGAAAAACGACTGGTGCAGCTCGAAATGAATGGTGTCGCGAAGGGTGCCTACAGAGCCACGTTTTCAGACGAAAGCAAGCTAGTAGGCTCCAAGCTCAACAGCTGTCAAGCGGATACATGACGTCTATACATACGGCCCAAAGCTCTAAAACCAATCCTCATCCTCGGCACATTCATCTGCCTTAAAGTACACGAGGCATGCAATTCTCGATCTGATATGGGATACACCGTTTACAACTATTTCAGGTCAAGAAGCTAACAGGAAGTAGAGATAGAAGAGCACCATCGTTCAGCCGAACGTCCGACAGCGATACCTGGAGCGGAGCCGGTTATAGACACGCCCTCTGCACCTGGTGGAGCAGTGGTAGCCTCGGCCAACTCTGATGGCCGAACAGCGGGCTACTAATTATTGTCACATGAGCATGTCACTTCAGATGACTTCCACAAGGCGACTGAGGGCACCACCATCGCGTGGGAGCACACTGAGGACTAACTTTAAGGAAAAACCGCAGACGACCTGCAGGTATAAATACTTTGATGACTAGAGGTTGCAGTAGTTAAAAAACAACTAGGACAACAAACATAGTCTGCTTTAAGTGACAACCTACGAAGACGTCGGTCAAAACTTCAAATACAAATCTGAAAACTAGCCTCCCAAACTCTTAAAAGAGAGAACATGACCGTTCTATTCTTGGGGCCATATGAATCGAGAGATCCTTCGCCATCCACGGGTCCTGGAAGCTGGCTAAATACAGAAAATAGAGCGAGGCATACAAAGAACCACGGGTGTCATGGGTGGCTGCGGCACACATCACAAAGATAAACATCGCCCTACGCAAGCCTCGATATGCTACATTAGGTTACAGCAAGATGTTAATAAATACAGACATTACAGGCAGTGCTGATAGTTGAGCGCAATGCAACTCCCAGAAAACGACAACGGGCGCGTGAGAGGTCCGACAGCGATTATGAGGGCGACATGGACCATGCCTCCTATGCAGAACGCACACAATTTAAAATGAAAAGACGATTATTTCATATTCCTTCAATTTACTTTAAAAATCAGTTTGCAGTTTGGGTAAATTGCCAGACATGGATACGGTTGTCCGTGTAACCAGCGAAGAGGGTTTGACCATCAGCAGACCATGCCAGACAAGTGCACTCGGGAGCCTTGGCCTTCTTTATGCCATCGGCGTTAGTGAAAGTCTCGACCTGTAGTTTGGTGACCAGAATCTTGTCCTCAAGATTCCAGATCTTGATATACGGTCCAGTGGCAGCACACAACCAGTACCGCGTTGGGGAGAAACATAGCGAGTTGATGATCGAGCCGCTCGGCAAGGTATACAAGTATTTCCTAGCCGCAAGGTCCCAGAGCATTGCATGCTCATCCTTGCCACCGCTAGCACACAGTGTACCATCAGGGGAGATAGTAACGGTGTTCAGGTAGCCGGTGTGTCCGACATGGTCAGTCCTGAGTTTGCAATTGCGCTGATTCCAAACCTACGAAACTTAAGCAGGACTAAAGAGTAACTTACCTTTACTACTTTGTCCCAGCCGCAGCTGACGATCAGTGGTGTGTCGACGCTAGGGGAGAAGCGAACGCAGGAAACCCAGTCCGTGTGGCCTTCGGTGTCGAAGGTGTATTTACAGAGACCAAGAGTGTTCCAAAGCTTTGCAGTACGATCGCGAGAGCCTGAAACAATCTGACGACTGTCCGCGCTGAATGCGACGCTGAGAACGTCCCCGGTGTGGCCAGTGAAATGTCTCGCCGTCTGACCGGTAGTTAAATTCCACAGGCGAAGCGTCTTGTCCCAGGAGCCAGAAATTGCAAACTGGCCGTCTGCAGACATCACAACGTCACTGACAAAGTGATTATGTCCACGAAGAGCGCGTTTAGCAACGCCATAGTTGCCTTGTTGGTATTGAAGCTCCCAAACGATCAACGATTTGTCTAAAGAATCGTATGCAAATAGGACTACGTACCTCTGGAGGAAGAAAGAAGGATATCTGGGTACCGAGCATTTGTCGCTATCTGCGTTACCCAGTCGCTGTGACCCTCAAGGGATCCTTGGTAAAGAAAATGCTCGTTCATTTACGTACGCTTTCCCACTTTACAACGTGCAGCCCACTTGTTTCAAAAGTGCACGAGGGCGCACTTAAACAAACAAGCGACGACTGACCAAATTAGCTATTAGTTATCTAATCCATTTTCTAACATATTATCTCTTCTGCAACACAATGGACTGTCTCAAACGAAGACTGAATCATCAATTATAGGCAAGATAAGCAGTGGTTTGCTGGTCGCGTGCCGACTTCATCATCATCGAAGCGTTTCTTTAAGAGTTGCAGGGACGTCGCCTCCACGACTGACTGAAGGAGATAATTCAATTTCTCCAATACCCTTTGTGTGAAAATTTCAGAACGAAGATTCACACTGGGCATTTTTGTCCGTAGCTTTATCGAGTGATCACGAAGAATGGGTGAAAGGTGCCGCTGAAACGTGTCCTAAAAGCTAAGTCCGTGCTCAAGGCCATGTGCTATCTTGTTAACCCTGATAATATCACTCTTTGCTGCCAATAACACGGAGGGCATAACTTGTGGCACTTCAGTCTCTCTATGTAAGATTGGCTTTTTAAACCGTTCACCAGCTTTGCTGCATGACGTTGCACTCTTTCGGGGCATGTTTGGCCCTTTACTAGCCATGGCCGCCACGCTGTTTGCCCCATTGTAAATGGGGCCGGACAAAGGCGACTAAAACATTTTCAAAAGTTCTTTTTCAAAGGTTACGAACGCCCTTTTGACTTCATGGAGAACTACCATGGCGTTTTTTACAGCCCTATTGCACTGCAGTGTTGGTTTCATGTTACTCTGTTTGCAAACACTGAGACCTTTCTGCGAAGATTCTGCGGACAGTGTACTGCCTTTCAGGTGATATGTCCTCAGATTATTTTTTGAATGACAGTTGGTTGTACGTAGATGAAGGACGGCACAATTCTACACATTGAAATCTGGAAGCCATTTCTCGGACCACGCTTGCAGTTGGTGTAGTTGGTCATTTGGACTCTCAATGACTTTTCAGAGCTTAACGTCGTAGGCAAACATTATTTTACTGCAGTCGAGTTCCTGAAGGCCGTCTTTAACACAAACTATGAAGAGCAAGGGTCCAAAAACTGAGCCTTGAGGCACACCACTAGCCACGCCCACCCATTCTGACATACCATCACCGATACAGACACGCTGTTTCCGACCAACCAGAAACGCCCTTCTCCAGTCCAGAAGATCTCCCGGATGCCGATGGCGCTCGATTTATGAAAAAGGCACTGGTGCGGGACAGTGTCGAACGCTTTGCGAAAATCGATGTACACGACATCCACCTCAAAACCCTCTTATAAAGCCCTGGTCCAGACCCCCAGACAAGTTAGCAGATTTTAGATTCAGGAACATCCTCGCCGGAAACCATGTTGAAAATCCTACAAGATGTAGTTTTCTTAACAAAATTGCTATATGGCACACTGTACTAGAGCTTCCGTCGTTTTGCACGACAGGCAACTTAAGCTAATAGGCCTGAAGCTGCTTGCTGCCATCCTGCAACCTTCTTCATGTAAGGGAACGAGATTAGCTTCTTCTACTGCGATGGCAGCCTCCCTGTTATCATTGACAACTGAAAGAGAGTCGAAACGGGCTTTGACAGCTCCGTTGATAGCTCCTTAAGTATCAGCCCAGGAATTCCGTCGGGTCCAGGAAACTTATCTGGCTTTATCTGAATGAGTACACGTCTAGCTTCTTCGGCGGAAAGGGCAACGGTTTCAATGACACCAGTACCTTGACGCATTTAAAACTCCCGGCCGTCTTGGCTTATTTAAAACTCCTGGTTGTCTTCTGAGGACTCCTCCGTACACTGACTGAAAAAACTGCGACAATAATTTCACTTTCTACGGTCCTTCGAATAATAAGTTTCCGAGGCTATCCTTTAGACACGCAATTTCGCCCCCATGTCTTATCATACTGCGGATATACGCATAAAAGTTCTTGGGACATATAATGGATTCTGCTATCAGTTGACGCTCGAAAGAAGTTCTAGCAACCCGTAGTTGTTTGCGGCATTCATTTCGCTGCTCCTTATATTCGGCGAGCGTTATTGGATCTTGAAGATGCGAACACTTTTCCAGGGCCGTTTCTTCTTCATGGTAGTCTTTGTCATCGGAGTGACCCACGGTGGTCGCGCACATGATCTTTTTATTGTATTGGACAGTGGGAGTCAATTAGACGCTCTATAATCCCGCGAAAGTACTGCCAGACTTCTTCTGAATCTTCCATGTTGACTAACCAGGTCTCCTTCAAAAGGGCACCTCTCATTGCGCTAAAGTCACCCTTCCAAATATTTCTGTACCTCTTGATTTTTGGTTGTTGATTTTATAGGAAAGAACACACGCAGGTAGAAGTAATACGGTCAGTTAAACCGAGTGGAGGTAGTGGATTCACTTCCAACATGACCCCTTCTTCTTTACTGAAAACGAGATCTAGACTGTCAGATGGTTGTCTTTCTCGCGGTCTTGTTCCGAATTGTATGTGTGGATGAGGCATTCATACAGAGAGAGGCTTGTAGTGCTTTGGAATGCGCCCTCGTATTTGGTGAAATTTTTCAACTCGACACCGCAGATAACCTCAGGGCCATCCCTTCAAACTGCGTGTACCCTAAGAAAGGTTGCGCTTACTACTATTTCACCTCGGATAGAGGCTCTTCCTGACCATATCTACATCATCCGAAGAGCCAGTGATGATGCACAATGCGAAATGTTTAGATTAGTTTTGAAAGCTACCTTCAACGTTAAGATAATCGCTGGAGATTTTAACCTTCCTGTAATAGATTGGGTTCCAACATTGTTCGCCTAGACTTTCCCAACTGGGCTCAGCTTGTGCGCTCTTCAACCAGTGAAAATCAAGTTTTAGATCTGGTCTTTACCAACGACATTGCTTCTCTTTTTGCTGCGTTCAGAAAGAGCCATTTTGATTGTGACCATGTGCTAATTCAATGTTGCCTGCCATTTGCCATTTACGGAGACTAGCAAATTTCGAAAACGCCTAAATCACGATGGCAGAGACCACGTTCTAACAAATAACTATCCTAGAATATTGGAGTGGCGTGACTTTCTCCCTTACTGAAGCAACAGTCCTTTGCGACATCATCTCCGATGTTACCGAAGGAATCTTAGAATTTGTGACTCGTGGACATCACAAGTCTAACTCTTCGGATTCACTTGACCCCTCACTTACTTTACAATAGGCTAAAAAATTGGGAAATCAGCAGCGTGACTTCTCCACAAGTATATAATCCGTTCATTAAAGAACCGCAGACATTTATGAAATGTCTTCAGAGATGCGCCAAACGCGTGACAGGCAAAGAGATTCATTGCTCTCAGTGATTCGAACACTGCTAAGTCGTCGCTAGAATCTGCCGTCATCGGTGCTCTTCTGAGCGTGGTCACGATACTTCATACATGTTAAACAATAACAAAGTTCTTCTCATCGAAAAAACCGACATAACAGTGCATTCTTTGCAAATGAGTCCAAACCAGTCCCTTTTTAATTTCATTCAATTGTAGATAGGACACAGAGCACTAAGATAAGGACATTCACTCACATAATGCCAGTCGCCGCACTGCCAGCCCGCCGTCTTAGGCTTCCGTGAAGAAACTCTACTCTGTCCTGGTTTTCTCGTTCTGATTGTGAAGTCGTATGCAGTCTGACTATTCGTGATTCTAATAAGTCGGGTATCTCGCCTGATATCTGGGATTCGGACATATTCCTCTGCCGGTTCCTGTACTGTCTGCATCTTCGGGCGACGTCAACGACTTAATAAAAATAGTGCTTTAATCTGTGCGCTGGTGGCCTGTTTTGGTCCGGCTTGGTGAAAAATGTCATTAACTCGACCAGCCAAATCAAAACGGTCCTCTTCTAGCTTATGTTCTAACTTAAAACTTTCAAAACTTCGAGTGAAAACGACTTTGTAAAACAGAATAGTGCTTTCAAATGCCCTACTGTGTCCTTAACCTAGACATCTAATGGTTTCTGGAGCAGAGTCATTTTGACGTAGCGCTCTTGTTCCCACAGGGCCAGTTTTAACAGCATAATTCCTACTTTCTCTTGTCGTCGAGCTCTACTCTCTCTTCTTCGAAAAGTCCTTCATATTCTCGGAACCAGGCTTCGAAATTCATGCCTCCTTCGGGATCGTAAACGAACCCACTGCTTCGTTCCCCGATGTGCTTCCTTTTGTTCTCCCTGGATGCCGGACCTCAATTCCGCCGCAATTCTCTGGGTATTGCTATGAAGCTGGTCTTCTGGGTTTCCAGTATGTGCTTCATTTGTTCTTCTAATATAATATTGCTGCACCTGTGTCGCCAGTTTTAAAGGCACGAAAGAAAGGGCGAACAGGAAGAGAACAGGTTCGGAGGACAACCATTTTATTAACAACTTGCGAACACGAGGAGTTCCAACTCGTCAGAAAGGCGCACTATTTATGTTGGACCCTGTGCGTTCTGAAACACTCCGGCCAATGGCGTGCCTGCTGTTGAAGGCGTTCTAGAACGTTCCTGCCCACGGCTTGCTGGTCGCATATTAGCCACCGCGTGTGCGAGAACCCCTCGGCGGAAAAGTTTGACTGTTTGGCCGACCACCGATTGCGGCGCGCGTAATCAAAGCCGACACGCGTGCTCGGCGCTGCAGTGCACGCCGGTTGGCCGTCTAACTTCACACGCGTATCACTCCGCCGTCTTGGTCCTCTGTTCAGTGTTTTTGACCGTGACTCCATGCCGCTTGCCCTCTCTATAACAATACAGAAATCAATACAACAATACGCTGTGTTTAGGACGCGCAGAAAATGCTAGTAAATATTGGAAAACTGGCCGCATGGACCGACAAGTGGCTTCAAGGTGGCTTCTAGGATGCACCGGAAGCGCGACAGGCAAAGAGAATCCCTTGCTCTCAGTGACCCCAACCCAACTAAATCGTCGCTAGGATCTTCCGTCATCGGTCCTCTTCTGAGCATGGTCATGATACTCCACATTTGCCAAACAATAACAAAGTCGTTCTCAATAGAAGCTAAGAGACGAGCCCCAGGAAGCAGTCCTGAAGAAGACACGATCACCGGGACAAGGGCTTTATTAGCCTGACGTTTCGGATTCCTGCTCGAACCCATCATCAGAGACAAAAGCAGGTACGGGTGGTTCATGCACAAGGGGCTGCAGTATTTATAGGATGCAGTCTCCATGCTGCCCCATACCTATGAATATTCACGGCTCCCCATTGTTCCCCTTCATCAGTGATCGTTGCACGTGGTGTGATGGCCGACATTCGCGTCGTTGATTGTTGCAATTTCATCACGTGCATCGGATGTTGGTGTGAAGATTGCTCGACCATCTGATCTACTGACCCTGCTGTTCGGAAAAGTGTCCAGCTGTGTGTCCCCGCGTGACTAATTACTCCGCCTAGGCGAAGACTCAGCCCCGAGTATGGATGGGAGAGGTCATTACATTTGTCAATAGACTGGGGGCCAGTGAACCATGACTCAAGCAGATCGCGGCCAACGCGGCTGTCACCTCTCGCGGGAATTTCGGCCTCGTCGAATTTGAATTTGTGGCCGGATCTCGTCGAATGATCCGCAACTTGAGAGCTGGCGTTATTTCTCCGCACCGCTGCAGCGTGTTCGGCCATTATCGTTCCGAGCTGCCTTCCAGTTTCTCTGACGTAGTTGCTTTGTCCGCAACTGCACCAGTTTTTGTGCGTTAGAAGACTCGAAGCTGGCCTTTGCTTCCTCTTTCGCATCAACTCTAGCTCCAGTCTTCCGTTCATTGACACTCTCACTCCGAGAGATCGGTCTTATGCCACGCGCAACTCCTGCATGGTGATTCCTCCGCCTCTTTGTACTACATCTAAGCGCTCCCTCTTCTTTGCTTCCAAATATACCTTCCTTTGGAATAATCTTCCGCCTGAAATTAGATTATCGCCTAAGTTACTGGTATTCTAGTCGAAATTACGCAAAAATCTTACTCCGGAAAGCATACAGGCACTGTTACCGCTCTCATTCCCGAACACTCTGATACTTGACTTCGAGAAGGGTCCTCCTGGGATTTAGTGGTAGATCTAGTGGTAACTCTTAATTATATCATTCGAAACCCCTGTTTTGAATTGCTTTCTAAATCCACTGCTATCACTCCCCCCATAGCGACAATTTTCGCGGTTTTTGATGTCATCTCCCGCATTCCGACCTCATGCGGTCTGTCGACGCTCACGGCGGAACCCTTAGTATTCACTGTTTACTAGTAGTTCGGTCGTATCTCCCTTCCCCACTGCTCGGCTGAGCTCGAAGCGTGCTGTGGCCGATCGCATCTGGGTTCCTCTCGTCTGGCCTCTTTCACACGGCGTATCAATCCGGCCCAGACGATCTCAATTATGAATCCCGTATACAGTGCCACATGCAAGCCAGCCCTGTCTGACCCGCATACGTACCCCTCAAGGCTGAGATTTAGTGCTACCCTGACGATGACCGACAACATTCCGTTATATACCGCCACCTACAGGCCAGTCCTGCTCGCTTTTTTCTGTCATTATTTTTATTGAGGCGTTTTTTCTCCTGTAAAATTAATCCAATCATTTTTAACTTTTTGTATGGAGTTTTTTCCCACCTCCCTGATCATGTTTCTCAATGGACTACTAATTCAGAAACTATGAATTGCATTTTGTAAAGATTCTGCCTACCTTGTCTAAAATTCGCATTTAAATTTATTTTAACTTGCTTTGATGGGAATCCGACGGGTCTTTAATAAAAAAATTAGCTATTATTATCTTTATCGGATAAACGGCTCCAGACGTTTCTTGCCAGTGCTGTGGGTGTTTCGGTTTCTGCCTTTGTCTCTGACGATGGGTTCGAGCAGGAATCTGAAACGTCAGACTAATAAATTTCTTGTCCCAATGGTAGTTTCTCCTTCTTTAAAAGTCGTTCTTACCGAAAAAAACCGACAAAACAGTGCATTCTTTGCAAAACCCCCTACAAATGAGTCCGAGCCGGTCCCTTTCTATATTTCTTTCTTTCATTTTCAGATAGAACATTGAGTACAATCGATATTTCCCCCGATCAAATTAAGAAGCACAGAAATTTTTAAAAAAAACTCACACTGCTAGGTAACGAACAGGATTTCAAACCCGATTGTTAAACAGACATTGAGTCCTCCAATATTTCTTACTAAATTATTTTTGGTCTATAACTCAAGCAGAGTTTTCCAAAAGGCATGGAAAACCTCAATTGCCACTTCTGTCTTCGAATCCAGAACTCAGTTTGATGTTCATAACTATCCCGGCGTGCATCAAACGCCGTCTCATGCAAAACTTCTTTAAAAGATCGTTTTCAATGAAATCCTTGATTTCTGCCTAGCTCATCGGCTTCTCAGCTCTAGTTGGCATGGATTTTTACCTGAAAGATCTGCAAAACTTGCCACTTAGCTTTCCTTAGACCGGTTACTTCTCTTCGTAATGAGTAACAGTCTGTGGTAGTTATCTGCTCTGATCATAGCAAAGCCTTCGACAAGGTGCCACATGGACGTCTTTCGGTAAAATTGGGAGATCTCTGCATCCGGCCTGCTCTACACGACTCCATCGAGTCTTCCCTATCCAACCGCCATCAGAGAGTTATGGTTGATGATAGCTACTATACGCCACACTTCCTTCTAAACAGCAATTGTATTTTGACAGGGATCCAAAATTCGCAAACGCCTATTTATGACGATGACCTCAGGTCTGTTTGCTCATATTCCAAGCCAGCCACAAATGCTTGCATTGAAAAAAATTAATGCCAATTTATTACGCTAATTACTACCACGGAAATGGAGTTAAACATGGCAGATGAATTTTACATTGTCTAACAGTGGTTTCATGTCTTTTGGTCCTGCCAAGCTCCCGGGCCCCATAGTGTTTCAGAATAACCCACTCTCGAATGGCTTCACCATAGAGGATCCAGGTTTAATTAACACAAATAAGCTTACTTTATCCCTCATGCAGATAGAATCTCTGCTAAAGCCGCGCAGATATGTGGGTTCATATCACGCAGTTTTACTCCCGGAAAGAAAGCTTAAACTTTACCTGATAATCGTTCTTCCCGTCGTCGGATACTGCTGCCCCTTCTTTGGTTTAATAAACGACTGGTGCCGTAATAAAACCGAAGATTTTCAGCGATTTCCCTCTTGACGACTCTTCTTTCAAGCTGCATCCGGTATTTCTTATACTGAGAGCTGTCGGTTGGCGGACATTAAGTTTTGATGGGTTAAAAAACTTGGAGATGGCCTTTTTTTCTTGTTTCACGTCTACTTTAGCCGTAATCTTTCGCTTGTTGTCGCTCTCACTCTGAGAGATCGGCCTCACCCCATGCGTAACTCCTCCATAGTGATTTCGCCGCCTATTTGCACTACATATGAACGCACCCTCCTCTTTGCATCCAAATATGCCTTCCTGTGAAATAATCTTTCGCTGGAACCTAGACCATCGCTAATATTATCGGTATTCAAACTGAAGTTATGCCATAAAGTCATAATTGATCGTTCTATCCCAAAAATTCAGATTTTGAATTTGAGGATGGACCTCCTGG
Organism: Spirometra erinaceieuropaei; assembly: GCA_902702965.1. NCBI lineage: Eukaryota > Metazoa > Platyhelminthes > Cestoda > Diphyllobothriidea > Diphyllobothriidae > Spirometra > Spirometra erinaceieuropaei. Next base: position 1,105,330 of record CACRXP010000138.1, on the reverse strand, counting down.
GATATAATGGTTGATCATTCATTTTTTCCTTGTCCAAGAGGAAACTCCCACTTATATTTTTACAACCTCCTTCTTTTATTTGGCCCCTAAATCCTCTGTTACTACTCCTCTACTGCGGCGGTAATTTCCGCGGTTCGTGGTATCACCTCCTCATTTCGACCCAAAGCGGTCTGTTGATGATCACGGCGTAATCCTCCCTTTTCGTCATTTTCCATTAATTTGGTTGGTAATCAAGAAAATGTCATGGTTGCATTTCCCCGGACGATTTGATTACCGTCTCAGCCTCTCGTGTCTCCTCCTCGACCGGACGATAAGCGGACTGCGACTGATCGTGTCTAGCTTCCTTTAGTCTCGCCACTTTAAGGCTAAAAGCCTCATCCGGTTCAGAAATTCTACCTTGAGGATGTCTGTTTCGAATCCGCTATACACTAACATTTGAAGGCCAGTTCTGTCCGACCGGCATATTTACTCTTCCATGAGCGTCGATTTTGTCAACTTAAAGCTAACCTAATCACATACATTCTGTCTTTTTCGAAAAAGAGTGTTTTTTCACTGCTCGATGATCGGTTTTTAATATCCAACTGCTCCTTCTAGAAGCATGAACAGAATACTCTGCTAAGTCTGCATACCTGTTCCAAAATTATTTGAAAATTCATTTTTACTTGCTATAAAGTTGCTCCCACGGGTAGTCAACAAAACAATTTATTTATTTACAATTTATCTGTTTTTAATTCTCACTCTATTGTCTAAGCAGACACCCAAAACTAATGGAGTAAACGTGCACGCGGAATGGATAAGTTTGGTTGAGGTTTTTCCTGTGTTCAAAGAATACTGACAGTGCCCAAGAGGTGCTAGATTAAACTATTATATTCTATTTCTAGTTTTCGTTTCGCTCACGCCGTGTACTTTTAGTGTCTTCTGAACAAGTCTTTGGGGAATCTTCGTTTTTGGTTTGCGGTTTTCTCCCATTCTTGATCTTTTTTTCGGGCGGATGCATGTCTTATTGAGTTGTGCCGTTTTCACTGCGGCATAAATGGTAACGTTTTGCTGTGTTCTCAGTTATGACACTTCCTCTCGTAAATGTCGGCGGAAATATTCGATACTCAGGCATTATTTAAAACCTTCGACACTTTTTGTAACAATACATCACACTTTTAAGGAGTGTCCCGGATTGGACTATTAAGATCCTGTGTCAAATGCGTATATCGTGTTTGAGGATTAACTCTTCTTACAGATCCGAGGAGATCGCATACAGACCTGTCGGATTATGAAGAGTCGGGACTGCGCCCTGCACTTCGACGACTTCTTCATATTTGCCATAGCAACAAGCTTGTTTAGATAATAACTTAGACCCCAAGAGGCCTGATGGCACCCTGATGTTCGTATATACTCGTTTTTGCAACGAGCTATCGATATATGGAAAAGGCTTATCGAGTAAGTGATAATGACAAACTCGGCAGAGACATTTGAACAAAATCGAAACGCATATTTACTTGAGAGGTACCCCCAACTGGACAAGAGAACTGAGTTGCATCAAGTCAGCGCCGTACAAGTACGTACCGCTAAAGGGGATGTCTATTATTTCATTTTCATTATTATCAACCACAACAGAGCATACCCGGCTTGCAGTCCTACACTTTCAAAATAACATGCTGTAAAATGTATGTCCAGGCAAAATTTTGGTAATGTGCTTATTTGAACTTGAATACTGTGTGCATCGTATTCAATAGTCTTTAAGTGCATTTAAATCACACTTAAGTATACTGAACTACTAAAACGGTTTTACTGGGCTGAAAGTCAAACAGAGATGTCAAGTACTCCGGCTCCCGCCCAAATTGCCAGCAAAACCAACGCAAATTGAGACAATTAAAGCGCCAAATGTGATGGCTAGCAAAATACATGAAGAAATAGAAGGGCAATAGATGAAAAAGTTATATAACTTTACTAACTAAATGAACTCATTTAGTAATCGAATTTTGTCATTGTATGGATGTTTAACTTCTACCAAGTTGTAAGTTAGTAATCAAGACAGGCCCCGTTATCCCTGTATCGTCGCTAATAATAGCCTCTGTTGTCAGATGGTCAGTACCCCTGATAGCATTTAGGCGCCCAGGGCTAGACATTTGTTAGCCCGTTTGTTTTTTTCGGGCTAGTGCAGGGCTAGTAATCTAATTTGTTGACAGTGCTCGACCTGTGCGAGGAAGGGAGCTTTTTCGCTACACCTCATCTTCGATGTTCACCCGAATGCACCTTGTATGTCACGCCTGTGGGGTGCCTTTGTGCCTACGCACGCACCTTCTGTGGAACTTGGACACCTGTCTGGCGACTTCAATTGCCTCGGACGACAACGCCCCCGGGAAGACGCGCCAACTTACTGCGCGTGTCTGCCATGCTTGCCTAAATATCAGACAACCGCAACACTAGCCCGCAACCGGGTCTAGGCCTGGGCGACTAGAATGCGATCGGGGACTGAGACAAGAGATATTCAAATATGTGAATTGCATCTTTTTGGCCTTTTTGTCGTCATCAGACACCTAAGTTGTAGACCTTGTACTTGTCGACCGGTAGTTTCTCTTGATTCGTGATTGCCGCCTGTACAACCCACCGCGCGGGCTCTTAAACCGGAGCTCCATGTCAAACCCCATTCACGCTTGACTTGTTGGGTAATGCGGACCTGCAAAATCAAACGTAAAAATCCATTAATTCTCACCCCGCTAAGGGTTTTGCGCACTTTCGCTGCACCGACCTTCCATTTCGCCATCCATGAAGTTTTTGCTTCATGGATTCGCTCAGACCTGGGGTATGGCAATACGGCCAAGACATACCGCATTCTGCGATCACGTTGGTCAATGTAATATTCGCTGAAATATATCTATTCTATTCTCTCACTTCAGAAAATGTTCTTACTCTGTCCCATGCAGTCTTTTCCCCATGTTACTCCTCCCTCGTAACTTCTTGGTACACGCACACCAAGTCAATTTCAGTAGGCACGCTCTAGTGGACACCCTGATGACAGGGCATTTAGGAATTTCTAAGTTAATGGTCAAAAAACCGGATTTGCGCCTTAGCTTCATAATGCCGCTTTCCGTAGTGCTTTGCAAAACTTTTAGACGCGTCTGCATCGGCTGTTAGTCCACGGAGTGGTCACAGGTAAACCACCCTACAAAACGTCGAATTCGTGGGCAGTCTTACCATCTGCTGGCTATTGTCCTCCTAATTTTGAGGATATTGGAGGTGGATTCTTTTGTTTAACAGGAAGGACTTAGCTCGCCCATAACGTCTCGTCCCTCCTAATCGAAGTTTACAGCTGAAACACGCACGCTAAGCAGTGGGTAACACGGAGCAGGTCAAGCTACCGTCTTGATGCGTATAACAGTTATTTCTCTCAGTCGCATCAACGTCGACAACCAGACGGAGCGAAGCCGAAAAGTTGACAGACATCGAGACGGTCAATTTGTCGCTATTCAGCTCGGTGCGGTTGCAAAGTTCAAGACAGCAAACTTACAGGTCACCCACCGCCCACGATCAAAGCTAGCTTTGCCGGGTTCAGAATCCATGGCACCATGGACCAGTGTGTCCCACGCCTTACTATCGCTAGTTAAACTTTCAACGACCGTTGCCGCACACTGAAGACCATCCACTCAACTATGTACAGCTCTGACTTGATTACACTTGTCCACAACGACGATGCCATTCTAGAGAGATCAAAGGTCTGACTTCCTTTGGGCCAGCGGAGGGCATGAGAAAACCTTTCGAGACGGCGACGCGTTGCCGCACTGCCAACATTAGGTATCCTCGATTGGTCCCTGGGCCGGTGCCGTAGTGTCCTCCAGAGGCACAAGTTTTCGAGTATTCCCTCCCTCGTGCATGCACTCACTGGGGCCACGTCTCATACACGTCGTACAGTACGGCTTTAACCGCATCCTCATCCATGCCAATCGTTGTCTCCTGCTGAACCTGACAATGGGACCAAAGGCACTTCCAGAGTCGGCGCAACATGTTGCGCGCGAGTTCTGTGCGCTGATTCATCTCCTGTTAACATTTACCCGTCATCATCACAGGGTAATCGAAGTAAACGAAATATATAATCATCCCGAGACTTCTGTTATCGTGGTGCAAAACCGTCGAACAGCACCTGGTTGCTCTGGGCGTTCATTTTATTGACACGTCTTCGGGATACGAGGACTCTGATCTTCCATGCACACTGATAATCGTAAGGTGCTCTGGACGGAACGGAGTCTGTCACATAGTTATGTAGGATCTCCGAGAGGAAACCGCATTGTCAGATACCAATATTGACAGGGAATGTCAAGTGACCAACTCGAGACCCCGTCAAATCCAGGAAACCGGCGATCGTCTTCTGTAGAAAATATTGTCACTGTTTAAGATTTCGTCGGAGAATAAATAAATGGCTGAAAAGCGTTTAGGTGGCTCTTGCTATGTACATTGCACCAAGGACAGCCCTTGTGTTGTTTTAAGGATAGCTCCACGGACTTTAGAATCAAACGGTGACGCACCGTCATCCGGTTAGGAGATTGCGTTGAAAATTACGATAGATGTCTGGCTGGACGTACCCATAGTTCCTGCAATCACAACAATAACGAGACCTACCGCTGTTTTGATGGTTTCGACGAATGCCAGGGCGACTAATAAGACCATGTGTCGACGATCATTC
>CACRXP010000138.1:1069496-1089464 GCA_902702965.1 Spirometra erinaceieuropaei | reverse complement strand
TCAGTTCCAACTTTTATAATTTTGACTTCCACTTTATTCTTGCACTTCCAGCAGGCGATGCTACTTTTTTTACTTGCAATTGCCCTCCAAAAAAGACTTTCGACTCTTCAGTCTGTAGAAACAGGCCGTTAGATGCTTGGTTTCGATTAAAGTAATTTTTGGACGTTCGCGTTGCATCGTCGGTCCTAGACACGATAACACAGTCAGAGAGCCGAACGCTTGACAATTACGGTTCCAGGGACCGTTTGCCGAGGCTTTTTGGGATCCAGACGGCCTCCTCATCTTGCCCAGACAACGGATAAGAACTGCTGACTACCACTGGTTGGTCGGTGGTTGCCCAATTGATTGTCCTGATTCAGCAAGTCCATGCTTAACGCTTTAGGGCGGATTGCTTCTACGCCATGTCGTGCGGCTTTGAGTCTCTCTCTCTCTCTCTCTCTCTCTCTCTCTCTCTCTCTCTCCTCACTCTCTGGGACTAGTCATGGAGGCGTTTACTGTTAGCCATATGTGTTTTCTGGGTCACCCATGAAAATCCCGTGCCGACGTAAGTTTGTCCCGCCACTCAGCGGCGGACCTCCCTCGCAGTTGGCAACTAGCAGACCCCGCTGGAGGTGCGCATCCATCTAGGTCTACCGCGTAGAACTTCACTACCGCCTAATCACTGATGTAATTCACATCGGACGACTGCGTACAAGGAGCTAGTCACCAACGGACGCCCTCCGGTAGGTTCACTGTGGGATGTTCGTTAACTGTGCGGAAACGACTGAGGCCTGCCAATCACTGATGAGCGCTGGAGGACTTGCATTGGACGTAACTCACTCAGGGTTGGCCATTTAATGTGACTTCTACGATGCATTCACTTATGCGAGACCCGAGACCCGCAGATTGCGTCTTGAGTCGTGTTTCATATCGGGTTGCGTGTGACACGCGTAGAGTCGCCGTTTATCTTTGTCACTCACGGTGGAGGCGCACGAGCAGTGCGAGGAAGATGCATCGAAAGTCGAGCTGCTGGCAGGTAGGGAAAAACAAAATGCACTGCAACCCGCTTGGACGGAAGGTTTTTGCATGTTTGATCGCTGCGCGGAGGTTCGGCTCCAGCTTCTCCCGAAATACTTTTGCCGTTTAGATACGATGAAGTGAGGGAGAGAGAGAGCGCGTGGGTGAGCTGATTATTACACCTCCGCGGCCATGGTATTGTCCTACAAGCGGACTGTCAGTCCAGTTTTATGACCTGAACCTGCAGCAGCCGGTGGTCATCATCAAAGTCAGCTGAGAGAGAGATCTCGGATACACCTAACGACGACGCAGAGACTGGATCAGGGGGGTGGGGAAACCTTGCAGTTGTCCGCTCAGACTGCTCGAGCCAGGTGCCACAACGAGGATTTATTACACCAACTCTGGAAAGTGGTGGCTAGGGATTGCCGGAAGAAGCAGCGACCTCCAAGCGTTGCTGACACTCAAAAACTCTACCAAATTATCCGCAAAGTTTGTGGCAAGCCCTTTGACACAGTGACTTTTGTCCGCAATGCGAACGGCGGCCTTATTGCTGAAAACTCGACCAGGATGGCGTGGGCACTTCGAGCACCTTCTCAACTTTGATGAGTACCTCGTCATTCCCAGTGGAGGTTTATGCCTCTTCAAGCTATGCCATTTAATACGATCCCCCCCCCCCCCGTCTGAAGACATACACAACACGGACCGCGCAAAAAAGAGGGCATCCCGAGAGGACGGTAACTGAGAGGTACGACTTCAAAAGAAGAGTGGGCGTTCACTGGGAGGGGTTTGTTTGAGATCCGACGTTTCGGGTAGTTTACTCGTCTACCCATCTTCAGGGACTGAGAGGTTCTGTGCACAGCACTCCTTATTATGGCGCCCTTTGTCCAATGCGTGATCCGCCAATGCCGCCTGTGTGGCTGCATCCAACCCGCATGTCACCGTGACCTGAATCGCCCCCGTCGGCCGCGGTGATGACTGACGGCCCCGATTGTCCCGCGCCGTGACTGTCCCCCGCTAAGAAGGTTCGTAAAGTCAGATAAGGGGGAGGCAAATTGATGTGGCGGTTGACAGAGCGGTCGGTGGACATCCAGGCTTCTTGCACTTGCCTTGCTGTGTGATCGCCACCCCGGCCCACAATCTCAACGGCGTCAAAGTTGAAGATGTGTCCCATTTGCGCGGCATGGGTTGCTACCTCCGACTTTGGGTCCAACCTTCGCACGGCCAACTTATGCTCGTGCATTCGCGTTTGCAGCCGTCGGCCGGTTTCCCCAACGTAGTCGCAACTTCCGCAGCTGCATTGAAGTCGTTAGACAACGGCCGACATCTCCTGCTTTGGGATCGGATCTTTCGGCCGCATCACTTGCCGGCGGATTGTTGAGTCAGGCCTGTGGGCAACACCTATTCCGAGTGGCGCGAGTGATCGAGCCACGACTTCGGAGACCTCTTTAATGTACGGAATGCTCCGCCACGAGTTTGGCTGACTGTGCTCCTCGTTCCGTTTCTTTGGGTGCCTCCGGCTTCGTTCAATGAATGCCCGTGGATAGCCATTGGCTCTGAAAAGTTCTCGGAGGAGCTTTATCTCATTCAGTTTGGCGCCATAATAAGGAGTGCTGTGCACAGAACCTCTCAGTTCCTGAAGATGGGTAGACGAGTAAACTACCCGAAACGTCGGATCTCAAATAAACCCCTCCCAGTGAACGCCCACTCTTCTTTTGATATGCCACCTGGGAATCGGATTTTCACTACTATTGAGGTACGACTTCGCAACACACCAACTGAGCGTAAGGATATATGGGAGTTGCAAAGTAGTACAATAACTCAAAAGGACTGGAAAGGGAGTCTAAACTGTAGAAAACTGGATGGCACGCAGGACATTTAACGTAGGCTGGAGTAAGTTCGCTAGCCGTTAAGGTGAAACATACGAGGCAGGATCCCTCCTATAATAAAGAGATGATTAGGGCTACGGTTAGGGTTAGTGCCCTCATGAACTCCGAGTTTCCTCATCGCTGGCACAGTTGCCACCGTCAGCACATTCCATGTTCGCGCCACGTGTCCTTGTAAGACGAACACGGTCGCGATCAATGATGGCCGCAGTTCGAATCGGTCTGGGAGGACGCATCCGGCACAAAATGGATGCCGCCGATGTGGTAGCTGGAGTTTGGGCGTAATACTGGAACGTTTGGTAGCCAAGAGTGAAGGAGCTAACGGAACCGAGACCCAAGACCACTACATACGGCAAGTACCTGTTTGATTTGTCATTATTGCTACTATGGTTTTTTATTTCATGCATGTCAATGCAGCACTGAGGATAATGCATTTCTACAGTAAGCACGTTAACGTAGTCAAAAAAAGTCTACCTGCATGATTTATGTCGATTTCGGACTCTGTTTGTGACGTGGACGGCGGCTTTATTGCCAACACCTCGGCTAAAGTCGGGCGCTGGAGTGAACACATCGAACACCATCTCAAATTCGATACCCAACACATCACGCCCTTGCTCTCCTCTCCAGCGCAGTATCTTCTTCCTCCGACCTATGCAGTGTCAAGCGACCCCCCAACTGAAAGCGAAATCACCGATGCTATACGAAAGCTACGTAACACGGAGGCACCCAGAGAGGACGGTGTGCCCGATGAAATTTACAGGTTTTGTGTCGAAACTGGCGCCCTGGCTCCATGAGGTGATTAAACAAGCGTGGCGTGGGACTTAGGCATCCTTGTACCTATCCTCAAGAAGGGGAATAATACAAGATGCGAGAACTATACAGGCATCGCTGTTCTTAGCGAATTCCGTGTTCTTTGTGTAACCTAGGCCGTCCGTCAATGTCCTCTAACTGAGGTGCACATCGGATTCGTTTTTCACCGTCGGGTGGAATTTCCACAATCCACACTGTGCTACGACATCGCAACACACCAACTACGCGTAAGGATAACTGTGATTTAAAAAGTAATAGAAGTACTCAGAAGAACTGCGAAGGGGTATAAACTGCAGAAATGGGGATGGCACGCAGAACATTTAACATAAGCTGGAGTGAGTTCACTTACCGTTAAGGCGTGACATACAAAGCAGGGTCCCTCCTATAATAAAGAGGAGATTAGGACTATGGCTGGGGTTAATGTTTGTGACCTTATTAACTCCGGGTTTCCAAACCATTGAAACAGCTGCCACCGTCAGCGCATACCGCGTTCGCGCCACGTGGCCGCAATTCGAATCAGTCCGGGGAGACGCATCAGGAGTTTGCCGGCGTCAACGACGTGGTAGCTGGCGTTTGGGCGTAATACTGGAATGTGCAGTTTCCAAGATTGAAAGAGCTAACGGAACCGAGACCGAAAACCACGGACACACGGCAAGTACCTGTGTGATTTGTAAATATTGCTACTACGGATTTTTATTTTATGCATTTCAATGCAGCACTGAAGATGATGCATTTCTACAGTAGGCGCGTTAACGCAGTCGAAGAATACAATTGTTTGTGGCCAGCAAGTCTCCTTGCATGATTTATATCGATTTCGGACTCTGTGCGCGACGTGAACGGCGGCTTTATTGCCAAAAACTCGTCTTAAGTCGAGCGCAGGCGTGATCACTTCGAACATCATTTCAAATTCGATATCCAACATATCATCCCCTTGCCCTCCTCTCCACCTCAGTTTCTTCCCCCTCCAACCTGTGCAGTGCCATGCGAGCCCCCATCTGAAAGACAAATCCCCGATGCTAGCTACGCAACAACAAGGCACCCGTAGATGACGGTGTACCTGATGAAGTCTGCAGGCCTTGTGTCGAAATTCTGGCGTCCTGGCCTCATGAGGTGATCAAGCAAGCGTGGAGAGACGAGGTTGTTCCTGATGACTGGGGCCCGGACATCCCTCTGTCAGTCTTGAAGAAGGATAGTAAGACAAGATGTGAGGACTACCATAGTATAAGCCTCATCGACGTTGCGCGAAGATCTTCGCCATTGTCCTCTGGTGATTCCAGGCTGTGCGTGACTCTAGGACGAGGCCCAACCGGCTTGGATCCTGTGCCTGACGTAGGTGAGCGCATTCGTAAATTCTGACATAGTTACCTATAACCGACGGTCGTTCGTTTTGTTGACTTTGCCGTTGCGTTCGATCCCGTCCATCGGGAGCCCCTATAGCGAGAAATATCACAAGCTGGCCTACTACCAAAAATCATCATCATGATCAAGACCTATTATCACTCCATCACTGCGCGTGTCCTGGTCCATAACAGTCTTTCCCAACAGTTCGATATTCGGTCTGGCGTTCGACAGGGTTGTATGTTGCCTCCCATGCTGTTCAACTATGCTATTGACTGGATCCACGAGAGGACCCTAAAAGAGGGTGACGGCGTTGAGTTTGCACCGGGACACCGACTGACTGATCTCGACCATGCCGATGATATCGCCTTACTTGCTTCAAGTTTTGGTGATCTACAGTCTATGGTGTCACGGGTGAACGAGGTCACCAAATCAGTTGGTTTATGCATAAACGCTGGTAAGACTAAAGTGTTTTCAAGCTGCATCCCTGACCAGGAGAAGGCACATCTCAACTGTCAAGTGGAAGAAGTAGGCTGATGCCGAATGGACATCTTAAGGACGACATTGTCTCCCGAGTTGGTGCTGCCCGCTAGGTTTTCTCGAAAATGGCTGTGGATCCGACGCGACATCTCCACCTTCACCAAGATTCACGTGTACCGTGCGTCTGTCCGGTCTGTTCTTTATGGTTGTGAATGCTGAGCTGTGCGCACGGAGGACGAGCGAAAACTGGAGACATTTGATCCCCACTGCTTAAGGACCATCCTTCGAGTGCAGTATACCGACTTTGTCTGCGCTCGCCGCGACAACCATCGCAAGGACAACTCCGGCCATCTAAGAAGGACGATTGCGATGGTTTGGTCACGTTCTTCGTCGAGCTTAGCGTTGCTGCCCCCTGCGCGGCGCTGTTATTCACTTGGAGGAATCGAGGAGGGGGTCAACTAAGAACCTGGCTCGACAGATCCCGTCACGACATGGAAGTGGTTCTCGGACCTTCGGTATTTGGTCTCCGTCGTTAGCGAAGGGAATGGGTTGAGCTGTCTATATTTGCTGCCGCGGATCGCCACGTGTAGAGGAGTACAGTCCATGACATCCTCAAGTCCGGCTAGATCAGGCAAGATCACAGCCGTGTCAAGCACAAGTAAGTTCCTGCCAGCTGATAACATCTGAAACAAAGGCAGTATTGGTACCTTGAGTAGGCCCAATCCGTAGTTTAAGGAGCAGTTAGGTAAGAAACCAGGTTAGGAAGACTGCATCGTTTCGCTCGATTCGACACATTTCGTTTATGAAAGCAACAGGGAAGTGGAAGTGGCCGAGCCACCTGGTGCGTAGGACAAGACCCAGCTCACTGCGTCACGCAGGGCGTCTTCTGGTCGTGCAAATCAGTAGTATACTAGAACGAAATCACACCATCTAAAAGACTCTGGTATTTTTGAGGACAGCGTTTGCAAACTTGCGTCAGTACTTCGCTACTTGTTCAGAGTCTGCGCATCCAATGACAAATGTTTCACTTGGGGGTTGCGCGTGCAGGCGCCGGCTCGCGCCACACTAACCAATTGCACACAGCCAGAACATCAGGTATCTGATCGGCCCGAGCAGCCGACTGGTGCGGGTAGGGAGGGGGGGTAAGGTCGAATCTGCGACTGCGTCCCACGGCATTTCGGCGCATTTCCTAACTATAAACGACATGAATTGCCTCCAAACTAGCACAGTCTTGAGGGTTTCCAACTGACGGCATAACTCGGTGGATGGAGAGTCAGGCTGCAATAGCTCCTTCTTAACGTGGTCTCTGTGGCATTCGTTCTGTGTTTAGATCCGAGCCGTCCCTTGTTCCCGAGAAGATGTGGCTCATCGTGCACGCATTTGGCACGCGTAGACGGGTTGTTTGAACTTGCCGGCCACGGCCTCCGGTCGTCCTGACTCAGTCTGGCCACTGGTGGAGGAGGGGGAGGAGAGAGTGTGGTAGATGCCGCGCAAGTCTACTGCCACGCGCAGGTCACCGTTCTGTGCCTGTCTCGACCCCCGAACTGACCAGTGAGGTGCAAGACTAGTATGTAGGTTGACTCAGGCTGCAGTTTTGATAAAAAAAGACAGTAAGCGAGTCAAAAATCGCAAATTTCTCATGTCAACGAATACTGTTACCAGAATTTGGGCCTCCTATGAGACGAATTTCCGAACATGCGAATGTTTGCTTTGGCGCGGAAGATTCCTTTTTCGAATCTTCTCATTGGTGCATACCTACGAGGTCAAACAATCAAACAGATCAAAAAAGGAGATAATTTATGTCGACGACTGCACTGGTCTGGGTGATGACTGTTTGGCCAGAAACGTGTGCCATTCTCCTCCTGATCCTACTTTCTGAATCGCACCCGGCTGACTGTCTTTGTCGGTAGTAACACTCTGTTCATTTGTGAAAACAGAGAAGGCTGGTGTTGGGGCTCGAGAATGAGTTCCCAAGTCATAAAACGAGTCCTGCGCCGCCTCCAAGTCCAGCACTACAGCAGAGAAAACACTTCATCCTTTACATAATGGATGGCGCAAGGGTTGGGGCAGGTTCGTAGACGGACCATGGTAAATATCCAGCGACACCACAGCAGGCGTCCGAATGCCACTGCACAAGAGTTGATTGGTCAAGAGCCATACTGCCATTGGCAAGCGCCAATTGGGGTCAGTTATATGATTCGACTCTGCTAATAGAAGCGAAGAGGCGAGTTCCTGGAAGTAGTCGCGAAGAAGGAGACACGATCGCTGGAACACGGGCTTTATTAACCTGACGTTTCGGATTCCTATTTGAATCAATCATCAGGGAAAGGGTGGGTCAGATAGGGGTGGTAAATTGCCCTAAGGCGCTTGGGAGCTGACAACTGCGATAGGCATGTAGTGGACTAGCAACTACATCCTATAAATACTGCAACACCTGGGCTATCTACCACCCCTATATGACTCTGTCTCTGATGATGGATTCGAGTGAGAATCCGAAATGTCAGGCCAATAAAGTCATTGTTCCAGCGATCACAACAACAACAAACAACTCTGTACACAACAAACAGTTGATCAGGATTGAAATCAACAACAGCACCAGAGCGGATCAGAAGGACAGGAATGAGTGAGCAGCCATGCTCAGTTGGAACGTACAGTAGATGTGCAAACTCATGAAATGTCAACCAAAATTTCGAAATGCGTTCTCGTTTCGAAAAGATAAATTAAGTAGTGTTGTAAAACTAATTAGGATGCAGCATAAATCTATAATGACCCAGTTACCTCAGGGTGTCGGCTTTCGAAAGAACTTATTTTCGGCTGCATGCAAGATCTATACTCTGAAAAAATGACTACTTAAGTAGTATGCAATTTTCTCATTGATTTTCGATGCCCTTGAAAATTCAATCATATTTCATGGGAAACATGCATAAAAATATTCATCCTTTTACTTATTCGGTAGAAAATCACGTCTTCTTCCAACTTGATACTCAAAAGAAGAGTATAATTCAGTTTTAAAAGAACTTTTCTAATTCCCGAATAATTTTGAACCCGACCTGCTGTTACACTTGCATTCAGGATTTCAAAACTACAAGCTGTATATTTTCCGTGTACAGAAAACCATGCATTTCTCTACGGTGTTAAGAGGAGATCATATGAGGTTCATAAAATTGAGCAGTGGATTTGAGCAATATTGTTAACATTACAAGCCACATTCGTAAATACAGATACATGACGTTTCATGAACGGCCATTTAACGGTATTAAAAAATCTCGCAATTAAAAACTTTTTTTGAAACCAAATTATACACTTCTTTTGAGTATGAAATTGAAAGAAGACGTGATTTTCTACCGAATAAGTAAAAGAATGAATATTTTTATGCATGTTTTCCATGAAATATAATCGAATTTTCAAGGGCATCGAAAATCAATGAGAAAATTGCATACTACTTAAGTAGTCATTTTTGCAGAGTATAGATCTTCTATGCAGCCGAAGATAAGTTCTTTCGAAAGCCGACACCGTGAGGTAACTGGATCATTATAGATTTATGCTGCATCATGATTAGTTTTACAACACTACTTAATAGATCGTTTCGAAACGAGAACGCATTTCGAAAATTTGGTTGACATTTCATGAGTTAGCACATCTACTGTAAGTGCGTCCACCGCTAGAGAATCCCTCATCAGTGAGAGAGTCAAATAGGAGTGGTAAATTGCCGCAATGCACTCGGTAGCTGCCAACTGCAATAGGAACGTAGCGGCCTAGCAACTACATCCTATAAATACTTCAGCGCCTGGGCAACTTACCACTCCTATCTGACTCTGTCCCCGATGATGGATTCGAGGGAGAATCCGAAACGTCAGACCAATAAAGCTCTTGTTCCAGGGATCGTGTATGCAATCAACATCATGTAAAATATTTCTCGGGTGAGTAACGCTGCACCGACGCAATTGGAACTAAACTTCAAAAGAACCGCTTGTCACACTTGGCTGTTTAAATGACCGTTTAATGATGAGTCCTCGTGTTTTTATGAACTATTTGTGTAAATCAGAAAAAAATCAATGCGATAAAACAAATTATTGCAAAAAATAAAGTTCTCGATGGTAGAGGGGCGCTAACCGATCGTTCTTACGGAACTCACTCGTTTGTTGTGCCTTAAGGGCTCTCTCTCGAGCCCAACAAGCAACCGCACAGCGGCGCATGATATATGGGCAGAATGACATTACCGACAGAGACAAGGGAGACCGGAATGGCCATTTCTGGCTTATTAGCCGTCGTCAGCCAGTCATATCTAATCCCGAAGTGTGGAATACTTGGGGCTCAAACTCGCGACCTGTTGGTTTAGAAGTCCACGCCTCTACCCACCGGGCCACGAGCGCGTTGCCCTGTCGGTTTTCGATCGGGAATATACAATGGTAGGGGGCGATCACCGAGCGTTCATACGGAACTCACTCGTTCCGTTGTGCCTTAAAGGCTCTCTCTCGAACCCAACCAGCAGCCGTACAGCGGCGCATGATATATAGGCAGAATGCTATTGCCGACAAAGACAAGGGAGACTGGAATGGCTGGCTGACGACGGCTAATAAGCCAGAAGTGGCAATTCCAGTTAGAAGTCCAACGCCCCTAACCACCGAGCCACGCCTCCTTGTCCTGTCGGTTTCGATCGCTGCGCGGCTGCTGGTTGAGCTTAAAGGAGGGCTCGCAAGGCACAACGGTATGAGTGAGTTCCGTAAGGACGATTGGTGAGCGCTAGCCGAATCCCTCACAGCAGTGCCATGCAACGGCATAATATCGGCAAAGCACGCTTGTATGGGCTGTTAGTATGGAATCACATTACCCTAAAGTATACTACTAGCTCTCCGACAGTAGTAAACGAATATTATGCAGTTATCCTGCTCTGGATGATGGATTTCGGCCCAAATATTCACGCATCAAATTCCGGTCCACGTTCGCAGTTAATTTCTGGGGAAATTAAAAAGCACTGAAGGCTTCATCATTCTGCCTACCGACAGGGGAGATGCTAACATCATTGTGAACAAAGCAGACTACACAGAGAGGATAATGTCACCTTAGCTGCTGACCCCACAGAATCACAGATTTTACGCGCCTAACTAACGCTTAGAGGAAGGATGGCAGTCCCAGAAGTTCTTGCCAGGTTTGTCAAACAGACCAACCAACAGTTTTCGAGATCAGCTGTTTTCCCAAAATTCACAAAACTGATATTCTGCTAAGACTGAAAGTATCCAAAGTGCCATTCCATCAACTACATCCACTTACGAAGGACTCCAAGATCCCCATTGGGGTTATACGTGATGAGATAACCGTATCAGAGCACGTAGAAATAGGGATTTACTCCCAATGATATGACACGTGATTAAGTCATAACAGTTCGGTCGTCGTGTTTGACGATGTCCATAGTGTGCTCCATCGCAAGATGGTAGCAGACACAGTGACTCGCGCGGGAAATAATTTATAGTGAGAGTAGACTTTCACAACACCTATTGCACTCCTCCCTCCCCACCTCGGTCCGGTATCAAGACAGAATCAAGAAGACCGTGGGCGGGAGAGGAATCAGGTGATTGGCACGGTCGGCTCCGCACCCAGGGATACTACTACACCCTCTGGTCCAAAACAAACACTTGTTCGACCCCAGGGCAGGTCGGAGGGCAGAGGATGACTGAGCAGCCATGCTTACGACCAGCGGAAACGCAAGTGCGTCTACCGCTAGAGAACTTCCAGCACGCACCAGGCTGCGAGGGCATGACATGCCAGACGCACATAATCCCCAAATCTTCAAAAGTTTCTAAATTATTCAGGAATTAAAAAGTGTTGTTTGAAACCGAGTTATACTCTTCTTCCAGATGTAAAATTTAAGGAAAATGTAATTTTCTAACAAATGAGCAAAAGAATGAATGTCTTTATGGAAATTGTCCATGAAAGATATTTGAATTTTTAAAGGCATCGATAATCAGGGAAAAAAATTTCATGTTGCTTAAGTAATCACTTTTACCGACTGTAACCCTCGCAGGCAGCCGAAAAGAAGTTCGTTCGAAAGCCGGCAGCCTAAAGTAAATGAATTATATTGGGACTATGCGGCAGGATGATTAATTTTACAACCTTAGTGAAGCAATCTTTTCGAAACGAAAACGCATTTCAGAGGTTTGGTTAAAATTTCATGGATTAGCACATCAACCGTACATGCCTGCCTGTCAGCAGTTAATGAATATTACGCGGTTATCCGCCGTGGCTGACGAACTTCGGCCCAAATTTCGGTCTGAGCCTAGAACTCTTAGTATAAACTGATCTAATCCAAGTTCGCATTTAGCTTCTGCTTACTTCTACAAGTTAATTACCTGCCCTTCTTTCACCCTTACATGTTTTTTTTTCGTGTGACGTTACTGTTCAGAGGTGTGCGCCCACCTTTCTCTTTATAAAACTGGACTGAACTAAAATTGTTTTATTCAGTACTCTCATGGTACTGAGAGTTGGTTCAACTGTTGCCGTTCTTGAAGGTGAGGGTTGCCACGTTTACGGGTTGTGATCTGCGAGTTGGCATCAGGGAGGAGGGTGATTATATTTCATCCGGAAGACATGCTATGCTTTCGGCTAATACTTTCGAACTCCAGCTAGAACCCCGTCCCGCTCGTAGATAGGTTTCTGTAGCAACAATTGCAAGTGGTGACAAGTTTTAACGAACAGTGGGGCACCCTCTGTCTGATTACAATATAGTCCATCTTCAAATATTGGATTTTCGCCCTACACTCAGAAGTGACACATTAATGTATTCAGGAGAACATAGAGTTTTTTTTATTGAAGCAGAACCTGCCAAATTTTGGGGGAGGAGTGGCCTTTTGTGTACAGTTTACCCTCCCACACACTGGCCCGTGGGCTGATTTTCTGAGTCGATCACAACCACTTTCGGGGCATTTGTGGGTCAGCTGAAGCAACCAGACTCATCCGACCCCTTTGGCACGACACCTAAGGATTAGTCTGGGGAAGGCTAAGTTGTATGCAGAAAAAGTGGTCATGTGGTGGTATATTGCGTCTTCTTAACATTCTCAGTCAAGAAAAGGGCATCTTTCATTTTAAGCAGTTATTTTTTTGGTTCCCTTATCACTTTAAAATCAGTATGCTATTGCATTTGCGTCCAGGTTTCCCAATCTACAAATTACACACTTTACGTTTGAACTAAAGCACACATTTATTTGAGCTGCTGTGAGGGTGCTACTTAACGTCCATAAACGCTTACAGTAGATCTGGACAAAGCTTTACAATCAAAAAGGCACATTAATAAATAGAGGGGTACAAAAGTATTTGAATAGGCAGTTCACGCCATTCGAATTTTCATAATTACAAAAATTGTAAATTAATACTACTCGTCCTTCGAGTGGGAAATTTGAAATGTAAATAATTTACTTAAGAATGCGCTCAAGAAGGGATGTCTTGAAAATGTTTTTGATAAAATACTCTACAATTTTTAGGATAATCGAAAATCGTTGGAAAACAATATTGCGATTTGTGCAGGCAAATGAACGAACGCATACTCAAAGGTCGGCATCCTGGCGTGGCCGAAATATCTCGGGATTATGCTCCACGGCACCCAATATTATGGCAGGTGGGTTAACTTTTGAAAGGTCAACTGAAGTACCGAAATGCGTTTTTGTTTCGAGAAGATTAATTAAGTAGGGTTGTAAAACTAATCATTGCTAAATTTTATGAACGCCATACAGCCTCCTCTTAATACCGTATAGAATTATATGATTGTCCGTACCCGGAAAATATACAGGGTTATAAAACTAATCCTAATGTAGCCTGGTTCTATAATAATTCAGTTACCGCAGAACGCCGGATTTCGAACGAACTTCTTTCCACCTGCATACAAAAACTATAATTTTCAAAAAATTAATACTTAAGTAGCATGTATTTTCCCATTGATTTTGATGCTCTTATATATTCAATTATATTTCATGGAGAATATGCATGTAAATATTTGTTGTCTTAATCATTCGGTAGGAAATTACGTCGTCTTCCAATTTTATACCCAAAGGAAGTGTATAATTCGGTTTTAAAAGAGTTTTTCAGTTCCCGAATAATTTTGAACCCGACCTGTCGCTACACTTGCATGCAAGGTTTCCGAACTATAAGCAGTATTTTTCCCGCGTACGGAAAACCACACATTCCTCTACGGTATAAGAAGGAAACTATATGAAATTCATAAAATTTAGCAGTGGATTTGAGCCATATTGTAAACTTAACAAGCAACACTAATGAATGCTGATACACGATGTTTTATGAACGGACATCTCACGGTCCTAAATTATCTCATAATTATAAACTTCGTACAACCGAAAAATATGCTTCCTTCGAGAATAAAATTGGAAGAAGACGTAATTTGCAACCAAATAAACAAGGCAAAAAATATTTTTATGCAAATTTTCCATGAAATATAACTGAATTTTTAAGGGAATTTAAAATCAGTGGGAGACATGCATGGCAAATAAGTAGTCATTTTTGCAGTCTGTGGCTTCTGCATGCAGCCAAAAAGATGTTCCTTCGAAAACCGGCATCCCGAGGTGATTGAATTATTATAGAATTATACTGCACGTGGTTAATTTTACAATCCTACTTAATTAGTATTCTAGAAACGAAAACGCATTTCGGAATTTCGGTTGATATTTCATGAGTTGGCCCGCCAACTGCACACCATCGAATTTAATTTGCTGTTTCATGAGTCACCTCGTCTGCTTCAGACCGACTGTGATGGTTGTTTTAACGCGGTGTTGGTCTGTCAGTTTTCAAAAGGAATGACGTCAGTATTTACTAATGCCAGTAGGAATTAACAACCAGGTCAGCTAAACCGACCGACGGAATATAACGGTCTATTTTATGTACCATTTGGAGTAGTGAGGGGATATCAGCATTTTATTTTCCAGAGCAATGAAATATCCATGGAGTTGAAGAGATGTGTTCGTCGTTTACTCTCCTACCACACGCCTCAACCCTTGATCTGGCGATTCATAGATACCTGGATCCTTCCTCTTATTTTTCTCATGTCATTTTTCCCGCCTTGCTCAAAAAGATCTGTTAATTTTAAAACGAGTCCCTCGAATGCACTCTTCTGCTGCCGGCGTTTCTTATCTCTCTTTAGTCTATATTATCCTACGACGACATTTTAAATCGGTCAAGCAATATTGCTGGCCGAATTCTGGACGACGTTACCCATCCCCTGCATTCTGAACTAATCTCCGCGAAGTCTTCCCGCCCCATGCGCCCTGATTTTCGACTTGTCTCTCGCCATTCCTGGCGCGCAAATTAATGACCCGGTTGGAGGTGAATAAGCGATTTTCGCACCGAGTAAAACCACTGACAATAAATACAGGAGGTGACAGTTCCACCCTTGTGACCGACGACGTCCGCCGTAGAGCGTGGGAATTGGTTTACAGTAATAGTAGACTTGCGCAGCCTCTCCTCCTCTCCCGCCTGGGCCCGGAGCCAAGACATGGTCATGAAGACGGGGAGCGGCAGGCGGCGCAAGTGGCTGGCGCGGCGAAACCCGCACCTAGGCGTGCCACCCACACCTCCTGGTCCACGACAAACACCCGCTACGGAAAGATCCAATGTGCGCGGCGTCGGCCTGCAGCTGGAACTGCCACCACAACCCGGATGTTCACTTCTGACAACACTAGTCAGGTCCCAGTGGGCCTCCCCCCGGTTGGTCCAGGGCATCTACTGCGTGGTAGACACTAAGTATGACACATACAGTACGTGGCCTAATTCAGAAAAACTTCATACCAGACACAGATATGAGAATTTGCAGACGTATTTCGCCCCTCAAGTGAATACCACTTTCTTGTGCAAAACTAGAGTCTACGCAATTTTACCATCCAAAATGTGCATAAATTTGAGGGTAGATCTTATTTCCTGGCCTTCCCTACAGTAGACAAGCACAAGCCTAACCCCTAACCGTAACATCAAACCCCAATTCCCTAACCCCTAACCTTAATCCCTAATCACTACCCCAACACCGAAGTTCTAACCCCCTACCCTAACCGCAACCCCTGATCCCTAACTCTGACCCCAAACCCTAACCTCTAACAGGTACGGCTACGAAATAGGATCTTGCCAATTTGAGCTGGAATGTACGTTGCGATATATGTTTGGGCAAGTTCCTATCCTAATACCTGTCTTAAACATTGGTTGAGCATTTAAGCGTGTTTTTTTGAGAGGAGAGTAATTTAACCTCAAGCGTTATACAGAAGAGAGTTTGTCGCACTTGAAAATCGAACTTGGGACCTGTTAGTTAGAAGTGCAACGTCTGTAACCACTGAGTCATGTGATCGTTGTCCTGTCAGTATGACTGACTGACTACCTCTGTTAGGCCAGAAATGGCCATCAGCCGGACAGCGATGTATGATAACAGCAGAATAGCATTACCGACAAAGACAAGAGAGACAGCAATGATAATTTATTGCTTAATAGCCGAGAGAGAGAGCCCGAAGGCACAATAGGGCGAACGAGTCCCGTATGAACGATCAGTGAGCGCCCCCCTACCATCGTATATTCCCGATCGAAACCGACAGGGCAAAAGGCTCGTGACCCATTGGTTAGAGGCGTGGACTTATAAACAACAGGTCGCGAGTTCGAACCTCGGGTGTTGCACACTTCGGGGTTGGGTATGACTGACGACGGCTAATTAGCCAGAAATGGCCATTACAGTCTCTCTTGGCTTTGTCGGTAATAGCATACTGCCTTTATCATAGGCTACTGTGCGGCTGCTGGCTGGGCTCGAGAGAGAGTCTGTAAGGCACAACGGAACGAGTGAGTTCCGTAAGAACGATCGGTGAGCACCCCCTACCATTGTATGTTCCCGACCAAAAACCGACAGGACAACGGGCTCGTGGCGCAGTGGTTAAGGGCGTGGACTTCTAACTAACAGGTTGCAAGTTCGAGGCTCGGGCGTTCCACACTTCGGGGTTGGGTATGACTGGCTGACGGCGGCTAATGGGCCAGAAATGGCCATTATAGTCTCCCTTGTCTTTGTCGGTAATAACATTTTATCGTATTTTTACGGCAGACCTACAAATTGTCCGATTTCGTGCTCTACAGTGCGGCATCAACGCACCCAGGTAATCCCTCGTTTAAATGGGCCGATTTTGTTTTGCCATTTACTCACTTAACGGGTTACAACAAAATTTCTTCAGCACTTACAAACTAAAGGATTTTATTTACAAAATTTTCAAACGAATCCATAGTTGGCTTTTAGCAGCAAAAACAATAACAAATACGCTTTAAAATAAAGCTCATCAGTCCCAACAATTTTCTTACACCAATCTCGAATCGACGACCTCACAAAGAGTGCAGCATTGATAGGAAAAGACCATGGTCAGATGTTGCAGCATCGGATGCGGATGAACCTCTACTCCATCCAGTTCTTCGAACTTCTTCTGCGTGTTATCTGTAGCGCTATGTTTAACATTGTCCTGGTGGAAAAGAGTCCATTTCGAGGACTTCTCTTCGTACACCCCGCCCAGTTGTTGGCAGTAGAGTCCAGACTTGATGACACGAGGATTCAGAACAGACACAAAGACAAGCACACCTTCAAAATTCTCTCATACACGGATTATAACTTTCTTGCCGAACCGATTTTGATCTGGAATGATGGAGCAGTCAGAACTCTTGGATCTCATTCCCTTTGTCGATTCTGATTGACCAGGTAAAGTCATTTCTCATCAGGCGTCAGGATGCGCTCACAAAATTGGTCGTTTAGAGGGTTGTGCGACAATGGAGGGAAAATTTCAACGATCAGTTCATGTGGGTCCTGACGGGAATCTGATGGACACGGTCAGGTGTTTCAAGGGCGTTTTGGGATTGACTCCTACAGCTGCTTCCAAATAACGACAGCCCGATGACGGTTCACGTTCAAGAATGGGCGCAAGTCCTCATTGTCCCATTCTTGCGATCGACCGAAGCGAGACTGGTCTTCCAAATTAATGTCGCCAGGCTTAAAACGCTTGTGCCAACGGAAAGCATTGTCGTAGACGACCCCTTTTCCTTCGGCATTAGAGATCACCGTTGTAGCTATCCCAGTCCAAATTCCACAAATAAGCAGTCTGTACCCCAAGCTTATTTTTGTTCAAAGGCTTCTGGAATGTAGAAATTAGGTTGAGGTTTGAACACTTTGCAAAAAAAGCTTCGTAAACACTGCAAATTTGTAAACAAAGCATCAGGATAATGTGTCAATATGGACAGAGGCTTCAAAAAAACATATGAAAATAAATTTCACCGCAAGCGATGCAAAACCTTTGTCCGAACCTAGTACAACCGTTTTTGACGGTTTCGGAAGTTACCGCACTTTTAAAAAAATTACCATTTCCGAACAACATGATACGTTTTCGATTCCTTCAAGGGTTTTATTTATTAATAAAGATATCGGGTGCATACATTGCGTCGGTCTGCGAGTGATTAACAGTTATTTGTTAATTCCGACACATTTTACCCACCGTATATGGGTGCACAATTGATGCACCTTGTCTGCTTCCGCTGTCCCCAGTCTGTCTCGTTTTTAATCTGAACTCATTAAGGCACGGGTTTTCACCGTGCCAGCCATCTGCGCTCTCTCCTGCATCTAGTCTTCCTGACTGTGTCATGACATCAGACTCAGATGGCAGTGCAGTGAGGTAGATGCTGCGCAAATCTATTTCCATTTTAAAATAACTCCCTGAGCCCACCCTGCTGTGTGTAGCACACGGTTGACATCGTCGGTCGAACTGTCATGTCAGACGTCCATGTGTGGGAAATTTTATTTAGCTTAGACGCGACCAACTCCCGCACTAGCTCACTCGTGCGTGGCTTGTACGTCCCTTATCATCGATTTAAGTAGTAATTCACGTAATGCTTCAGTACTTTCACAAGTGTTTGAAAATAACCTGCGCATGCAACAGCCGTTCTCATCGCCACAGCCAGCTCCGAAACCGCTTCACAGGCAAAATAAACAGAACAATTTGGTCAGTGTACGTGGTGGACCAGTGGGTGTGGTGGTACGCCGTTTAAGCCACTTCCGCCCTCTTCCACCACCGGTCTTCTTGACTCTGTCATGACACCTAACCCTGGCTGTGAAGGAGGAGAAGAGGGGGTACGATAGATGCTGCAAAAGTCAGCTCTCACTATAAACTAATTTAGGCACAAGTCCCGCTGTTGGCCACACGGTAGACCGTCATCAGCTTCTTTAATGTTCCAGCTACCCCGAAAATTCCTTCTCGGTGCATCAATCCCTAATGGGCGGTAATGACCTGTTGCTTATTCAGGCCAACGGCATGCTTTTGGTGAAAACCAGCTGTGGAGTATTTTGTCTTAAAAGTTTGTTCAGACCAAGATAAAGGCCTTCTCTCCCTCCACCTATCTATTAGTCACCTAGGCAACACTGCCTATCAGCGTGTGCGTCTAGTTTCTGCCGGGAGAAAGGGCTTTTTGACAGGACTAAACAACCGCTAAGCTTGATCGCGCCGTGTCGGTTCCGGGTTCTTAGCGCACATTGGCTCTGCGATCAACAGGTCTCAAACATCCGTCAGTCACAACTCCGGAAATGCGCGAGCTCCGAGGACGAAGTGTCTCCCGAAAGCGCATAAAAATACAAGCAACAGTCCCCAATTCAACACCAACACTCTCAGACCAGTGAGTGCCGCATGTCGATCGAGCTCTCGTTGTCGCAGTCTGTACGCATTTTGTTCGGTAAAAAAGTGCTCCGTGAATTTCCAAGAGCACCATTGATTTATTCTTCGATAAGGACATGCTAAATGCGTTTTGCATATTACTATTATGTATAATATTATAACTATATCAAATGTTACATATATTACATATTGTGTCATATTATATGTACCATATACTATGTAATACAACATATATATATATCAGGTGAATAATTTCAGAAATTAATCAAAGCAGAACTTGGAGTTAAATCTCCGGGACATGACCTTTTAGGGTCAGAACCGAAATTTCAATGAACATTTGAGTCGAAGACAATTAACTACTGTGGAATAACCACGTAATGCCCATTCTACAAACAAGTAGTACTACGAGTAGTATGAATTCCATATGGTAAAGGTATTATACCGTACTCCCGACCTAGATACTTGCTAAAAGCCCAGACACGTGTTTCGCCGATATTCTGCCGCTGCGTGACACAGCTGTGAGGGGTTCGGCTCTTCAGTGGGACCTTCAGCGTTCTCTAGCGGTTTCTGGTATATGAACTCTAGAGAATAATCAGGTGAATAATTTCAGAAATTAATCAATGCAGAACTTGGAGTTAAATCTCCGGGACATGACGTTTTAGGGTCAGAACCGAAATTTCAATGAACATTTGAGTCGAAGACAATCAACTACTGTGGAATAACCACGTAATGCCCATTCTACAAACAAGTAGTACTACGAATAGTATGAATTCCATATGGTGAAGGTATTATACCGT
>CACRXP010000138.1:1026097-1068627 GCA_902702965.1 Spirometra erinaceieuropaei | reverse complement strand
TTACCATATGGAATTCATACTACTCGTAGTACTACTTGTTTGTAGAATGGGCATTACGTGGTTATTCCACAGTAGTTGATTGTCTTCGACTCAAATGTTCATTGAAATTTCGGTTCTGACCCTAAAAAGTCATGTCCCGGAGATTTAACTCCAAGTTCTGCATTGATTAATTTCTGAAATTATTCACCTGATTATTCCCTGGAGTTCATATACCAGAAACCGCTAGAGAACGCTGGGGGTCCCACTGAAGAGCCGAACCCCTCGCAGCTTTGTCACGCAGCGGCAGAATATCGGCGAAACACGTGTCTGGGCTTTTAGCAAGTATCTATGTCGGGAGTACGGTATAATACCTTTACCATATGGAATATATATATATATATATATATATATATATATACCTGCGCCCGCTCCCGCCGCCGATCTCCTTGACTCTATCTTGACAACGGGTAGAGGTGGGGGGGGGGAAGGGAGTGCGGCAGATGCTACGTAAGTCTGCCATCACTATAAACTAGTCCACAGGCAAGTCATCATGCCTGCTCTCACCCTGCTATAAAGCACACGGAAGACATTGTCAAAATCGACGGTCGAACTGTCATAAGAAAATACCATATCAATAGGTAATAGCTATAGCCCAGACAGGCATGTTTCGGCAAAATTCTGCCACTGAATGGCACAGCTGAGAGCGATTCGGCTCATCAGTGAGTCACCCAGCATTCCCCGTCTGCTTTCTGGTAAGGTCTACAGTGAGTGACCGATTTCATGAAATGTTGGCTGAAATTCTGAAAAGCGTTTTTGATTAGGAAGGATTACTCAAGTGCGGTTGTAAAACTGATTTTCTTGTGGCATAATTCTATAATATTTCGGACTCGGCAGGACGTGGGCGTTTGAATGCACTGCATTTAAATCTCCAGTAGAAACCGTATTTGGTAAGAAATGATTACATAAGTAGCATGCATTTTTCACATTGATTTTCGATGGTCTTGCAAACTCAAATATATTTTATAGAAAGCCCGAAGAAAAATACGCTTTCTGTCAGTCGTTTGATAGAGAACCACGTCGTCTTTATATTTTATGCTCGAATATGAGGTATAGTTAGGTTTTGAAAAAGTTTTTAATTATGAGATTTTTCGAAACCGTGCAATGTCCACTCATACAGCATCGTACCTGTCTGTTTACCACTGCTTCTCATGAAATGTGCAACATGGTCCGCATCCATTGCGAAATGTTATGGACTCTGAATGATATCTCGTTAATGGCATAGAAAAATATGTGATTTTCTTTACGCGGAACGCATGCACCTTGTAGACTGAAAGCACTAAGCGCTAGTGTAATGGAGGATCAGGCTCCAAATTATTCCGGAATCAGAAAATTTTTTTAAAACCAAATTATACTCCTTTTTCGAGTATAAAATATTAAGATGATGTGATTCTCTATCAAACGACTGAAAGAAAGCATATGTTTGTTCGGGGTTTCTGCAAAATATATTCGAATTTTCAAGAGCAGCGAAAATCATTGAAGAAAATGCATGCTACTTAGGAAATCATTTTTACCTGGTACGGTTCCTACAGAAGCTTGAAATGTAGAGCATTCAAAAGCTGACACCCTACCGAGTCCGAAATATTATAGAATTATGCCACAAGAAAATCGGTTTTGCAACCGCACTTAAGTAATCCTTCCTAATGGAAAACGCATTTCAGAATTTCAGCCACATAGACTGCCTTCCACATAGACTTTCTGGTAGATATTCCATTTTAGCTAGTATCTATGCTGCTAGTGTGGTATCATCTAGCGCGAAAATATACTGTTACAATAGATGTGCTAACTCATGAATTATTAATCCAAATTCTGACCTGCGTTTTCGACTCAAAATACTACTTAAGTAGGGTTGTAGTATGAATCGCATGCAGCAAAATCCTTTGACAATGCAGTGACTCCAGAATGCCGGCGTCTGGAAAAAATCTAGACCCTGTGAAAAATGACTACTTAAGTAGCATGAATTTTCCTTGTTGATTTTCGATGCTCTTATAAACTGAAATATATTTCATAAAAAAATGCATAACAATATCCATTCTTTTGCTCATTTAGTAGAAAATGACGTCTCCTTCCAATTTTATACTCGAAGGAAGGGTATAATTATGTTTTGAAAAAGCTTCTAATTGTGAGATTTTCTGAGAGCGTGAAATGGCCGTTCGTAAAACGCCATGTCCCTGCATTTGGTAGGAAATTATCTCTTCTTCCACTTTTATACTCGGTGGTCGGTTATCGAAGTGTTCTGTTCTAAACTAGCAAGTGTGGTTTTTGCATGCAGCGGAAAAGAAGTCCGTTTGGAAGTCGGCATCCTGAGATAGCTGAATTGTTATAGAATTATGCTGTACGATGATTAATTTTACGACCCTACTTAAGCAATCTTTTCGAAACGAAAACGAATTTCAGAATTTCAGTTATGATTTCATGAGTTAGCATACCTACTGCATTAACCCGAAATTCTCAACATTTTTCTTGTCTCCCTTGATGCTTATAACCATGACTGCACAAGATTTGTGCAAAGGTCAATATTAATTGTCAGTAACAACAAGGCAAGTTCATTCGGAAAAAACTCGATGTATCACGAATAAAGGTCTTTATCTCTTAATTTGGTTGGCTATTCTCACGTCCCTTCATTTGGAGCGCAAGCCGCCAACTGACTGTAATGCTGTAATGTTTTCGGCAATTCTGATTGTAAATATGCATAATAACATTACGGATAAAGGCGAATGAGTCTAGACATTCCGTTTTTGGGTTGTTAGACGTCATCGGACAGTCACCCAAGATTTCCACATCTTTGTCGGTAATGTTATTCGGCCTTACTGTGCGCCACTGTGCGATGGATTCGTCCCGCGAACCCGCGGCTCAATGGACGCATAACCAACAGGTCGCGGAATCATGACGGCTAATAAGCCGAAATGGCCATTCTATTCCCCTTTTTCAGCGTTATTACTCTGCCTGTATTACGCACCGCTTCACGACTGCTAGCGAGGATCATGAGAGAGCCCCAAGGCACAATGGGAGAATGAGATCCGAGAGGCGATCGGCTTACTCCCTCCATCATATATATGCATATATCAAGCGAATAATTTCAGAAATTATGCAGTGCAGGACATGGAGTTGAGTCTCCGGGACATGACGTTTTAGGGTCAGACCCTACATTTCAGTGAACACTCGAGTCAAAGACAATCAACTACTGTGGAATAACCACGTGATGCCCATTCTACAAATAAGTAATAGTACGAGTAGTATGAAATCCATATATATAAACAATCGGTCCCCGCGATCGCCCTCCTGTCCGTTTGTGTTTCTAGTCCCAGCTGCTGGTCAAGGTTGTGGTTGGCTGAGTGAAGGCAAAGTAAGGCCGAAACAGTACTGTATCAATCTACCCGCATTCTCTGTCGTCCCTCCTCGCTGCTATTATGACTTGGCCAACTTCGGCCTGGTAATTGCTTGCCTGTTCGTGACCCTTTCTACCCATACGGGACTTGTTTGCTACGGGAGGCTAATAGATCGTTGTGCGTTCATTCCTGATTATATATATGTGTATATCTAGACAGAATGGCATTACCGACAAAGACCAGAGACTGGAATGGCCATTCCTGGCTTACTAGCCGTCGTCAGCCAGTCATACCCAAGCCCGAAGTGTGGAACACCCGAGCCTCGAACTCGCGACCTGTTAGTTAGAAGTTCGCGCCTCTACTCAATGGCCACGAGCCCGTTGCCCTGTAGGTTTTTCGATCGGGAATATACAATGGTAGGGGGTGAGCACCCCCTACCAATGTATATATCTATATTCGAAAGCAGACTTCAGCTTGTAGCAGACTGATACGGAACTGTTTCGGGCTTCTTTTCCCTCATTCAGCCAATTACAACCCTGACCACCAGCTGGGACCAATAAATACAAACACCTGTTCGAAGTTTATTTGTCTTGGGAAGCCACTGGATCTGTGTGCGCCCATTCCTGAGTTCATATATATATATATATATATATAATGATAGTGGGCGCTCACCGATCAGGCTACGGAACATGCTCGTTCCGTTGTGCCTTGGGGCTCATACTAGAACCCTCGCAGGCAGTCGCACAGCGACTAGTAGTAGATATAGATAAGATGGTACCGACAAAGACAAGGGAGACCGGAATGGCCATTTCTGGCTTATTAGCCGTCATCTTATCTATATCTACTACTAGTCGCTGTGCGACTGCCTGCGAAGGTTCTAGTATGAGCCCCAAGGCACAACGGAACGAGCATGTTCCGTAACCTGATCGGTGAGCGCCCACTATCATAATTAATATTCCCGATCACGACCGACAGGACAACGGGCCTGGGGCTCAATGGTAGAGCGTCAAACTCCATGACCAAAGATCCCGGGTTCGAATCTCAAGTGATCCACACTTGGGGTTGGGTATGACTGGCTGATGACGGCTAATAAGCCAGAAATGGCCATTCCGGTCTCCCTTGTCTTTGTCGGTACCATCTTATACATATATATATCAGGTGAATAATTTCGGAAATTAATCAGTGCAGAACTTGGAGTTAAATCTCCGGGACATGACGTTTTAGGGTCAGAACCGAAATTTCAATGAACATTTGAGTCGAAGACAATCAACTACTGTGGAATAACCACGTAATGCCCATTCTACAAACAAGTAGTACTACGAATAGTATGAATTCCATATGGTAAAGGTATTATACCGTACTCCCGACATAGATACTTGCCAAAAGCCCAGACACGTGTTTCGCCGATATTCTGCCGCTGCGTGACACAGCTGCGAGGGGTTCGGCTCTTCAGTGGGACCCCCAGCGTTCTCTAGCGGTTTCTGGTATATGAACTCCAGAGAATAATCAGGTGAATAATTTCGGAAATTAATCAGTGCAGAACTTGGAGTTAAATCTCCGGGACATGAAGTTTTAGGGTCAGATCCGAAATTTCAATGAACATTTGAGTCGAAGACAATCAACTACTGTGGAATAACCACGTAATGCCCATTCTACAAACAAGTAGTACTACGAATAGTATGAATTCCATATGGTGAAGGTATTATACCGTACTCCCGACATAGATACTTGCTAAAAGCCCAGACACGTGTTTCGCCGATATTCTGCCGCTGCCTGACACAGCTGCGAGGGGTTCGGCTCTTCAGCCTTCGATATATATATATATATATATATTCACTCAGGAATGGGCGCACACTGATCCATTGGCTTCCCGAAGCAAACAAGCTTCGTATGGGCGATAGGGGTCACGAACAGGCAACCACCTACCAGGCCGAAGTCGGCCAAGCTATGATAGCAGAGGGGAGACGACAGAGTCTGGGGGTAGATTGATACAGCACTGTTTCGGGCTTGTTTGCCTTCCTGAGTGAATAAATACCCGATCTGCAGCGACAGAGAATGGCAGGTGGCGAGGCACTGATGAACTTCGGTTCGATGAAGTGCTTATGACCCATCTGGTAGACCCCAGTGGTGGACCAGCTGCGCCAGGTGCGTCTGAGCGCATGTTTTTGTTTCCGGTACGAGCTGCTGGTGGTCAGGGTTATGATTGGCTGAATGAAGGCAAACAAGCCCGAAACAGTGCTGTATCAATCTACCCCCAGACTCTGTCGTCTCCCCTCTGATATATATATATATATATATATATATATATATAAAGCTAATTAGCTCGACCAAATTGCGAATGAGGCACAAGAAGGATTCCATAACGTGGACCGAACTCGTTTATATATCCCCAGACCTTTTAAAATACCGACATTAATTCAAATAGTAATCTTTTTATCCCGCAGTGCACTTACGACTTGCTAGGTACCCAAAACCTGACCAACACAAAGGCTTGCTAAGGGTAAAATTTTAACTTTAAATTTTGCATTTCGAAGTTCTAGACTCGCTGAAGCACTTAAAACATGATACAATATTGGACTTGTTTTACGGGAAAACGAGTGTCTTCAACTTTCGGCTTACAATTCGTACCTCACGCCTGTCAGTCAACTAATTCTCGCGTTGTTACGAGTCATCAACTTGGCGACCAGACAATGTTTGAACTCACTGAGGGAAAGACCACCTCATCCAGCGATGATTGATATCTGGAACGTCTGGCTCGATAAAATGTAGACTACAACGACGCCTCACCTGACACTTTACTGGCAGATGACTGAGAGGTCGAGACATTCTTCATCGCGGAGGCTGAAAGGTTAACCCTGATTCTAGTGTGTTGTTCTTGATGTAATTTAGCCAAAAATGGGCACTTTCGGTCTTTTCTCGCAGATTCAACACAATCCAGTTTAATGCGACTTCTCCAAAGCAATCTTACTTGAGACTCGACTCTAGACCCGCGCAGGTTAATTTTACCCTTCACAGACTTGTTTCAAATTTAGCTAAAGTATCTGACACGTACTGAAAAATCAATATTCATTTGGTGTTTGCGCCAGTATGCGGCTGCTCTCGGCTCTTTCGCTTTTCCCTGAGATTTCTAACAAAATATGCCGACTGATGCATGATTCGTCGAAAAGCATGGTTTTAAGAAATTCTCGGTAGTTAAGAGGCGAAACCACGTGTCCCGAGAGGCCATATAACTCTTGATTCTGGGAACATCCTCGCTGGGAGAAGACTCGCATCTTCAGAGTTTACTCCTCAAAAGGGGCCGAGGGTTTCTTGAAATTATACACTCCGATGAATCATGCATCAATCGGCACGTTGGGTTAGATGACATGTAAAGATATCCCAAAAAAGTATACGAGAAGAGAGCCAGTCACACGCGGGCCGCTTACGGACGGAGACGTCAAGTGAATACTGATTTGTTAGTACGGTAAAAATTTTTGCACAATCATATACTACAGGCTGCCTGTTGGCGGTTTGTGAATATTACGCACTAATTTCCTCGGAAATTAACAAGATAATATTAGCTGTTTTTTGAATATCTAATGAGCTCCGGCAACGACCTGGGGGTCCAAGGTCAAACATTTGCTAATAAAGTTCTCTTTTTTCCCAAAGAATATGTTCTTCAAATTATATTTCTCGGGATGCCTGCCTTACAATTCATTTATATAATTAATCGTAGAGGGGCGCTCACCAATCGTTTTTAAGAAATCAATTCCTCTCCTTGTGCCTTATGGGCCCTCTCTCGAGCCCAACCAGCAGCCGCCCAGCGGAGCATGACAGAGGCAGAATGGCATTACCGACAAAGACAAGGGAGACTGGAATGGCCATTTCTGGCTTATTAGCCGTCGCCAGCCAGCCATACCCATCCCCGAAG
Organism: Spirometra erinaceieuropaei; assembly: GCA_902702965.1. Lineage (NCBI taxonomy): Eukaryota > Metazoa > Platyhelminthes > Cestoda > Diphyllobothriidea > Diphyllobothriidae > Spirometra > Spirometra erinaceieuropaei. The sequence continues at coordinate 1,061,352 of CACRXP010000138.1, read as the reverse complement.
TGTGGAACACCCGGGGCTCGAACTCGCGACCTGTTGGTTTAGAAGTCCACGCCTCTTACCAGTGGGCCACAAGCCCGTTGCCTTGTCGGTTTCGAGCGGAAATATACGATGGTAGGGGGGACGCTCACCAATCGTGTTACAGAACTCATTCTCCCAGTTGTGCCTTAGGGCTCTCTCTCTCTCTCTCGGCTATTAAGCAATAAATTACCATTGCAGTCTCTCTTGTCTTTGTCGCTAATACCATTCTGCTGTTATCATACATCGCTGTGCGCCTGCTGGTTGGGCTCGAGAAAGAGATCCCATAAGGCACAACGGAACGAGTGAGTTCCGCAAATACGATCGATGAGCGCCCCCTATCGCTGTTTATTCTAGATCGAAACCGACAAGGTAACGGGCTCGTCGCACAGTGGTTAAAGGCGTGGACATCTAAATAATAACAAATCGCGAGTTCAAGCCTCGGGTGTTCCACTCTTCGGGGTTGGGTATGGCTGGCTGACAACGGCTATTCAGCCAGAAATGGCCATTCCAGTCTCCCTTGTATTTTTCGGTAATGCTATTATGAATGCACAAACTTCCAATGATAAATAAAACGTGCGACGAAGGTAGTTGAATAAAAGTAGGCGGAACAGCGACCGCTGTGACTAATTGTCTATTTTTCGACGTTTCGAAATCTCACGCCAGGGAATCATCAAGGAATGAAAAGCTGTACAAATCCTCGCATATTTAACTATCCTCTGTCGGGGATGACCGCCAGTTGCGCTGTTGATTTGTCATCGCAGTGCTTGATAAGCTGTCGGCAGGTCGATATGTCGACTGATTCATCCCTCAGTTGATTGCCACGCTTCCCGCACCAGACATGCAACTCGGCCGTCTTACTGGGCCTACATTCTCACGCACTGAAAGCCAAGGCCATGCCAACAAGGAGAGCTCATTCTTTTGTCGCACAACCAACTCGTGTTGGTCTGACCAAAACTGCGGTCTATCTGATAATAGACTCCCTACTTATATGAGAAATAACTGACGTAGTGTGCATTCCGAGATGATATAATAAAAAAGGTGAAGTTTCATCTGAAGATGTAGTTGCATTTGTGAATGTCGAAGTTAGTGAGACCAAATCGTCTTCAGGTAAAATGGACAGAGGAAAAAGTTAGATCGGCAGACTGGACCGATTGGAGTGACATGAAAGTGAGCGACAGACACGGCTGGTGTATAAGTGGCGGAGTGGCACTGGGTTAGGGTAGGTTTTGGAGCGGAATAAAAGGGAAGGGAAGGAGGTGGTGGATCAGTGTGGATGCTGGCGTCTGGTCGTTGATGCGAGGTCAGGGATCGGGGGTCAGTGCGCAGGGCGTCGTAACCCAGCACCAGCTGTCCGTTCTGCTGTTGCCAACGGATCTAGTCTGTCGACCGCACTTTCCCTTTCTGTTCGTTTTACCAGACGACAAACCGGTGTCAGCAACTTGAAAATGAATGAGAGCAGTTCGATTTCCGAAGAGCCTTTTCTTTTTCACGTATATCTGTAACAACACTGCCAATAAGGACAATGGAGACTTGAATGGCTCTTTCTGGCTTGTTAGCCATCGTCAGCCGGTCACGCCAAACCCCAGAGTGTGGAACACCTGGGGCTCCATCCTGCGTCCCGCTGGTTAGAGGCCCAGTGTCCTAACCACTGAGCCACGGGCCGGATCGAGCCCCGGGGTTTTCGACACCTTGAGGCTGGGTAAGACTGGCTGTCGATGGCCAACAAGCCGAAAATAGTCATTCCAATCTCCTCTGTCTCTGTCAGTAATGTTATTCTGCCTTCGGTTCACGTCGCTCTACGAGACAAGTAACCTCCGATCACAACCGACAGGGCAACGAGTGCGTGGCTCGATGGTTATGGTTTTGGACTTCTAACCGACAGCATGTGTAATCGATATTCAGGGTTTGCATACCTCCGGATTGGGTGTGGCTAACTGGCGATGGCTAACAAGCTAGACATGAGCATTTCAGTCTCCCCTGTCCTTGTTGATAAATACTGTGGGATAGCCATGCAATTTACATCCTAAATACAAATCATTATCTCCAGTAGTTTAATCTTGTGCGAAAAGCAGCCATATCATACTCTCGACAGGGGTACAAGCTAAAAGCCCAGACACATTTTCCCCGATGGTTCTGTTACCACCTGAAGCAGCTGTGAGAAGTTCGGCATCGAAAGGGGTCCCCAAGCGTTCGTCTGCGGTCTCTGGTATGTAGACGCCAGAGAATAACATTACACAATAATTATTACTCATATATATGGAAGTGAATTGGACGGTTGGCATACCAAGAAATATAACTTGAAAGTAAATGCGTTCTTTGAGAAACGGAAAAATCTTAATTGAGTAAATTTTCGACGTCGGTTCTCCGTGTCGTTGTCAGAAATACAGGCAATCTCGTAGACCATACGTGTATCTCCTTGATATCCGAAATCGGACCCGTTATTATCGCTGGAGGTGGGTGCGGTAACAGGTCTAACAGTCCAGTTAAAACGGATCTGCCTCCGCAGTCAGAGCGGCGGGGAGGAAAGAGTTGAGAGTGTGGTCCTTTATCATCATTCCACCAGATGTTTTAAATTTGACCATCAGGGTGACTGGATTATCTTAATCTACGCGCCCCCGGTCGGGCGCTGCGGATGGGTTTACCTTCGTTCTAGGTTTGCGTTTGCTCTATTGTTCACTGAGTTGCATTCGGAGGGTTCAGTCCGCCTGCCTGAAGGCTTGCAAGCATGACGGAAGCTCATTAGTTTTTCAGAACCCTGGGAGCGCGCAGTTCTTCTTCTATTAACAATATATATATATATCCGCATGTTTTTATTTGTGGTCCAAGCTGCTGGGCTGAGTTTCAGTTTCTGTTGTCCCTCCTCACTATTGGCAAATATGCTGACACCAGGTGCTTAGGTGTAAAAAGAAGGTAAGACGATCGCCTCGCCCTATTCCTTCATAAAAACATACATATATTACGCAAGCACTTCACTAACATTCATATAGACAGGACATAGACGGTTGTTTCGCAGTCGTTTCCGATCATCAGTACACTAGATGTGCAAATTTTATGAAATGCCGACCGAAATCCTAAAATGCGTTTTCGACTCAAAATGACTACCTGAGTAAGGTTCTAACATGAGTCACCATAGAGCATAATCCAGTTGTTATTCAGTTACTTTACTATGCCGACTTTCGAGCGAACTTTCAGTTGCCTGCAAAGATTACACTTAGTAAAAATGACTAGTCAAATAACATAAAATTGTCTCATTGACTTCCGATTGCCTTGTATATTCAAATATATTTTATGTAAAGTAAGCGTAAAAATATTCATTTTTACTCACTTGTTAGACAGCTATATTGTCTTTTAATTTTTTATCTGAAAAAGAGCATGACATGGTTCTAAAAAACTGTCCCGATTGCCGAATAATTGTGATAATGACCTGCCGTTATACTTGGATTCAGGGTTTCCACAGCACAAGCTTTATATTTTCGCGTACGGCCAACGAAGGTTTTGCCTTAGGGCACATACCACGCATAGTACGTAAGCAGCCCACTGAGCGTGCAGAGTACTGATGATCGATAATGTACGTGAAACAGCCGTCTGTGTCTGGCCTGTTGCACTCTTAGTGAGCTGCTTACGTAGTATATGTATAAACCAGCGGGCATATAGCGTAGAAATGTTATAATTTAAATGTATGTTTTCGCCTTAAAGAAGACGGCAATTACCACGCTTCACATTTGATCCGGTTTGTGTAAGTTCTAGGATCGTCTTCAATGGTGAAAATTCTGCAAGTTGTTTCCAAAAAATGATTGGAATTAAATAAGTAGATGCAACACTCCGAATATTAGAAACCCACACATTTACTTATTTGTGACGTTTTGCCAGCAGGGGTTCAATGTCTCGCCGGTGAAACCGCCGAGCACTGTAGGGTGTAGGACCGCAACTTTAAAACATACACTAAAATTCCATGTGATTGTGAACATCACTTAAAATCCACCGTTCCCATTGACTAAAGTTTTTTTGCTTTCCTGACTTAATTTAAAATTACCAGCTGCGGCTTATTTAAAGTCCGTTATTTTTTTAAAACTGAATTTTATTCATTTTTAAATTATCGCGTTCGCTTTCTTCTCCAATCGGCAGCGTACGATAAGACTTTCGGTGGAAATTTATTTATTTTCTGTGTCTCCTTGCTCTCCGTTTTGTCTCACGCGTAAAACCACTCTCTACCACCACTGGCTTTCTCAGGTTATTTCGGGTCATGCACCCTACGTTGCCAAAACGCCCCTTAACATTTTGAGCCGAAGATTATTGTACACTTCCAACGGTACATAAACAGCGGGAATGAGCAGCCCCCGACCTCCAGAGGGGAGTCCTAGAACAAACTCTAACCTCCACGCCCGCGAACTGAAGCCCAAGGTCAGCGGTAATACGGGGGTTAATGATTCCGTGCTTTGCCTACGCGCGTATCGACTGATATCCGCCGAAACGACCAAATGCTGTGCTCTCGAACGCTACTTTAGAGAACAGACGTTAAGCTGCTTTGCCTACGGGAGCTTTCATCAGCAGATCTGAAGCCTTCAAAAGAATGAATATTTTTACGCACGTCTTTTATGAAATATAATTTAAATTTGAAGGGGCATCGAAAATCAATGAGAAAAATGCATGCCAATTAAGTAGTAATTTTCTGAGAAAGTATAGTTTCTGCTTGCAGCCGAAAATAAGTACATTTGAAAGCCGACATCCTGAGGTAATTGAATTATTATAGAATTATGTTGAATGATGAGTATTTTTACAGGTCTATTTAATTAAGCTTTTCGAAGCGAACACGCAGTTGTGAATTTCGGTTGGCATTTAATGAGTTAGCCCACCTACTGTAGGTAAAATAACATTTTAGTCGGCCTTTGAGCTCAATTTTAGTGCTGCATCATCTCGGTCATCATATATTTTGAAACCAGCGAGCGTGTAGGTAAAAGAACGATGATCGTTCTGTGAGAACTACTTAATTACGGATGGTTCTGAAAAAGCGAACCAGAAAACTTCCATTTTTATGGAACTTATGAGATAAATGGACGGCTGTCTCAATTTTTTTTCACAAAACTAGACCGTTCATCTGATTTTCTCATCCCGCTGTTCGCGCAACATTATCACTACTTGTACTTTTTGCTACAAAACCGATCTGTTTGGCGGGACTGGTTTCTAGCTGGAGTCCGAAAGTATTAGCCGAAAAGGTAGCATGCCTTCCGGATGAAATATAATCACCCTCCCCCCTGAAGTGAACTCTCAGATCACAACCCGTAAACGCGGCAACCATCACCTTAAAGAACGGCAATGGTTGAGCCAACTCAGCCCTGTAGTAATACAGTAGGTGGGCTAACCCATAAAATGTCAGCCGAAATTTCGAAATTCGTTTTCATTTCGAAAAGATTAATTAGGTAGAGTTGTAAGACTAATCATCCAGCAGCATAATTCTGAAATATTCCAGGTACCTCAGGCTGTCAGATTTCGAATGAACTTCTCGCCGACTGCATGCAATAATTATAATCAGCAAAAATGACTACTTATGAAACATGCATTTTTCTTATTGATGTTCGATGCCCTTAAGAACTCAATTATGTCTCATGAAAAACATGCACCAAAATATTCATTCGCTGGTTCACTCGGTAGAAAATTACGTTTTTTGCCAGTTTTATACTCTAAAAAATTGTATAATTCAAATTTTCAAAAACCTTTCTAATTCCCAAATAATATTGAATCCGTCCGGCCGTTAAATTTGCATTCAGGGTTTCGAAACTACACACCGTTTGTCTTCTGCATATGAAAAATCATATAGTTCTATACGGTATAAGCAGAAGACCATGTGGTGTTCATAAAATTCAGCAGTTAGTTTGAGCTATATTGTAAACTTCACCAGCCACATTAGTAAATATAGAGACATGAAGTTTTATGAGTGGCCATTTCATGGTATTAAAATATCGCACAATCAGAAATTTTTGAAAACCGATTTATACCCTTCCCGTGGGTATAAAATAAGAAAAAGACGTAATTGCCAACAGAATAGGCAAGAGAGTGAATATTTTTATGCGTGTTTACCGTAAAATATGACTGAATGTCTAAGGGCATCAAAAATCAATGAGAAAATTGCATGCTTATGAAGTAGTCATTTTTGCATAGCATTGTGGTTGCTGTCAGTAGGAAAGAATTTAATTGAAAAGCCCACACCCAGCGGTAACTGGATTATTATAAAATTATATTACAGGAGGAATGGTTTTACAAGCCTACTTAATTAATATTTTCGAAACGGAAACGCATTTCGAAATGCCGGTTGACTTTCATGAGTCATCCCACTTCTCTTTGCATATATACCGAAAGGCGACTAAAACTAGGCGTATCCCGCACTTCAGAAGCAACCACCCCATCGGTCCCAAACGCAGTTGTGTCAGGACCCTTTTCCAACGCACCCAGTTTTATTAAGGCAAACGCCTCTAAACTCCCTGTTGGTTGCAGTAACGTCGCAGGAAAAAAAACAAAATGTAAGGGTGAAAGAAGAAGAGATAATTAATATCATACAACATGCAGAAGTTAACTGCGAACTTGGAGGTCAGTTTATAGTAAGGGTTATGGGCTCAGACCGAAATTGGATGTGTGAATACTTGGGCCGAAGTCCGTCAGCCACGGCGGATAACCGCGTAATATTCATTAACCGCCAACAGGCAGCCAGTAGTATATTTAAGGGTAATAGGATACCATTCTAGCAACACAGTTACCCGCTAAAAGCCCAGATATCAAATTTCAGTCTGCACATTAAAATATACTGACCTGCTCCAAGTAAGATGTTATATTCTGGGTAAATTAAAAAGCAAATTGTAAGCTGAAGTGCCTACCAAAAAGCAGTCGGGGAACGCTGGGGGACTCACAGATGAGCCAATTCCCTCTCAGCTGTGCCATTCAGCGACAGAATATTACCGAAACATGCCTGTCTGGGCTATAGCTATTACTTGTTGATATGGTATTTTCTTACGACAGTTCGACCGTCAATTTGGACGATGTCAACCGTGTGCTCCACGGTAGGGTGAGAGCAGGGTTGGTGACTTACCTGTGGACTAGTTTATAGTGATGGCAGACTTACACAGCATCTACCGCACTCTCTTCTGCCCCCCCACCTATACCCGGTGTCAAGATAGAGTCAAGGAGATCGGAGGCGGGAGTGGGCGCAGGTATATATATATATATGTTGTATTACATAGTATGTAATACATATAATATGACATAATATGTAATATATGTAACATTTAATATAATTATAATATAGTACATAACAGTAATATGCAAAACGCATTTAGCATTTCCTTATCGAAGAATTAATCAATGGTGCTCTTGGAAATTCATGGAGCGCTTTTTACCGAACAAAATACGTACAGTCTGCGACAGCGAGAGCTCGATCGACATACGGCACTCACTGGTCTGAGAGTGTTGGTGTTGAATTGGGGACTGTTTCTTGCATTTTTATGCGCTTTCGGGAGGCAGTACGTCTTCGGAGCTCGCAACGAATAGGATATGCATTTCCGGAGTTGTGATTGACGGATGTTTGATACCTGTTGATGTGCGTGATATGTCGGCTGAGAACCCGGAACTGACTCGGCGCGATCGAGCTTAAGGGTTATTTAGTCCTGTCAAAAAGCCCTTTCTCCCGGCAGAAACTAGACTCACACGCTGATAGACAGTGCCGCCTAGGTGAACAATAGATAGGTGGAGGGAGAGAAGGCCTTTATCTTGGTCTGGACAAACTTTTAAGACAAAATACTCCACAGCTGGTTTTCACCAAAATCATGCTGTTGGCCTAAATAAGCAACCGGTCTTTATCGTCGGTTGAAGATTGACGCACAGAGAAGGAAATTTCGGAGTCGCTGGCACATCACAAAAGTAGATGACGGTCTACCGTGTGGCCAACAGCGGGACTTGCGCCTGAATTAGTTTATAATGACAGCTGACTTGCGCAGCAACTATCGCACCCCCTCTTCTCCTTCAGAGCCATGGTTGAGTGTTATGGCAGAGCCAAGAAGACCGGTGATGGGAGAGGGCGGAGGTGTATGGCGTGGCGAAAATCCGCACCTAGGTGTATCACCACACCTCCTGGTTCACAACAAACAATGGCCAAATTGTTCTGACTATTTTGTCGCATTCCACTGCCATCTGAATCCGATGTCATGACGCAGTTAGGAAGACTAGAGACAGAAGAGAGCGCAGGTGGCTGGCACGGTGAAAACCCGCGCCTTAATGAGTTCAGATTAAAAACGAGACAGACTGGGGACAGCAGAAGCACACAGGGTGCATCAATTGTGCAACCATATACGGTGGGTAAAATGTGTCGGAATTAACAAATAATTGTTAACCACTCGCAGACCGACGCAATGCATGCACCCGATATTTTTTAGTAATAAATGGACTCAGGTTAAAAACAAGACAGACTGGGGACAGCGGAAGCACAAAGGGTGCATTAACTGTACAACCATGTACGGCAGGTAAAATGTGTCGGAATTGACAAAAAATTGTTAACCACTCGCAGACCGACGCAATACATGCACCACATATCTTTATTAATAAATAAAACCCTTCAAGGAATCGAAAACGTATCATGTTGTTCGGAAATGGTAATTTTTTTAGAAATGCCGTAACTTCCTAAACCGTCAAAAACGGTTGTACTAGGTTCGGACAAAGGTTCTGCATCGCTTGCAGTGAAATTTATTTTCATATGTTTTTTGAAGCCTCTGTCCATATTAACACATTATCCTGATGCTTTTTTTTTAGAAATTTGCAGTGTTTACGAAGCTTTTTTTTGGTTTTTTTGTAAAGTGTTCAACCTCAACCTAATTTCTATATTCCAGAAGCCTTTGAACAAAAATAAGCTTGGAGTGCTGACTGTCTATTGGTGGAATTTGGACTGGGATAGCTACAGCGGAGATCTGTGATGCCGAAGGCAAAGGGGTCGTCTACGACAATGCTTTCTGTTGGCACAAGCGTTTTAAGTCTGGCGACATTAATTTGGAAGACCAGTCTCGCTTCGGCCGACCACAAAAATGGGACAACGAGGACTTACGCCCATTCTTGAACGTGAACCGTCATCGAGCTGTCGTTATTTGGAAGCAGCTGTAAGAGTCAATCCAAAAACGGCCTTGAAACATCTGGATAAACCTGACACTGTTCATCAGAAGCCCCATCAAGACCCACATGAACTGACCGAAACAGAAGTCAATCGACGCGTTTAAATTTGCCATCAGTTGTCAGACAACCCTCTAAACGATCATTTTGGGGAGCACATCCTGACGTCTGATGATATCTGCGTTTACCCGATCAATCAGAATCGACAAAGGGAATGAGATCCAAGAGTTCTGACTGCCACTTAAAAATCAGCCGGCACAACGTCACTCAATCGAGAAATATTTTGTGATATTGATTGTCAGAGTTGTATATACAATCCCTGGAACAAGGGCCTTATTAGCCTGACGTTTAGGATTCTCACTCGAATAGACCATCAGAGGCAGAGTTAGATAGGAGTGGTAAGTTGCACAGGCGTTGAAGTATTTATAGGATGTAAGCTGGTCGTAAGCATGGCTGCTCAGTCATCCTCGTCTCTCTAACCCGCTCTGGTGCCGTTGGTGATTTAAATCCTGATCAAGTGTTTGTTTTGGACCAGAGGGTGTAGTAGTATCCCTGGGTGCGGAGCCGACCGTGCCAGTCACCTGAGTCCTCTCTCGCCCACGGTCTTCTTGATTCTGTCTTGATACCGGACCGAGGTGGGGAGGGAGGAGTGCGATAAGTGTTGTGCAAGTCTACTCCCACTATAAATTAATTCACGCGGGAGTCACTGTGTCTGCTACCATCTTGCGGTGGAGCACACTATGGACATCGTCAAACACTACGACCGAACTGTTATGACTTAATCACGTGCCATTTCAATGAGAGTAAATCCCTATTGCCACGTGCTGTATTTCCACGGCTTTATGCTGTACGCTCAACGACAGAGAGTCAGACTCTATTAGCAAAGATCCCGAGTTCCAATCTCAAATGATTCACAATCGAGGTTGGGTATGACTGGTTAATGACGGTTAATAAACCAGAAATGGGGTCGCTACGGTCTTTGTCGTCTTTGTCGGTTATAACATTCAGCCTATATATTTAGATTTTGAAAGGCGACTAACACTAGGCGCATTCTCCACTTCAGGGACAGCCATCCCGTCGGTCATAAACGCATTTGTATCAGGAACTCATTTCTAACACACCGCAGTGACGCCGACGACAGGATGAAGCAGGTGAAATACTTACGTTCCCGCTTTGAAGCCAAAGGTTACCCAAAGTCGTTCATACGTAAGTGTCTCAGGAAGTCCCACTCTGGGCGGTCGAGCGAGGATAAACCAAAGTTCTGGCTCTCGATTTTCTGTGTGAAGAATGTTTCAGAGGCGACTTCAAGAATTCTGAAACCTTTTGAATCGGTGTGACCCATAAACCAGCATCAACAATCACACAGCAGATCATGAGGCCCAAAGACCCATTCCCTGTAACAGAACAATCAGCGGTGATCTACGGCATCCCATGCCAAGACTGTGATGCGAGGTATGTTGGTGAAGCGGGAAAACGTCTCGGTACAGGAGTGCACGAGCACCAGCTCGTAGTTAACCGCAAGGATAAGCTGTCGTTGATGCATGACCACAAACTAGAGCGGAACCAGAGTTTCGCCTTTGAGAAAGCGAATGTGGTCCGCCGAGCCAATGATAAGGTGGTCAGGCTGATGCTGAAAAATCGGTCCCTGACTGGCACGCTCAACCGAGCCATAGACTTACATCCCGCCTACCAGGCGCTCCGCGCAAGGCTCGAGTCAGTCGGACGATGAGGACCCAACGACTCTTCCATTCACGGCACTTCTGATCCGAGCCATTTGCAACCTTGTCCATCTCGCGCGAGCGCAGGCGGGCTGTTCAGCTCTGTCGTCCACGATGCCCACACCCCCTCCAACCGCTCCAAATCTGTCGTGCCATCGAGCCCAGGATGGTGAGGGAGGAGCGTGTGTGATGTATGCTGCGCAAGTCTTCCACGAGTAGACGGCCTTCTTACGTCGACATGCAATTACCAAACTGCACTGTTAAGAAGTAAAAATTCTAACGTTTGCACATGGAATAAAGCTTTTGCAAAATGTGTCCTGGATCGTCGAGTACGTTTCAGCGCTTCTGCTGGTCAGGTTGATGGCATATTTAACGGTCTTATTACCACCGTGTTTATTTAATGACCTGTTATCTGGTGGCATTCACATACTAACATTTTATATGAGAAGAAGCAGCATGAAGAAGTATGGTATCTTGAATCTGATCTTTTTACACAGTTAATCCATTGAATGTTTGTGAACGATTTTCTGACCAAATTTAGTGTCTGCATTAAAAAAAGCTAAACTAATTAAAGTGACTTGTTAGATTTAGGAGATGTCAAATTTGAATTTAGATTTATTTTACAAAATTCCTGTGAATGGGGGAGACCCCTATGGATGGAGAGTCTTACAGAATATCCTCAAGCAGTTTCCCTACTCTCTGCTTACTTGCTTACGCCTTATTCGCCCATATCTGGTCTCCCGAATCCGGAATTGAACAAACTGCCTGAAAGACAGCTATAGTAGGTGAACTAACTCAAGAAAAATCCCGAAAAGCGTTTTCGTTTCGAAAATATAAATTAAGTAGGGTAGTAAAACTTTTCCAATTCCCGAATACTTTTGAACTCGCTGCACTGTAACACTCGGATTTAAAGTTTCGAAACTACAAGCCATATATTTTCCGCTTACGGAAAACCACACATTTCTCTACGGTAATAAAGGGGGACTAAACAGGATTCATGAAATTTAGCAGAGGATTTGATTCATATTGTTAACTTTACAAGTCACATTGGTAAATGCAGAGACATGGCGATTTATGAACGGTCATTTTACAATATTTAAAAGTCCCACAATTATAAACTTTTTTAAAACCTAATTATGTCGCTTCTTGGAGTATGGATTGGAAAAAGACGTAATTTTCTACCTTATAAGCAAAAGAATGGATATTTTTGTGCATGTTTTCCGTGAAATATAATTGGACTCTTAGGGACATCGAAATTCAATGAGAAAAATTTATGCTCTGTAAGTAGTCATTTTTTGCGGAGTGTAGTTTTTGCATGCTGCCAAAAGGACGTTCTTTCGAAAGCCGGCATCCTGAGCTAACTGAAATATTATAGAATTATACTGCAGACGGGTTAGTTTTAGAACCCTACTTAATCAATCTTTTCGAAACGAAAGGGCAGTTCGAATTTCGATTGACATTTCATGAGTTATCCCACCTACTGCCCATATGTGCGTCCAGACTGCAGTTCGTTTCCGCCCACGTAAAGGTTACCTCATACAATGCAGCGTTTTACGCGGAGTATGAATTTGTCTACATTTCCAACAGTGACTGCTCTGTTTCCCGGAGTTGTGGTTCGATGATGCTTTCGCCAGTTGACCTGCACGAATTGTGGGATAAAGTACGGTGTATTGACAAGTGTCAGTAAGCCTTATGGGGAACGCCTCGCGCCCCCACACACACACATGCACACCCAGCGTGCCAACGTCTCAATAAAAGCCACAGCCACTGCGCCGCCTCCCAGGACTGATTCGGCGATGCAGCTGGCGACGGTGTTTGTGATTCTGGGCTTGCTCATCCTTTCTCGTGGTAAGCTCTTATTTATCTACAATTTCATGCAAATGAGACGCTTTAGTGCAATAAACAATCGAGGAAGAAGATAGATAAGGCATAAACGCATAGCAGTTCTGTGCTTTGATAATGCAAAACGTAACCATTCCAGTGTTTTGAAGTTACACGAGATTAAATGGGCCACTGGTTGCATTGTTACATGATATATAAAACTATACGGTACATCTACTAGCCCATAGAATGTGCCAAAATATACGAGGCGGTGCCAACAACTCGCAAACCAGCACAAAGCATCGAAATATTCATAAACTGCTCTAACCGAGTCGAAAACCTTAACAGGATATAAATTAATAGGACATTGTTTGGAAATGCCGACACTTTTAAGAGAGCGGAAAATTTTGAATACATCGGAGTTGTTGTAAATGCTTGTCAATACAAAGAATATTTGAAAGTAGTCCTTTGTTGAGATTTTCACCTCAACATTTTTACGGGCCAGTGTAGTGTCAAGTGTTATACTTCGCTAAATAGCGTAAATGTTTGAGTGTAAATTCCAACATGGTTAGTGCATCGCTGGGAGCAAGGTCTCATCTGTCGATCAGTCGCCGAGCTATATTACTAACGTAAATTTCTACCACAGAAAGTCACAGATTAAATCATAGACTTCAGTTGATCTCCCTTATTAACTGACCCAAAATGAGACAACCTAAATTTCAAGTTAAGGTAAGGTACAATCGCAAACAAACCATTTTTTAAATATTAGGAGAAAATTTTTTCCATCACATTTATCCGAATTTCTTCTTGTGGGGGAGTACGCTGAGTTTCAGGTTATTCTTTAAATATCGAATAATATTTTAAGTTTTCCAGAGTTTTGATCGACTGCTCATAGGAGTAGGTTCTGCGCTATGTGGTTATCAGAGACTTTAATGAAAGATATTTCTTGAAGTATTTCCCAAGGTAGCAAGTGTTTGAGTATCCTTTCTAATGAAGTTTGGTCACGTGTGTAGACTCACCAAAACCTGAAAGATTAGTTCCAAGAAAAACGAGGGTCCTTGACAAAAGCTGGCAAATGTGTGTTATAAATCAATTAACAAATTTTTTATACGTATGTAACCTCTCCAAAAAGCGCTTTTGTGAGGTATTTTTCAGGGAAAAAGAAAGTACGGCGTTCGGTCGACTTTTTTTAAAAATAGTGAGTATAAAGGTGAAACACTGTGGTAATATAAATAGAAATATCTTGCAAAGTCTGTTGGTCTTCTGGCCGTTTTGTTTCACATTACGTATTAACGAGAAGAAGGCCATAAAAAGAATCATTCATTATACTTCAAAGTTAACATAGCCACTTTGTGAGGGCGTCTTTTTGCATTACGCTACAGAGGAAGATGTCGAAACGTTTGAACGAATGACTGCCGCAGATGTTTTTACTGCGCTTTAAAACATAAAATCATACAACTGCAAATGTGATTTTTAAAATCTGTAAGACGTTTGATTTCCCGGAAAAAACTCTGTTTCACCTAATTTGCGTGGAGATTGAAGTTTCTTTTCAAGTGTTGCAATTTTTATTCGATAAAACTCGAATGCCCAAACGTAGTCTAGAAGAGCCATTAATAAAAGGAATCTCCTGAATACACGGAAACCTAGATGTTCGTTTGCATCTGTTAATATAGTGACTAAAATTGTTTATAAACATATTCCGCATATAGAGAGGAAATTTTCCAGAACGGAATAGACGAATTGATAAAACGTACAGGACTTTCGGCGTCTAAAATTGATTATATAAAGTTTCATCATCACGTTTATTGAATTAGATAACATACATAACATAACATTCTATTTGTATAGGGGTTAGGATAAGGTGTTAGGAGTTAAGGATAGGGGTTGGGGTTGGGGATTGGGGTTAGGGTTAGGGGCTAGGGATTAAGGGAAGGGGTTGAGGTTGGGGGTTAAAGTTAAGGGTCATGCGTTAGCATTAGGCGTTATGAGTTAGGATTAGGGGTTAGGGGGTTAGGGTTAGGTGTTAGGGGTTACGGATAGGGGTTGGGGTTGGGGGTTAAGGTTAGGGGTTATGGGTTGGGGTTAGGGGTTAGCGAATAGCTTTAGGGGTTAATATTAGGGGTTGGGGTTAGGGTCAGGATTTAGGCGGGACCTGTCTACTACAGGTATGGCTACGAGGTAAGATTCGACCTTCAAATTTTCTGAGCAATTCATTTTTGGTTTCTTATTTATGATATCAGCTTCAAAAGTGACTGGCCTCTAAGTCATGCATTTGGTCTCATCTGTTGATCAGTCGCCGAGCTATATTACTAGCGTCAATTTTTGCCACATAATGTCTCAAAGTAGATTGAAGACTTCAGTTGGTCTCCCATATTAGCCTGCCAAAGTATGCCTACGTTGAGTATTCAACTGTAGGAGGGCCCAATAATACGTCCTGATATACAGTAAGTGGGCTTATTCATAAAATGTCAACCGAAATTCCGAAATATGCTTCCATTCCAAAAAGATTTATTAAGGAAGGTTGTAAAATTAACCATCATGCAGAAAAATTTATTATAATTTATTTACCTCAGGATGCCAGACTTCTAACGAACTTCTTACCAACTGCATGCAAAAACTGCATTATGTAAAAAGTGACTGCTTACGTAGCATGCACTTTTCTCATTCATTTTCGATACCCTTAGAAATTCAATTGTATTTCTTGGAAAACACGCAAAAAATATTCATTCTCTTGCTCATTCGGTTGAAAATGACGTCTCCTTCCAAGTTTATACTCGAAGGAAGAGTAAAATTCGGTTTTAAAAAAGCTTCTCATTATGGGATTTGTTAAGGGCCCGAAATGGTCGTTCATTAGACGTCATGTCTGTATTTATAAATATGGCTTGTTAAGTTAAAAATATGACTGAAATTCACTGCTGAATTTTACGAGATATGTATGGCTTTCTTTACGCGAAACATACACGGCTTATAATTTTGAAACCCTGAATCCAAGTGTAACGGCAGGTCGGATTCAAAATAATTCAGGAATTAAAAAAGTTTTTGGAAACCGAATTGTACCCTTCCTCTAAATACAAAATTAAAAGAAGACGTTGTATTCTACCAAATGAGTAGAAGTATGAATATTTTTGTGCACGTTTACCATGAAATATGATTAAATTGTTTAGGGCATTGAAAACCAATGAGAAAAATTCATGCTGCATAAATAGCCATGTTTGCAAAGTGTGGTTTTTGGATGCAGCGGAAAAGAAGTTCGTTCGAAAGCCGGCATCCTGAGGTAACTAAATGATTATCGAATCAGGCTGCACGATGATTAGTTTTACAAGCCTGCATAAGCAATCTTTTTGAAACTAAAACGCGTTTCGTAATTTCGGTTAACATTTCATGAGCTATCACACCTAGTGTAGGGAAGTCTATGTGCCATCCTTTCAGAGTAATGTTTCAAAGGGCTAATATTGCATTAAAACCGTACGCTGGCCTCAGTATAAGAAGGTCTTGGAGTTGCACAACTCGCCAGGATTTTACACAGCAAGAAAAAGGTGTGCAGCGCGGACCCCAACTGAGTGGGAGTCCCATAAAGACCAAATTAAGATGGAGTCATCGCAGCCTGATTCCCCATCCCGCAGAGAAGACCGAGCGGTTTCATCATTTGCGATGAATTATTGGACACGTAACATCCACAAAAGTTCTGGACTGAGTCGGGAGACATCCCAAGTACACTGAGCAGTTGAAGCATCTAGAAGTCAATCTCAAATAACTGCTCTTTATAATAAATGTATAAATGTATAAATATATATATATATGGGGGGGGGAGGAGGAGGAGGAGGAACGATAAAGAATGCGGGTAGATTGATACAGGACCGTTTCGGGTTTAATGTGCCTTCATTTAGCCAATTATAACCCTGACCAGCAGCTGGGACCAGGAACAAAAACATGCGCACACACATATATTTATTTATTTAAAGTCAAATACGTTCTTTAGGAAAAGGAGAAAATTTTATTGAATAAATTTTCGATATTGGGTCCCCGTGTCGTCGTCAGACTAGACTAAATGTGCAGAAAGCAATTAACATTTCAAACGTGCTACAAAATCAATAGTCATTTGGTACTTCAGTCAGTATGCTGCCGTCGTATGCGTCAGTCCGTATTGATCGGCTTTCGTCTCCCCCACTTTTTTGAGATTTTTCTACGTGGCATCTAATTCGATATGCCTGTTGATGCATACATATGTGTATTTTCATTTCGTCTGACGACGCGTTGGTGTCACCAGCTCGAAAATTCACGAGTACAACTCCACTTTTCCGAAGAACCTCTTCTATTTTTTCATATACATAAATATATACAACAGATGGGCACTCACCAATCGGGCTACGGAACGTGCTTGTCTCGTTCTGTTTTGAGGCTCCAACTAGAACTCACGCAGGCAATTGCAGGCGCTGGGAGTCCACCGCACACTCTCTTCCCTATCTCAGGCATCAGACCATTGTCCATGCCGATCAGATGTCTGGCAGCGCTGGAACTGCACATAATCGACCCCCTCCCCCACGCACACCGGGTTTGCACACGAAACGGAGTAGACGGCTCCGTCTGCCTTTCGCTCCATCAGCGCACAGATTCGCACTGGGCTGACTGTTAGGTCTGAGTTGAGTCATCAGTTGGCAACTTTCCAAGACACGGCCTCTAGTGAGCCGTGATAGATTCAAGCGCACTGAAAGTTGACCTCAGCCGTTCTACCCTATCCAGTCGACTGTCTGATCTGGTCAACTAACTGATGCCGAAACTAGTTGAGGTGGCTTACAGAGCTAGGAATTTTCTGTCTGCGCGCATAACACATACGAACCAGCCCTCCCGCCCACACACACACACAAACACACCAGGATTTCGACAAAAGGGAGTAGACTGCTCATATTTCACATGCGGCAGAGGAACCGCAACACGTACTTCTCACTTACGCTGATACCGGGGGGCGTTCAGGCGTGTTGCGTGTCTTGGTTGAGAAATGTGTACGGATGCGGTCTAGTCTACGGTCATTTAGCGCAGATTTTCGTGGAGATGCATGCGATCGAGTAAGCCCACCCGATGGCTAAATTTGCGAGGGCAGTGCGGGCGGTTGTGGCGATGGCGTCTGGTGTGTGTTGAGCCTCCAGACTTGTGCGATGGACTCGCAAGTGAACCACCGGGCCGATGAGCAACGTGGACGTGAGGTTGCCGTTACGGTGTTGTTAGTGGTGGGCGCACAAAAATTCGACATCCTTGCGTAACGTGTACGTCAAATCCGAATGAAAATCGCCGGGGTGTCAAACTCCGTGACAAAAGATCCCGGCTTCGAATCTCAGATGGTCCACACTCGGCGTTGGGTGTGATTGGCTGATGACGACTAAAAAACCCTTGTCTTTGTTAGTACTATCTCATTACGTCTACTACCAGTCGCTGTAAGACTGCCTGCGAGGGTTCTAGTATGAGCTCCAAGGTACAACGGAAGGAGCATGTCCCGTAACCTGAGCAATGAGCGCCCATCTGTCATATTATATATATATATATGCCTGCATGTTCACCTGTATAGTTGAAACTGAAGAGCGATCACATGCATGCATATTAATCGATTCATCTCATTTCAGGAGACGTGCAATGCATTCTGCTGTTTGCCAATAGCACTGGGACGGACTCCATTTACTCCTCTTGGGCCACGGTTTTCCCCCACGGCAATGCAACGTTTAGAGCCACCATCGAATGTCTTGGCGGTCACCGAAAGGAGGTGCTGCTTTCAAAGATGGAGTACGTGTGGAGCGGACTGCCGGCATTTACGCAATGTGAAATTTCAGTAGCTTACGCCAACGACAGCAACATAGTGCAGGTGAAAAGAGTTACCACCTGGCCGACTGGTGAGTTCAGTTGAGCGGGAAACTGTCGTGAATGCTGGAAATATTCTAAAAATCATCTTTTTCGCCCACCGAAGTTTACAGCAATAGACCGAGGTTAAAGAATGCGCTCTACATCCCTACAGCATGGCGAGCGCGGGGACGCCGACTTGCGCAACCATGGATTAGTTGGTAGTGGTAGTGGACTTGCGCATCATCTAATGCACTCTCTCTTCCCCACCCGTCTGCGCGTGCCACACCGAGACCGACCTGCATGTAGTGGGCCAGGCTTACCCAAATCAAGGAACGCCATGGAGGCTATTTTAAAGGCGCTTTAGCAGTCTGAATCCCTCCTAAAATGGCCGAATTATCCGTCCACGGAGATGGGATAGAGATCCTCAATCAACTTGCTAGTTGGCCAAGGATTTCCCGCGATCCCTGTTGATTCAGACCACAGATGCGAGGGCCGGTTTTGATTAGTGTGTCACAGGTGTTTCATGGTGGTTACCCTAGCTTCCGCCTTTTTGCACGACTTCGACAGAAACCGATATGGGAAAATAGGAATAAATTTTCAGCAAAAAATGCACTTAAGCTGAGCTACAGACTTGAGATGCTTGGTAACAATTTATATTAACGAATAGAAAACCGAGCTGAACAATAAAATTTTTGTGTTTTTCACAGTTTATAGCGCATACCCTAAGTCGTTAAAATGCATTTAGGGATATATTGGTACCAAAAAATTTCGCGACTGCTCTCCAGCTGCTTCCTGTCGCTTCATAAGTGAGATAACGAGTGAGAACAATACAACAGATTTGAATTCGTGCAGAAAATCGATGCAGAAACAGCAAGGTTAGGGTTTTGGGCAAAGTTAGCTAATCGATAAAGTTAGTAACACAAACGCCGTAGGAGAAGAAAGTGAAAAAAGGGGGGAACGTTAAAGAGCAAAAAAGAGAGGAGAGAGGGAATCATGGAGCTAGAGGCTACCATGGCAATGTTAGGTTAACCACGTGCTCCAATTGTTTACAAAGATCTGGTTTCACTCGTCGTATATAAACTGCCTCCAGGTAACGCAACGTCCGAGTTGTTCGTGCCCGAACAAGTACTCGGAAGGAAGTTTTGGGGTCGACGGTGTGACCAGTATCAAGTAGGTGTTTCGTAATGGATGAACGCGGGATCTTTGCCCTTTAAGGGCGACAATATTTTAAATACTATCAAACGACGGCTACGTTCTGCCATTGAAAGGACATACAATGCAGCCGAACTAGCATTCTGCAGTTCTACTAAGCCACTTCCGATTCCACGGGCAAAGGATGCCCTGCCAATGCATGCCACGTCAAATTGTGTTTATGAATTCACATGCACTTGCGGATGCAAGTACATTGGGCGAACGCAAAGGCAGTTGGCAGCCAGGTCCATTGAGCACCTGCCCAAGTGGCTCCTTAGACAAGAAAATAAGATCCCGCGTTCATCCATTACGAAACACCTACTTGATACTGGTCACACCGTCGACCCCAAAACTTCCTTCCGAGTACTTGTTCGGGCACGAACAACTCGGACGTTGCGTTACCTGGAGGCAGCCTATATACGACGAGTGAAACCAGATCTTTGTAAACAATTGGAGCACGTGGTTAACCTAACATTGCCATGGTAGCCTCTAGCTCCATGATTCCCTCTCTCCTCTCTTTTTTGCTCTTTAACGTTCCCCCCTTTTTTCACTTTCTTCTCCTACGGCGTTTGTGTTACTAACTTTATCGATTAGCTAACTTTGCCCAAAACCCTAACCTTGCGGTTTCTGCATCGATTTTCTGCACGAATTCAAATCTGTTGTATTGTTCTCACTCGTTATCTCACTTATGAAGCGACAGGAAGCAGCTGGAGAGCAGTCGCGAAATTTTTTGGTACCAGTAAATCCTGCCGTTCTTGCCTACTTCAGCTTCGTACCGGGGACAAAATGCTTCAAATTTAGGGATATGTTTAAAGTAAATGTGGGTTTCGCAAACTCGCTACCTTCAAAGATATTTGACTACAATGGTCGGTTTTTGATCGTTACACCAAAATTCTACTATGTTCTCCGCAAAACCAATGGTATGCAGTTGATTCGCATTCTGGACTGATGAATACGGGAGCGGCGACTAACAAAGATAAAGATCCGTCTACGCGTCTCACACGCCGCCTGACATCTGGTTCAACCTTATGTGGGCAAGACTGTCAGACTGATGTATATGCTGATGTACGGCTGACAGCCTCACACAGTTTATTGTCCGCGCCTGTTATGTAACTGATGATACGATTGGGTGTAGTGGCCTCTGAGGCGTGAAAGCCTCCGTCCAATGTATGTCACGTGCACGCGTCGCAGTAATAGACTTTGCACTGCCCCAGGTCCAAGTGTCACTAACCTGTCCGGCCCCCCTTTCAATTCAGTACATTTGAAGCTAAACCTGGAGAGGAGAGAGGACTGTCGACAACAATTAGCACCCGTCGTATCTCGAATTCCCGGGAAAGCCAAGCATGTACAGGGGTCGTACCGTTGCTTTGAAAAGCGAGCCATAAGGGTCCAAAACTAAGTGGTAAGAGTTTTCACCCATGACATGAGTTTGGTCGCGGCGTGATCAAATTAACTTTTATGGAACGGCGTATTCAGCCAATACTGATGTTGGTAAGCAAGCCGGAAATGGATATTTCAATTTATCTTGTCTTTGTCCGTGATATCGCCTGCTTTCAATCGTTCTCCGCTGGCCGTGATGATTACTGATCGAACCTTTAGGACGAATCGCGGAGTCTCATCCCCGGCCTTCAGTCAGAACAGTGGATGCGATAGCTGGCACAATAGCTTTATCCGCTTGACGTTTCGGATTCATGTTCGAAACCCTCATCAGATATGGGTCATTCGAGCACTAGGGGCTGCAGTCGTCATGCTGTTGCAAACCTACGAAAATTAACGGTTCCACTTCACTGAGGATTATTGTCGTTTGTGCGATAATTGCATGACGGTCGGCATTGGAGTAATTATTCGCCGCGATTTCGTTACCTGTGCTGAATTTCGGCGTGACATTTAGGTCACTTGACCTGTCAACACTGACGCTGTAAGTATTATTCACCCGCGCGCTCCTGTCGGCGCCAATTACTCTGTCCGAGCACCGAATGTGAAGGCGGTAGGTCCTTGCATTCGTTATTTGACTGCGGTCCAGAGAACCACGGCTCAGGCAGCTTGCGGCGCACACGACTGCCACTTCTCGCGAGGATTTTGGCCTAGTCGAGCTTAAATGTGTGATCGGGTCTCGTCGAATAAGCCGCGACTCCGGAACCGGCCAAGCGTTCAGCCTCTCGCATCCGAGGCAGTCTACTAGCTTCTTCGACGTACTTGCTTTGCCAGATCCGATAAACGGCTACAGACGCTTCTTGCTGAGACAGTGGGTCGTTTGGTTTCATCCCCTGAGGTCTGTTTGCAACCCCAACTCCAAGTGATGAGAGAAGGGTGTGGACCGCCGTACGCGTTTGGGCTTGGTGCGTTTCGGCTACATCCCTTGGCAGCAAATGAGAACATTAAGAAGAACGAGCGGTTGGTACTTCTCCTCCTTCGTAAATTGAATGTCCTGGAAGACAACGTTGGGACATCCTTTGGATGCCACTACCTGACCCAGTTTGATGACGACGAAGGTGTCATCCACATACCGAGCACAGTAATTCAGTCTGTGGCGTTTAAAGATCATAAACTGTGCATTACCGCTCCAGCTATGAGTGCCGAAATCGGCGGACTCATTGGTGTGCCTTTTACCTGCTCGCAGATTATTCCGTTCAACACGAGGTGCGTCCTGAGGCAGAACTTAAGGAGTTGAAAGATCTGGGAGTGCCCAAGATGACTCACTGTTCCATCGTAGTTGCTTCACAAGAGTAAATCAACGGGTTCAACTGCCGAATCCCGTGGAAGAAAAGTAACGAAGGACGTGACATCAAAGGCAGAAAACCTACCCCGTAGAGAACGCGATGAGTCAACAAATTTAAGATCCCGAAGTCGCAAATCAGGAGGACTGAGTTCTTGAACGAAAGAGCGTACGGGTAGCCCAGCAAGCGCGTTCTCTCAGTGTCCGCCGTTGGTGTCCGTAGCTCCCCCCCCCCTCCGCGTGCCTGCAGCCAATCAACGGATGGCACAGTTTGATCGACTTCGAGCTCCCCCGAGGCCCGTGCCAAATCTGGTGCGATCTCAGCGGCGAACTGACAGGGAGCATGGGGCACTCAGACAGACTGGATAACAAATCGGTGGCGATGGCGATCGTGAGAGCGAGCTGCCACAGTACCCCCCGGCTAGACCAAAGACGTGGTGTAGCGACGCCGAGGGAGTTGTTCATATCTTTAAAAACCACGAGTGACCAAACGGTCAGGAAAGTGAGCATGACGCCCAGTGCAGGTATACACGTGAGAAGAGTGCGACTTCTCTGCAGCTGGAGGAAGTTGGAGTTGATGGTAGGGAATGTGGAGGGGAACAGGACGCATACGAAATGGAGGGATGGAGGGCAGAGGAGATGAGGAATTTCGTCCAGATAGATGTCCGGCCCTATGCTCGCCGGTCTCTCCTGAGTTCCACGCTTCGTTTCGCAAGAGACAATCCTAATGGGGTCGTCATAGGTTGACTCGATTGCATTGGGGACAGATGGGAGAGCATGTCGTCAAGTCTTTCCCTAGAAAAAAACTCGTAAAATCGGTTGCCTGGCCGGGAGCGCGGAAATGTTCCGCATTGATTACTGGAGACGGTGCAGGAAGTTGGTAGGATCCTCGACCACACTGAGAAGGACTAGAGACATCATTTAACCGGGAAGTCGGACAGTAGTGCTGAACGCCATTTCGTAGGTGGAACAGGCAAGGAGCGACTTTAGTGCGAAGCGGGTGCCAGTAGAACCAGGGGAGGATCCTCCGCATCGGGTCAGAAGAAGCGAGACGTAAACGCGGCATCACGATTAATCTTACAGAGGGCACCAACGATGGCAACACATTGAGTGAGGAAGGCCATGGTCACCGTTGCAATCTCGGCAACTATCGCACTAAGGACAAGAATCTGCGATCGCGTATACTTAATCTCATAAGCTATGTGGGGCTTGAATTTTCGCCTGTATTGGCATTTGGGACAGTTCAGTGAATGCCACTCCTCGGCCCCCGCCCGATGGCTAACTGATGGGGGCTGATAAGCCAGAAACGAGGATCCTGTTTTTCCCTGTGTTTGCCATTTACGTTGCCACCAGACGTAAATACTAATGAACAGATAGTAGATGCATTATTACAGGGACAAAAACCTAAAGATTAACAAGTTTGTCTTTATCAATTGCATTGGTGTGCATTTAGTGTTGCTAGAAGATACGGAAGGCATTTCTAGAATGGCGCTATGGAAACAAAGGTCCATTAATGCGTCACTTTGTGCTTAACTAACTTACTTAACTCGAGGTTCCCCATGGACGACTAAAGTCCCAGGTGAAGAGAATGAAAACGCCAATTTCGCGTAAACTTTTTCCTCAGGTTCCTTCCATCTGGCTTGCGTACTATTTCGAGACGCCCTGTGAGTAATTAATCATGGTGTTTTATGTCCCGTTTCAGCTGGGCCACCTGCGACTATCGTAGTAAGTCGAATAGTCGTCACAGATACCACCATTTCCATAAGATGGAGAGTGCCCTCTGGTCAGTATGGAGATGTCGAAGGCTACCATATCTTCGGTAGTGGGGTGGATGTGAACCTTCCTGTACATACTACGGAGTATGTTTTCACCGGACTAACGCCCTTCACCGTGTACAATTTCTCTATTGCCGTAGAAAACAAGCCCTCTGTGGATGCTCGGGGTGGAGGACGAGGCAACTATACGTCGATTTCTTATCGCACGTGCCCTGGCGGTAAGCACACCCAGTTGACCGTTTTCAAGCTGACATTTTGGAGCAATTACCCGCTACGACCCCTGTCTTGCAAAGCGATTTATGTTTACTTTGAGGAATTTGATGGACTGAGAGGATGTTCCATTGTAACCGCACTTAAATTAGTCCTAATTTAAATACAAGAGAAAGTATAAGCGCAGCAATGAGAACCAGCTTTCAAGTTTTCTTTAAACAAACTCAACCCACTTTGTTGTTTTGCCTATATATATAGGCAGTATGTTATTACCTACAAAGACAAGGGAGCCTGGAATGGCCATTTCTGGCTTATTAGCCGTCGTCAGCCTGTCATACCCAACTCCGAGGTGTGGAACGCCTGGGGCTAGAACTCGCGACCTGTTAGTTTGAATTCCAACGCCTCTAACCACTGGATCACGGGCTCGTTGTCCTGTCGGTTCCGATCGGGAATATACAATGATAGAGAGGCGCTCACCGATCGTTCTTACGGAACCCACTCGTTCCGTTGGGCCTTACGGGCTCTCTCTCGGGTTCAACCAGCAGCCCCACAGCGGTGGTTGCCAGCGATTGATTTCTGAGAGAAGTAAATGGCTTCAGTCTCAGAAAACTAAACTTTCTACCGAAAAATCACGGGATGCGCAGCAGGCCCCCTTAGTAAGCCGAACCCCGCGTCGAATATCAAGGAGACACGTGTCTGGGCTCTTAGCTATTACTGCGCTGTCAAGTGCAACTTGTATGTACGTTCCTTGGAAATGTAGTAAACTTCATTAGGTAAATTTCCGATGCTGATGTTTGGTGATGCATAAATCATCTGAGTGCATGATTTCAAGAAACTCTCGGCCTATTTTGCCGCGGCGAACTCCGACTATGCGGGCTTCATAGCATGCAAAGATATGCATGGCCATGTGAGACAGACGGTCTTGCCTCTTAACTGCCAGTCGACGTCCGTGGGTTCGTATAGAAGCAGATTTCCCTGTTTGGCCACAATACACGGCACCACAGGCATTGCATGGAATCTTATAGACGACTTCTTCCTTATCAAGATAGCCAACCATATCCAGGGGATGTACAAGCTCAGCACGTAATGTAGACGTCGTCTTGTGCGTCACTTTTATTTTTTCGTCATCGGTTGAGAGTGATAGGGAAACACAACACTTCCCGTGGAAGTGTTTGCCGGCAAACATAAACAAAGAAAAGGAAAACCGGTAGGGGTGTTGCAAGGAGTCAGCCACGGGATGTATCGGGCGTGAACCTTTAGCAGCAGGCATCAAGACTAAGGTTCTGTTTCGTCCACCTCAGGTTCTGTTGATAAGACGGCTATCGGACCTGACGCTGAAGGCCTACTCGACAGCCCAAGAATTGCATTTAAGTTGAACTCGGCTAATAGCACGGTGTGAAAGCCAATAATTTGAACTTCGAGGAGGCCATTGGTGCTGCCGTTGGTAGCCTGAATCGTAAGAGTCAATCCTAAACTGTCTGTGCCACGCAGTCGCGCCAGAGAGCTGAGAGGTGGTTTCCGGAATACGTGCTCCAGAATCCCTGTTAGCGGAAAATGACACACCAACGACGACTATTCAGGTATCGGCACAGACAGGAGCCACAGTTTCATCCATGGCGTCTGAGATCGGCACTGGCCGTGTTGGCCTCCAGATCGTCACTGGATCCGCAACTTCATGGGGAACGTGATTTAGGAGCATGTCTGTAGGAGCAAAGAATAGTCTTAAGCCCAAATAAACTTAGTATAGTGGATTGGACCTCGCACATTAGTACACACTTCGATAAACTCGCGTGACCACTTCGCGAAGACTTGCTAAACACCATGTAGGCTTTGTGATGCATGTCTCTGATATCATCAGTAGAGAGGAAAAGTTTGAGATGATAAAAATTAGGCGATTCAGGTTCAGGATGGGCAAGAGAATTGCCTAGACCATAATTCGGCGGTTGAGATTCTTTTTTCCGCTTGCTTTTGATTCTTATCTTTAAGTGCATCACCTGTAATAAAAAAGATATGCCACTGTCTTCAATGGCACTGACTGTGGCTTATGGGTTACCATGATTAAATTGTTAGTATTCCCAAAGTTTGGAGGCTAAACGAGCGCAAGTCCACTGTAGTTCAGAGAGAGGAACTACCTAACAACCTCCTCTGGGTAGCTAAAAAGGTGGCGAAGAGTCACCGCGGGACCGTGCTTAACCGTAATCCGTCGTCCAAAGTCTTCTATTGCATAAGGACCAAATCCGACCGAGATTTATCTCCTACTTGCCTTAACATGGGTTACTGTCGTTATGTTCGAAACTGAGTTTGCGGCCCTGCCAGCACCAGCCCCGCCTAACCCCCTCAAATATCGCGGAGCTAGAGGGAGCTATGAAGGGGCTTGGAGGGACTGTGGAAGGGGCTGTGGGGGGACATTCTACGCGACTGCCCACCTGGGCCCATCAACGAGAAAAATGCGCAGGGGACGCCACATTTCCGCCCACTTTTGGCACTCCTTTAAAATATCAACCTGTATGGTGAGTCCCCTGAGGTGCACACATGTAATACCGACCGGCAGAAGTTTCAGAACTCAGTATAGACATTTCTCGTTCGGGGGATTGATTGCCAACTGCTGTCGACGTTCAGGGAACCTCATACTCAGGCTCTTCAGTGGCCTCATAATATGCCTTCGTCTGGCGCTTAATGCGCTTGTATATGGTGATTCGGTGAGAGCCACAGTAATTACGCTTCATAATTGCTTTGGATATTCAGTAAAAAAAGACAAACAATTTGTATAAGTATAACACCAAGGCTCAATAGTACATGCATAGACATACAAGTCGACTACTTGAACTGTCTGATGAGTAAATATCAAAACAATTAGCATAAGATACATAAATTAACTAAGGCAGTTATCAAGAGCATAAAAACAGCATTGGTTTACGCACGATATTATCCGCGACCCGTGGGCGTAAACGAATGCTTTTACCATGATTTATAAGCCTCTTTTGATAAATTAGCTCCCTTTAATGCCAAAGAAAGTACAATGAGTGGTGCTTTTGAAACATAACTTTCGATGCAAATACGCTTAAAATGTTTCAATCCCGAGCGGGCTCCGGTCCCACCCAGCCCCTGCCCAGCACCACCTATGAAGGGGCCATGTGCTGGCAGGGGGGCTGCGGTTATCTCTCAGGCCGACTTAAAGTTGGGCGATTTTGTGTTTTTGATAACCATCCAACTATTCACATTTACGTCTAACAGCGGCAAAGGCCACTAAATAGGCCAAAAGGAACATTTCTGCCCAAGAGTAAACAACGTTGATGCAGGGGAGGACACCGTCAGTGGACAGGTTGCTGTCTGGCCGAGTTTGATCTGGCAACTGGAACGAGGGAGAATGCATGTCCTTCTACGTAGGGGATCATTTCCTGCCCTCTAATGATGAATTGTCTTTTTCAGTCGGTAGGCCTGTACGGAACCTGACAGTAATCCCACTGGGCCAGGCCGCAGAGATCTCGTGGAAAGCCCAATATCCTCCATTTGGAGACATTGAAGAGTACCGCGTAACGTTGAAAGAAGAGGACATAGTCTTCTTGAACCTCCGCTACCCGGCTGATGTCACGCTTCCACAGAGGGTTCCAAATCTCCGGCCAGGCGTGCAGTACACTCTCTCCGTCGTCACCGTAAATAAGGCCGAAGGTGGTTGTGCGGGGAGCGGTGGTCCCAGCACCCCAGTGACGGTGGCCTTTAAAATCCCCGCAAGAGGTTTGTATGCACGTTAAAAAGGCAGCTTTGGGTTTCTTTTTATTAAAAAAATGACAGGGTTCGTCAGACACCCGGGAACTTGAATTTTATGAGGTGTGCCAATTGACCTGCACATCCACTGAAAGTACTATTTACAGTTTCCGACAAATTTCATATGCGGTTGAAGGCATTGATGAGGACTGACTGATCATTAATTAGGCAGGTTAGGGGAGTAACCGTTTAATTGTTAATAAGCATTATCGACCCATGGTCAGATTGGGATTGTAGCTGCACAGCAGTGAGAAGATAATTGTGGAGGGATTATTGTACACAGAACCCGAAGTTGTCCTCTCAGGCGGCAGTAGCCACTGGCGAAGCCAAGGCTGGTGTTGGCTGCGTCCAGTCAGGCCGGAGAATCCCTGGGACAGTGGTGGCAGCTGCTTTTGTAGACCCGCGGGTCAAGCTCAAGTGGTGTCCAGTCAGTGTGTGTTGCCTTTGCCGAGGGGTGGTGTCGCAGTGGCTTAGGTTGCGGGTGTAGGCGGGGGGGGGGGCTTCCAAGGGGCCGCATGGGCAGCTGCAACTGTGCGGACGCATGTATGCTTGAGCTGTGGGTCGTTTGACTCCAGGTCAGCGCGTCTGGAGGGTAGCACTGCAAAAAGGAAAATGACCGTGGGACAGTGAAGATATGAACAAAGACACCAGACAAGTCCTGATGGCTGACCGCCAAAGGATCAGTGCTAGGTGGAAGCAGAGTTAATCTTGATACGCAGACATAAGCCCGCAAGTGGCTCAGTGAAAATCGGACAAATGGACACGCCCAATGTGTACAGAGCGGGAAAGACTGCCCAAAAAAGTGTGCAAATGCATTTAAAAATAAAAAAATTAAGAAAATTAGAAGGAAGAGCGATATAAAATTCAACGTAGAATAACGCATCATCAGCGCAAAAAAATGCTATAAGTGGCCAAGAAAGAACAAACAGATAATATTGGAAAACAAACGCTAAAGTCATAGACAAGTGCGCAGACAGGCAAGCCGGATCAGTCAGTACATCATCAGCTGCAGCATCTAGTACGCTCATCTTACCCTCATGTTGCTTATCTCCTTCTCACCAACTTACAGCCTACATGCTACCAGTTCCAAGTAAGCGCGGCAGTAAGCAATACCAGTAGGTTAGTTAATGTACTATACAATATGTGCAACAACCTGAGCATAAATCAGTCAAGTGATGCGACATTTCGCCTGCAGCGGCCTGTCCATTAGGATAAATTCAAGAGGACAGTCAAAAAATGGGTTGACAATGTTGAAGGTCAGCTAGTGTGAGACCTCAGCACAAATCCATCCACCTGCTCTCCATTGCCTCAACTCTTCTCCCCCATCTTTCATTCGTCTTTTCACTACTCACTAACGCATTCATCACCTTAACATCGCCTAATGCATCTTATCCTCTTGCCATTTCAAGGCACCAACATCACCGACGCCACCAGCGACACCAGCACCAGCACCGACACCGACACCTCCACGCCTGAATTGGCTGCACTGGTTAGAACAGCATCAACAGCATCGGATGCTGCATCATCCACAGGTAGGCGGCCCACTCTCCTCATCTTTCCTTGCTTCCATTGTCAACTGCTGTCCACACCTCTTAACTTCTCCTTCCACAACCTGCTCCCATGCACCTCATCCTCTCAAGCCGCATTCGGCTCTAATTCACCTCTGCCTCCCTTCCAATTCACAGGCGACACCTCCACCAGCACAAGCGAAAGCCAGGCCTCCACAATGCCTACTACGGTTGCCGGATCATCAGCTGCAGCATCTAGTACGCTCATCTTACCCTCATGTTGCTTATCTCCTTCTCACCAACTAACAGCCTACATGCTACCAGTCCCAAGTAAGCGCGACAGTAAGCAATACCAGTAGGTTGGGTAATGTAATATTCAATATGCCCAAAGATCTGAGCATAAATCAGGCAAGTGATGCGACATTTCGCCTGCAGTGGCCTGTCCATTAGGATAAATCAAAGAGGACTGTCAAAAAATGGGTTGACAATGTTGAAGGTCAGTTAGTGTGAGACCTCAGCACAAATCAATCCACCTGCTCTCCATTGCCTCAACTCTTCTCCCCCATCTTTCATTCGTCTTTTCACTACTCACTAAGGCATTCATCACCTTAACATCGCCTAATGCATCTTATCCTCTTGCCATTTCAAGGCACCAACATCACCGACGCCACCAGCGACACCAGCACCGACACCGACACCTCCACGCCTGAATTGGCTGCACTGGCTAGAACAGCATCAACAGCATCAGATGCTGCATCATCCGCAGGTAGGCGGCCCACTCTCCTCATCTTTCCTTGCTTCCATTGTCAACTGCTGTCCACACCTCTTAACTTCTCCTTCCACAACCTGCTCCCATGCACCTCATCGTCTCAAGCCGCATTCGGCTCTAATTCACCTCTGCCTCTCCTCCATTTCACAGGCGACACCTCCACCAGCACAAGCGAAAGCCAGGCCTCCACAATGCCTACTACGGTTGCCGGATCATCAGCTGCAGCATCTAGTACGCTCATCTTACCCTCATGTTGCTTATCTCCTTCTCACCAACTAACAGCCTACATGCTACCAGTCCCAAGTAAGCGCGACAGTAAGCAATACCAGTAGGTTGGGTAATGTAATATTCAATATGTCCAAAGATCTGAGCATAAATCAATCAAATGATGCGACATTTCGCCTGCAGTAACCTGTCCATTAGGATAAATCAAAGAGGACAGTCAAAAAATGGGTTGACAATGTTGAAGGTCAGTTAGTGTGAGACCTCAGCACAAATCAATCCACCTGCTCTCCATTGCCTCAACTCTTCTCCCCCATCTTTCATTCGTCTTTTCACCACTCACTAAGGCATTCATCACCTTAACATCGCCTAATGCATCTTATCCTCTTGCCATTTCAAGGCACCAACATCACCGACGCCACCAGCGACACCAGCACCAGCACCGACACCGACACCTCCACGCCTGAATTGGCTGCACTGGCTAGAACAGCATCAACAGCATCAGATGCTGCATCATCCACAGGTAGGCGGCCCACTCTCCTCATCTTTCCTTGCTTCCATTGTCAACTGACGTCCACACCTCTTAACTTCTCCTTCCACAACCTGCTCCCATGCCCCTCATCCTCTCAAGCCGCATTCGGCTCTAATTCACCTCTGCCTCTCTTCCAATTCACAGGCGACACCTCCACCAGCACAAGCGAAAGCCAGGCCTCCACAATGACTACTACGGTTGCCGGATCATCAGCTGCAGCATCTAGTACGCTCATCTTACCCTCATGTTGCTTATCTCCTTCTCACCAACTAACAGCCTACATGCTACCAGTCCCAAGTAAGCGCGACAGTAAGCAATACCAGTAGGTTGGGTAATGTAATATTCAATATGTCCAAAGACCTGAGCATAAATCAGGCAAGTGATGCGACATTTCGCCTGCAGTGGTCTGTCCATTAGCATAAATCAAAGAGGACAGTCAAAAAATGGGTTGACAATGTTGAAGGTCAGTTAGTGTGAGACCTCAGCACAAATCAATCCACCTGCTCTTCATTGCCTCAACTCTTCTCCCCCATCTTTCATTCGTCTTTTCACTACTCACTAACGCATTCATCACCTTAACATCGCCTAATGCATCTTATCCTCTTGCCATTTCAAGGCACCAACATCACCGACGCCACCAGCGACACCAGCACCAGCACCGACACCGACACCTCCACGCCTGAATTGGCTGCACTGGCTAGAACAGCATCAACAGCATCGGATGCTGCATCATCCACAGGTAGGCGGCCCACTCTCCTCATCTTTCCTTGCTTCCATTGTCAACTGCTGTCCACACCTCTTAACTTCTCCTTCCACAACCTGCTCCCATGCACCTCATCCTCTCAAGCCGCATTCGGCTCTAATTCACCTCTGCCTCTCTTCCAATTCACAGGCGACACCTCCACCAGCACAAGCGAAATCCAGGCCTCCACAATGCCTACTACGGTTGCCGGATCATCAGCTGCAGCATCTAGTACGCTCATCTTACCCTCATGTTGCTTATCTCCTTCTCACCAACTAACAGCCTACATGCTACCAGTCCCAAGTAAGCGCGACAGTAAGCAATACCAGTAGGTTGGGTAATGTAATATTCAATATGCCCAAAGATCTGAGCATAAATCAGGCAAGTGATGCGACATTTCGCCTGCAGTGGCCTGTCCATTAGGATAAATCAAAGAGGACTGTCAAAAAATGGGTTGACAATGTTGAAGGTCAGTTAGTGTGAGACCTCAGCACAAATCAATCCACCTGCTCTCCATTGCCTCAACTCTTCTCCCCCATCTTTCATTCGTCTTTTCACTACTCACTAACGCATTCATCACCTTAACATCGCCTAATGCATCTTATCCTCTTGCCATTTCAAGGCACCAACATCACCGACGCCACCAGCGACACCAGCACCAGCACCGACACCGACACCACCACGCCTGAATTGGCTGCACTGGCTAGAACAGCATCAACAGCATCAGATGCTGCATCATCCGCAGGTAGGCGGCCCACTCTCCTCATCTTTCCTTGCTTCCATTGTCAACTGCTGTCCACACCTCTTTACTTCTCCTTCCACAACCTGCTCCCATGCACCTCATCCTCTCAAGCCGCATTCGGCTCTAATTCACCTCTGCCTCTCTTCCAATTCACAGGCGACACCTCCACCAGCACAAGCGAAAGCCAGGCCTCCACAATGCCTACTACGGTTGCCGGATCATCAGCTGCAGCATCTAGTACGCTCATCTTACCCTCATGTTGCTTATCTCCTTCTCACCAACTAACAGCCTACATGCTACCAGTCCCAAGTAAGCGCGACAGTAAGCAATACCAGTAGGTTGGGTAATGTAATATTCAATATGCCCAAAGACCTGAGCATTGTGGCGATGAAGGATGTTGTGGATGAAGGAACGTTGATATGGCCGAAGCTTTTTCCGGGACGGGCTTTATCCCATCTGAGTTCACTTTGTGACCAAGGAAGATAAGGCCTTGTAATCCAAAGTCGCCTTTAGCAGCATTAATTACAACGCCGAAGTAGTCGAGCCGTTCGATTAGCTGTCGAAGTTGAATCTCGTGTTCAGCAGCGTAAGAACTATCCACCAGCAAATCATCAATGTAGCCGTAGACGAAGTCGAGACCTCGCAGAACCTGATCAATGAATCGCTGAGAGTTTTGAGTGGCGTTTCTCAGACCATAGGGCATACGAGTGAATTCGACTAACCCAAAGGGAGTGGTCACTGCAGTCTTCGGAACATCACTGGCCTCGATCGGGATTTGGTGGTAGGCACGCACAAAGTCGATCTTAGAGTATATTCGCTTACCATTTAGCGAAAGAGTGAAGTCTTGGATGTGCGGGACGGGATACTGATCGGGGACAGTCACAGAGTTCAACGCCCGTTAGTCACCACACGGTCGCCAGTCGCCATTCTTCTTGGGGACAAGATGGAGGGGTGATGCCCAGCAGCTGTCGGACTGTCGGATGATGCCGAGCTCAAGCATGTGATCGAACTCTGCCTTGGCGATCTTCAAACGGTCTGGAGCAAGACGACGTGGTCGGCAAGATTTGGGAGGTCCGGTGGTGGAAATATGGTGGGTGACTGTGTGTTTGATGTCCACTTCTCGAAATGAGGGGTTGGTTAGGCGGGGAAACTGCCTGAGGAGTGAGTGGAAAGGACAGTCAGAGATGGGCATAACAGTGAGAGGGCTGACGCAGGGGTTCACATCGGATTGACAACGGGCATGAAGGTCGGTGATGCAGTCGACGAGTCGGCGATTCTTCAAATCAACTAGTAGATTGAAGTGAGCTAGGAAATCGGCGCCTATGAGGGCGACGGAAACGTCGGCAATAATGAAAACCCATCGGAAAATCCGACGAAGGCCCAAATCGAGTGTGATGGAGCGCTGTCCAAAGGTGGGGATGCTGGAGTTGTTGGCAGCTGTAAGACAAAAAGAGCTGCGGGTTTTACGTTCGGCCGGAGTTGGTGGAACCACGCTAACCTCGGCACCAGAGTCGACAAGGAATTTGGCGCCAGCGATACGGTCCCAGAGAAACAAACGGCATGTGTGAAGATTGGCAACGCTTGCAGCAGCAGTGGCCTCTGGTGGCGGGTGGGATCGTCTCCCTGAGGACGTTAGAGATGCCTTGAAAGAGCATGGCTGAAGACATCGTCGAGCTGCTCCTCCAAAATGTTGGTGATATCAGCAGACGCTACTTGGAGATTGTGGACGGCGGGTGTGGGAAACGGAGGAAGTACGGCGACGGTTTGGTGTTCGCCGCGGGCCGTTAGTGGTAATTGCAGTAAGCTGGGCTTTCAGGCGCATTAATACCTCCTCAAGCCGATCCAAGCGAACGCTAGCTCCTTGAGAATTTGATTTGATGAGTGACTTCTTGTCTTGTGACATCGCGCTGTAGGTCGCCGGAAGATTGTTGTTGTTGTGGACGAAATGTTTGCGGAATTCCAGTGTTCGGAAATTAGGGGTCACCAATTTGTGGCGATGAAGGATGTGAGATCAACTTAAACCACGCACAATAAGTTCGTTTCGTCTACTGTCAGAAGTCAGGGAGCTGTGAGGACTAGTTAATTCTGTACACAGGGCAGGTTGCCGTAAGTTGGCGGTTTGCTTGCAACAGAGAAAAGCGTCCGTTCAGGGAGAGCGTCAGTCGCGGTGTGTGTTGTTTACGCGAGTGTGAGTGTCTAGGTCAGAAGGAGGGGCGACTGGCTGAGTGTTGGTTGTGGGATTGGACAAATTAGGGGAGGAATGGAGGGCGCATACTCACAAGGCCTCACGGGAATCAAGCCAGAGCGTTAGACGCGCGTTAGGAGATACTAGTTTGTGAGGGCAGCCGGGGTTCACTGCAGATGGACCGGAGGCGTCCCAGTTCTAGCCGGCCGGGGTGGTCGTGCGTCAGAGAAATGTAAGTGCTTGTCACGGCCATCGACCGACAAAACGGAGCCGGAGAAAAGGGGGGCTGGAGCGGCTCCTACAGCATAAATCAGGCAAGTGATGCGACATTTCGCCTGCAGTGGCCTGTCCATTAGGATAAATCAAAGAGG
>CACRXP010000138.1:1015400-1025828 GCA_902702965.1 Spirometra erinaceieuropaei | reverse complement strand
TAAATCAAAGAGGACAGTCAAAAAATGGGTTGACAATGTTGAAGGTCAGTTAGTGTGAGACCTCAGCACAAATCAATCCACCTGCTCTCCATTGACTCAAATCTTCTCCCCCATCCTTCGTTTGTCTTTTCCTCCTCATTCACGATTTTTTTTGCCTTTGGTTTTTTTAGTTGTTCTTATTTTTTTGTTTTTCCTCTTTATTTTATTTTCCCTTTTGTGCATCCTCTCTATCCTTTTTCTTTTCTGGTGCGGCGATATCTTTGTGTGCAACTTCGGCCCTTATTCCTAATGCTTTTTTTCTTTCTTTTTTTCTTTTTCCTGTTTCTTTGTTTTTTCGCTTTCCCTGTTTTTTTTGGCGTTTTTTCTTTCATGCTTTTGCTGCTTGTTTCTCTTTTCTTTTTTTCTTTCTACTCTGTTTGACTTTTTCCGTCCCCTTTTTCTCGGACATATTTTCTTTTAGCCAGTTTTTTTTAGCTTTTTTTGCTGTGCTTATTGTTTTTTACCTATCTGTCTTCTCGCATTTTTCGTCGATCCTTCTGCTAATGCGTTTTCTTTTCATCGTTTGTTTCGTCCTCAGCCACTGGCATTTTATTGTAATTTTCCTGCCATTTTTTAAATTTTTTTCGCCTGCTTTTTGTACATACTGCATGTATAACATTGTGTTATGTCGTCAACTTATCTATCGATTTTCTGAATTATTCCTAAAGCAGTGACTGCTTATTTTTATCCTTGCGCTTATCAGACATTTTATGGGTTTTTCTACAAGTCTTCCTGTTATTTCCCTTTCAGCCTCCACCTGGACTTGGCCGCCCCCGAAAGTGCTATTATCCGTCATCATCGCTATTTTGGTTGTCATTTTGATCATCATTGTCGTGTGCATCTTTGTCCTGGGCAGAGGCGATAGAAGACGGCGAAGCTGGTACTTCCTCCTTTTGCTTATCCCCTCTTAATTGAAACTCACTAGTGTTTCCTTAAGTCGATCATATCGTCATTTTACCTCTCGAAATCCAGGAGATTTCAATCATATGCATGAGATCTTGCTCGTACTTTTAGAAATGGCACACATATATCTGTCGTAATTGCACAAAGTGGCACGTTGATATTCGTCCCAAGATTTCGGAGGACTTCTTTAGTTCTTTAGTCCTGTGTGGTCGTGCGACACAACGTGTCTTTGGTTGATTTGCTATTCGTCCAGATCGAATTTACGGGGGTTTTGAATAGACAGCAAAATCTCCAATTTTCCAAATCTCATGTGTTCCTCAACAGGCTTAGCACTTTTACATGAGCTCCAAACTTCCTAGCCTGTCTGCCTTAATGTTTCGCATTGTTTGTAAGTGCTTGTTGAATTTCCCCTATTTACCTTTCAGCGCACGGGAAGCAGTGGATCACACTGCTTGAATGAATGTCAATCCGAACAACTCAGGGCTTTATGCCCTTCAATCATGTGGCAGACCATCAAGACATCCAAATTTCATTTGCATGAACTTAAACTAGTGTAAACTAATCCTTCTCATTAAAGTATTTTTTTGCATCTAATGCAGTATGAGGTAGAAGCAGTTGGCTTGGTAAAAAATTACATTATAGTCATTTAATTAATTGGTGTCATTGCATTCCCAGTTGCAGACTCATCGGCTGTTTTGTACTTTCCATGTGGCAAGCAGTCACTTCCTTGCATAAACCTATAAATCGTTAGGCGACCATGAACCTGCGAAAAATACTTTGTCCAGCCCCGAAACAGACAGTGATAGAAGTGGATTCGTCCTTTGCTTGAGGGGGGGGGCGGTTGAGGGATCTTGAATAAGTGAACACCGGTCCAGTCGTAAAATGCATCAAGTAGGTAACCTCAGACACTGAACAGACGCAACCGGCGAATTCTCAGTCAGTCGGTCAGTACAGTTGAGGGAAATAGGTATACGCCTCTGCACATAAAAGTCGATAAATAAGCAAAAATTTAAAGAAATTACAGCATTAAGTGAATACAGACATTGATTAACATACGTCATTGGTCTCGTGGTTAAAAAGTCGCATAATTCGCTTGTTTCTGAAGCATATGTCTGTCAAGCCGACATTTAAATTTCTCCACAGATTAAGTCAAGACAGTTTTCTCGGGCAGGATATTCCACGGTTCCACGGCACGGTCTCAGTAGAAGCGAAGAGAACAGCCCAAGTAGACAGTCGTGAAGAAGGAGACACGATCACTGGAGCAAAATCTTTCGTCGCCTGGCGTCTCGAATTTCTGCTTGAACCCCTCATCAAAGGCAGTAGCCGATACGGGTCATCCATGCACAAGGGACTGCAGTATTTGTAGGATGCAGTCTCTATGCTACCGCATACCTATGATAATTCACGGCTTCCTCTCATAAAAGAATGCTTAATTTGGTGTGACGGCCTTTTGATGACGATATTTGCGTTGTTAGCCGCTGCAATTTCATCAAGGGTGTTGCATGTTGGTGATGATTGCCCGGCCATCTGAGCCACCGACCCCGGCGTTGGGAATAGTGTTCGCTTGTACGCTCCCGCGGGGCCATTTACCCCGCCCAGGCGAATTCTCAGCACCAAGTATGTAAGAAGGAGGTCATTTCACTCGCTGATAGGCTGGAGGGCAGTCAACCATGGCTCAGGCGGCTTGCAGTTTACACGGTTATCACCTCTGAAGAGGATTTAGGCCTCGCTGAATTCGAATGCATGGCCAGATCTAGCCGAATAAGCCACAACTTGAGAGCTGGCTTTATTTCTGTACACTGCTGCTGTGTGTTTATAGGTATGCGGTAGCATGATGGTTGCATCCTACAAATACTGCTGTCCGTTGTACATGAGCCACCCGTATTTGCATTTGCCTTTGATAATGGGTTCAAACAGGTATCCGAGAAGTTAGGTTACTAAGGCCCTTGTTCCAGAGATCGTGTCCTCTTCTCCTAAGGTGTGTGTTTATGCATTTTCGACGGGTTTTCAGTCCTGGATGTTTACCCTGGCTTGGCCAGGAAGACAAGCATTAAGCTGTAAAAGACCTCTGCCTCGTTATCCACCGCCTTTGTCTGAAAAACCTTCACCAGATATGGTGCTCAGAACCTATCTCTCTGCCACTCCATCCCCCATGCGAGTGTCCGCTCAACCCGTACTATGTATCCGGCCGTCTATGGGCACGCGTCCTGACGGT
Organism: Spirometra erinaceieuropaei; assembly: GCA_902702965.1. NCBI lineage: Eukaryota > Metazoa > Platyhelminthes > Cestoda > Diphyllobothriidea > Diphyllobothriidae > Spirometra > Spirometra erinaceieuropaei. The sequence goes on along the minus strand of CACRXP010000138.1, from coordinate 1,022,671 downwards.
TGCAGGCTGCTTCTTGCGTAAAATGCAGACCCGTACTTCCAAAAAATACGGAACCGCTAAGGAAGGGTCGATGCGCACCATTCACACGCGATTAGGTAACGTGCAAAAAATATTACTGACAAAGATGGTGACTCCCAGTGCAACAGTGAGCGCACGGAGCTTGCTGATAACGGCTAATAGGCCGGAAACGGCCACCTCGGCATCTTCCCGATCCACTTCCCCACCGTCGTACAAAAAGACGTAATTCTGCTATGGTTCAAATTGCAAGCAACTTTATCGTCGGGAGTTCGAAAAGCAATACCTCTAACCCAAATTTTATCAGCTTGAAATCGTCTCCGGAGATAATGCCAAACTGACTTAACGACGTTAGAGTCCTAACAGGATTATTTGTTGCTCAAACAAATGTATAATAAACGCATTGATCCCCATAGGAACCGTCTCAGTCGTTCGTACTTGAGGCAGGGTCTGTTAGCTTGGCCAAATCCGAGTCTTTACTAACCGCAATTTGATCACCAGTGTTGGTGGGTGACGTAACATGGACTTGCTGCTATAGGTCACTAATACTCACACCGGAAGCAGTATTGAATCCTGCGTGTTTGCGTGACTAGTTGCATTACCCAGGAAAGTTCATCGTAATGGACAGATACAGAGTCATTACCCACACGATTGTCATACCTCGGTAAATCTGAAGGTAAGGCCAAATTTCGTCGAGAAATTTGATGCGCATGGGGCCATCAGAATCTACAGCAACCTTTCAGTTTCTTCAACTCGTCACCCCACCCACAACTGCACCAGATCCAGCTAGCGATTTCAGACATTTATTGTCGTGGCCTCTGGTGACTGCTGTTTGTCCCCTGTCCATGTGCGCCCCAACTGGAAATAACGGGGAAGGGTGACTAGAGGCTTTCAAGACGCTCTTGACGTTTGGAAGTGTCCGTGAAATCGTGGGGCTGATGTCGTTTCGTATCATCTCGTCCTTACGTGCACCGATTGGCGAATTTGCGTGGATAGCCATTCGCTTTCGGCATCTATCGAAGTTATTGCTTTTCGGCAACCATGCTTACGGTTCAACACCAGACAACTCTGCCTACCGACAGACAGCCCTTGCACAAAGACGTTTTTGACCGACCGGGTGGTTGCTGTCGGAGATAAGCAATTGCGCCGTCTCCGCCAGCTTCCTGAACGTTTTCGTTGACGGACCGCCATCAACTTTGTGGCATATGAGAATAACAAATGAGGTCACCTGACCGCTGCTTCCTTCTGTCTTCAATTCCATGTCTGGCCTGACGACATTGACATATTTTTGAATGCCAGCACGCGATTCCATTAGATAAAGAGAACGATAACATTCAAGTTAGGAGTTTGAAACTTGGTCCGTCTTGTTGGGTGACCGTTGACTCCAACCACCGCAAGAATACTTCACCTATGAGGCTGGAAATCGACAAATGCTGTGGTGTCGATCATTCTGATAAGTTTGGAGTACGTCTTGACTCAGCCTTAGAAGTTAGAGATTATTAATGCTTCGGACACGATCTTCCTTTGCATTGAATCCACTCTCCGCTCATACTTCACTTTCGCGAGGGCGACACTTTGGAAAACAGAAGAAGATAAGGACAGGACATCAAAAAATGACCTGATTTGGATGCACCACAGGCCCCAATTAACAAGCCGATCCTGGTGTCTGAGTCAGCAATCAGAAATTTGAGACGCTGTGGCAGCCATGTTGATAGTTTATGAACTAAAGAGAAGGAGAGCGCTCTCCTGGTGCTTCGTGACAGGGGCATTTTTAATGCGTCAGTCGGTCGGTGATTCTGCAGTTGACTTCTATACTGCTCAACAATAACACAGTGACTGCCCGTATCAGCGCCTTCGGGGGGTGGGATTCGCAGACGGTACAAGATGCGCAGTATTTATAGGAAGCGTTTGGCGGGAAACCACATGCCTACCATGCTTGGCAGTACCCTTGTTCATCGTAAGGGGTCGTAGTTATGCAATACTTGTTTGTCGGTCCTCACCCGTACCGTTAATTACCACAGTTTCGTCACCATTCTCGATTCTGGGTATAAAGACTAGTCGGCTGAAGTGAGGATCCGAAAAGTCAAGCCAGTAAGCGTCTTATCCCAGCGATCACATATTCTTCTGAACTGATTGATAGGTGGAACAACTTACCGAAGTCCGTTGTCTTAGCGGAAAACGTTGAGACCTTCAAAAGAAGGCCGGATACATTTATGCTCGATGGTCAAACATGTACATGATATCAATAACTGGCATAACTTCTATGTAAATATCTGCATTTTTTTCAAACGTCCATCTGTCAATAGAGTTTTCCAAGGCTCTGCCTCTATCCCTCATATATACTGAATCATACTGATTCGTGGAACTCGCCTGTTATCTTCTATAAGCAGTAGCGTTTTGGCTGTTCGTATAAACGCTTTTGTGGAGTTGGTCTGCAGACGGCGTACAACCTGCGGCCTTTTTATTTGGTAGCCTTCTAGAGGTAGTCAGTTCTCTTTAATATGGCAGTGGTACTTCCTTGTCTGCAGAGAATATCAACGATACTTTCGTCAAGTCGGAGTTATCTTCGTATATTACATTTGACTTGAAGTTGATCTCGCACAAGGTTTTATTCTCGGTTGTTGCCTACGTCCGATCGCATGCCAATTCAATTGACGCAGTCATAATGGAAGTGGTAGCGGAAAATGCGCTAAAGGTACCTCCTGCTGTAACATTCGCATTATATTCTCCGTCATCACTTTCAAAGAAGGTCGTGGCTTGCCATGCTTCAACGGTGCATTCTGTGGAGTCCTACTTTTGTGAACTGACTAAGTCTGCCTCTGTCGTGTGGCTTGACTTTAGAGTCACAGTGATTAAGACACGCCCACTGTCGGCAAATTCTGTGACGTTGATGACCGAAACATGGGGGTTCATACGAAAAGAATAATAATAATTTAATTCAATGCCAGTTTACAGGCACTGTCGAGGGAAGCGATTAAACACAAATCCGACCAGCAGTGAAAAAAACTCCTGAGGTAAAGCAATAAAAATATAGTTGATGGTAGTTTTCATGGTTTGGAGGGTTCAGGAGAAAAAACTGCTGGTGGTAGATTTTCGACCGTCAAGAAGGGGTGGGGGGGGGGGGGTTGCACGGTATCGGAGTTTATCGGACGTCAATTCCTTTCATGAAGTTGGGGATAGTCAAAGTAAAGGCGTTGAGGAACAGCTGGTGAGGCCGGCCATAGTGTTCAGAGACCACAAACGCCATCGCTACGGTAGAGTCGATCAGTGGATTCAGCACCCAAAATCTGTGGGAAATTTTCTAAATGCAAAAATCGAGTAATAGTTCTTTTAAATAAATGATAATTTTTCAGAGTTTTCACACTCATGGGTAGTTTATTCCAAATAGCAATTGCATTTACAGAATAGAACCGACGATATTTAACAGTACGTGCCAGAGGCAGAATTAAAAAGACCTCTCGGTGACTATTACGTCGTGGGTGGATATTATGTCTTAAAGAGGTGAGTGGATTAAGTGTGTGATTATATAAGAGTTTAAATAGCAAAAATAGTCCCTTTTGTAATCTACGGAACCATAAAGGATCAAGGCCCGTAAGCCGGCAACGTTCTTGTTAAGACAAATGTCGGTGTTCTGGGGTTAAAATTCTCTTGGTAAAAAAGTGTTGAACGGATTCTATTTTCTTCCGCTCAGTAGCACGCATAAGGCTAAATGAAAACGAACAGTATTCCAGGCCAGGTCTAACGTACATGTTGAAAAGGCACATTCTAATGTCCCTAGTTTTAAAATTTCGGAGGATAAACCCGGTCGTTCTACGTGCTTTGGGGACTATCAAGGCGCACTGCTCCGATAGATTGAGACTCTTGGAGTATGGCGTGATTTTCAATGCTTAGTTGAGGTTGGCGGTCGTCGCCAACCACCATGACTGAGCACTTATGCCAAGAAAGAGAAAGGCGCCATGTGCGGCACCACTGGGCGAAAGCCTGTAGATCGCTCTTTAGGAGCTCAAGCACGATGTCACGATCTGAAATAAATCGGGTATATCATTAACGAAAAGGCAAAATAGAAGTGGGTCGAGTACACTACCCTGAATGACTCCACTCCTCACACATGTGGGGTTGGAGATAGTATTGGAAATCTTAACTCGTTGTGTACGAGTGCCCAGGTAAGAGGACAAAAAATTCAAAAGTTTGCCATCTTTTCCGAAAGAGGACAGTTTCCAGAGAAGAAGAACATGGTCAAGACGATCGAAAGTCTTAGTGAAATCGAAATATACTATGTAAAGGGCAAAACCATTGTCCCTAGATTGGAGAACATAGTCAAAGAAAGAGATCTGACAGGTGTCACAAGATCGAGCTTTGAGGAATCCATGCTGAGCAGCACTCAGTAGGTTATTCACTGTTAAGTGACACATCATTCTATCTTTGATCAATGTCTCTAAGATCTTCGAAACTGCGGGGAGGGTGTTTATTGGCCGAAAGTCATTAAATGATGTAGTTTTGCCGTGCTTAGGAATGGGCAAAATGTGGGATTCTTTCCACAAGGTAGGATAAGTTTCACTTTCAAGAGCAAGATTAAATACCTTGCATAAGAGGGATAGGAAACTCGTATTTGCATCGGCTTTTAAAATGCTTACCGGAACACCATCAGGTCCTGGACTATAAGATTGACGAAAACGCCGAATCGCAACAGTCACATCCCACAGAGTGAAAGTTATGGTTTCTAGAACTGCCCCGGTCAATGGCTGGATGGTCGGAAGCGGAGTGGTCGAGTCTTCAATGAACGTTTTGGACAGGAAATCATTGAAGCTATCAGCGGTTAACTGGGCATCAACTATGGGATTTCCGAGAGCGTCTCGGAGGATGGGATACTGCGTCTTTCTATGAGTTCGTATTTTTCTAGAGAAAAGTTTCTAGACATTTAACGAATGGTTTTCGGTAAACTGGACCTCTTCGGCTAGCTGTTTTTCTTTAGACAATCTCTTAGCTTGATCAAAAATATCACAAATCAAGAGCAGAACAGAAACATCGTTCTGAAGATGGAAACGACAATAAAGCCTGCGCAATCTGCGACGAAAGGGTAAGGGTAGGGAAACCTCATCCCCAACATTAATAATTTTCTTACGGAGGACAAAACGAGAAATAAGCGGATCCAAAATTTCGTGCAGATTTGTAGTGCAAGCATTTACATCCGAACTAAGGAAGAAATCAGTCCAGTCGTAGGAATTAAGGTGTGTTAATAATTCGGTTGAGCGAGTTGATCGGAAATCGCGGAAAAAGTTATACTTTGGGGAAGACGTTTTGTAATCCTCGAATTCCAACGTTGAAACAACTATGTCATGGTCTGGGTCCCCGAGTGGGCCAAGAAATGAAAAAGACGAAGGCATGCAGCCTCTACAGAAAATAAGGTCAAGTATGCTTGAGCCTCGGGTGGGAAAATCAACAACCTGAATTCACATCCCAACATCCACAGCCTCAAGAATGTCTTCGGACCTTCTGGGGCCTGAGGGCTGAGACCAGCGGACTTCGGGGAGATTAAAGTCACCCGCAACCAATTGATACTTAAAGCTTGAGTCGGCCGCAGCATGTAATGCCTATGAGAGTAAACGATCAAAATTGTCCTTGGCGTTGGGGAGGCGATAGACGCAGCCAACGAGTAAAGAGAACTTATTTTTTAGTGCAACCTGGAGCCAGCAGCTGCCTTCTACTGTAGAAAAATGCGGGAGGTCCAACAGCAAAAAGATAAGTGTTTGCTTCACGTAGACGCAGCTGCCCCCACCACGGCTATCTTGGCGGTCATTTCGAATGCAATAATAGCCTAGAAACGAGAGTTCGGAGTCAGCTACTGAGGCTGATGCCCACGTCTCAGTTACTAAAACAATATCTGGACAATGGACGAACACCAGAGTCTGAAGCAAAGGCATCTTATTAAGCAAGGATCTGGCATTTAAAACAAGAAGTTTGAAGGGAAAGGCTGTTAGTTTCTGAGGGAGGTGGGCTACATCGTCCAGTCCACCGTATGCTCCCAGCAGTTTATGAGTAGGGACGGTGACTTGAGCGTGATTAATGGTGAGAGCAGACTTGCGCTGCATCTATCACACATTCTCCTCCTCCCACACCTGGGCCGGTGCCAAGACAGAGTCAATAAAGTCGGCGACGGGAGAGGGCGCAGGCGGATAGCGCGTTCGAGCACGCACCTTGGCGTTCCACTCCATACCCCTAGTCCACACTACAAATAACCAGGTGTTTGATCAACAACAAAGAGAATGGAGGCTGGCACGGCCAAAGCCGCACAGGAAGTTAGCATAACGATTGTATCACGCCCACAGTAAGACCGCTGAATGCTGAACTGAAGCTCTAGCTGCCGGCATCCGCAAGTTGGACAGGCACCTTTCGCATTTCACCACCTGCCCGCTACATATCACCTATATACGCATTTCTCAAGATATCGCTGGCTACCGACGGGTGAACCCCACAACTACTGCCAAGGGCACTCAGGTGATTGGATTCTCGCTGATCTAGAATAAATCATGATTCGCTTTTCCTGCCTGATCTCATCCGTCCTCATTACAATTGGGCCTAACTACTGTTGTTGTGGCGTTAGGCGCTGACACCTGGTGAAGAGCGAGGACTTCACGGTAAAGTCCGACTGGTCTCGAGGTTAAGCGACCTGGATAATCATTGGCGGGCGTGAACACAGCTCGAACGTACGATATCGGTCGATGCATACGGTCACATGCCCTTGGTTCTGTGTACGGAAGGTCTAGTCCGGGCGTTGTTTAGCCGATTTGTGTGCTGCCGTTTCTTCGAATGCGGCAACAAAAACTGCTTTCCGTCCGCGAATGTCATGGAATATGCAGCCATATGTGCGTTTAGCAGGAAGACTCAACTGTGCATTGTGCACATGTTGTGCCTGCTTATCTGAATAAGATTTTTTGTACCTCCTCCTCCTCCTCCTCCTCCTCCTCCTCCTCCTCCTCATAATCATTGTCACCACCATCATTGTCGTCGTCGTTGTCATCACCATCATGACATGAACAGCCGACCTTCGTGTGTCAACCTTGCTTTATGCCATTGCACTTAATCTTACCTCAAAAACAGCGCTTCTCAAGAAGAAGAAGAAGAAGAAGAAGAAGAAGAAGAAGAAGAAGAAGAAGAAGAAGAAGAAGAAGAAGAAACGAATAACAAGGATTACATAAGATTGGACGTTTTCTGGTGACGCCAGTAGCCGATATGGGGCGGGGGTGGGTGGGGTCGCT
>CACRXP010000138.1:991658-1006898 GCA_902702965.1 Spirometra erinaceieuropaei | reverse complement strand
ATATATATATATATACATAGAACTCGCAGCATTTCATGCTTACCTAAATCACATAGGTCAGCGACGAAAATATGCTTTCCGATGGAATTAGTGCTTCTTTATACGGACACCAATACAACTATTCGTAATCCATATTGACCCAACTGTGAAAAACTCGTCGCCTCGGTGGTATTCGAACCTACTACAGCAAGGGGAGGCTTTAGTACAGCCAACGCTCTAACCACTTGAGCTGCGAGTCCTCGCGGACAGTTGGATCAATATTAATGATTCAAAATCTGCGAAAATACCTATGAATTTCGTGAGCCTGGTAGTCTTCTGGTGGATTCTAGATGAATTAGGTAGGAAATCCTGCTTCGGCAGTCAACATACTGTATCAGATTTGGTGGATTCCAGACGTTGCAGTGGGTTGGACGGGTAACTTTACCCAAATGTGATTAAACTCGCGTCGTCCGGTAAGGCCTCGTAGCTCAGATGGCTAGGGGGTTGGCTGTACTTAAGCCTTCCCTTGCTGTCGTAGGTTCGAATCCTACCGAGGCGTCGAGTTTTTCACAGTTTGGTCCATATGGATTACGAATATCTGTATTAGTGTCCGTATGTAGAAGCACCAATTCCATCGAAAAGCCTCTTCTTCATCACTGACTTATGTGATTAAGGTAAGCATGCAATTCTGCGAGTTAGAATCTGATCAGTCGATCCCTAGGTTACTGTTATGCGTCTGTGGTTGGCAATTTGTGGTGGATTGGGGGGAGGGGAGAGGTTTTGTCGCCGTGTGGGTTGGCATCCGTTCATGCGTTTTTGGCTGGGGTCCAGGGTGAGAATCTAGGATAAGGGTTATGGTAAGTAATAGGCCTAAACCCAAGGGTAGGACTGGCTTTAGTTTAAGGGCAAGGGCCAGTATTAGAGTTAGGGTTACGATTACGGTAAAGGATTGCGATTTAAACTCACAGTTTGTTCGACTACCTGCGTCCCTCGACGCTGGGTTGGTTTTTGAAGGTGGGACCTATGCGGTTGCCTGGCCACCTGTTAGTTCACAGTTTGCTAATGCACACTGTTTCTCGAACTGCGTGCTACTTTTGTAAGCTTGGTTAAATTATTTGCCTATTTATTGCTTGTCCCCTTAGGTCCTACGGCAAAGTTATGTCTTTTACCCGGAGTTAATTACTCTGGGGAGGATTTATGTTAAAGAAAAGAGCTGAGCATCTAAGAACTTTGTGATGTCAGAAAAGGTGATCCCAACTAAGAGGCGACACTATTTTTACAATTTATTGATAATAATAATAAACTTATTGCCCCTCTTAAGACATTGTCAAAATGGTATTGAATTGTCGTATTTTTACTCCAAAGGCTACCGTTAAGCATCTTAACCATCCTATAGCACCAGCCACCACGAGGTCTTTTTACTCTCTTCCTTGGCATATACAAATAAATATCGCCAGTCATTTTCTTTTAACAAAACAAAGACAAAGGAGACTGGAATGGCCATTTCTGGTTTATTAGCCGTCGTCAGCCAGCCATACCCAAGCCCGAAGTGTGGAACACCCGAGCCTCGAACTCGCGACCTGTTGGTTTAGAAGTCAACGCCTCTACTCACCGGGCCACGAGCCCGTTGCCTTGTCGGTTTTCGATCGGGAATATACAGTGGTAGGGGGCGCTCACCGATCGTTCATACGGAACTCACTCGTTCCGTTGTGCCTTAAGAGCTCTCTCTCGAGCCCAACCAGCAGCTGCACAGCGGCGCATGATATATAGGCAGAATGCTATTACCGACAAAGACAAGGGAGACCGAAATGGCCATTTCAGGCTTATTAGCCGTCGTCAGCCAGCCATACCCAACACCGAAGTGTGGAACTCCCGAGGCTCGAACTTGCGACCTGTTTGTTAGAAGTCTACGCCTCAAACCGCTGGGCCACGGGTCCGTGGTCTTGTCGGTTTCGCTTGGGAATATACAATGGTAGAAGGGAGCTCACTGATCGTTACTACGGAACTCACTCGTTCCGTTGTGCCTTATGAACTCTCTCTCTCCCGAACTCAACCAGCAGCCGCACAGCAGTGTCAAGTATTTTTTTAGCACGATTGCTCCCCCGAATAAATAACCCCAGACATAAACCATACCCTCGCCTTGCCTTCTTTTCCTCCACATTTCCCTTTTTCTTGTCATTTCCCTCAAATCACAAAACCACTAACTACTACCAGTCCTGTATGAAGGGGAGGGGGACTTTGTGTGCCGGTATGTCAAGTGGTTCTACATACTAGATCCCTACCATTCGATCTTCACCTCAGTGGTTAATTTCGTCGCTTTGGTCTTCTCCGTTAATGTCGACTGCATGGGCTTCTCCGTCGCCGTTCCGATGACTTCAAAAACCGTCACCGTTAGGCAAAACTCTGACCGTTGGTGGAGCTCGTCGCGGGGACATCGTGTTCTGCCGGATCAGAATTAACAGCCTGCCCAACCGAAATGTAGCTGTCGAGACGACCTAAACGCACGCACGCACGCACATGCGTGTGGGCGCACACAAAGTTTGAGTGGCCGACTGCCTTTCCAAAGGAGAACGTCTCAGGGTCTGTGGCGGCAGCGCAGTGAGAAAAAGTGCTCTGAGCGCTACAACCACCAGGTCGAATCCCAATTCGTAAGTGGAAGACAGAATGAACCAGAATGAGGGCTTTATTGTGCACAGAACCGCGAGTTGTCCTCTCAGGCGCACAGCGGCCGCTAGCGAAGCCAGGGCTGGTGTTGACTGCGTCCAGTCAGGCCTGAGAGTCCTTGGGACGGTGATGGCAGCGGCTTTTGTAGGCTCGTGGGCCAAGCTCAAGTGGTGGCCAGTCAGTGTGTGTCGCATTTGTCGAGGAGTGGTGTCCCAGTGGCTTACGTTGTGCTTGCAGGGGGGTGGGGTGCGTTCATGTGGCGACATAGGCAGCTGCGGCTGAGCTGACGCTGGTATGCCCGAGCTGTTGGTCGTGTGACTTCAGGTTAGCGCGTCTGGATCGGCTCATTGAAAAAGGGTGGATAGCTTGGAAGCAGCGGTCTTGAACAATGACGCTAGACCGGTCATGATGGCCGGCCACTACATGATTAGTGCTAGGTGGACGCACAACCCATCTTAGCACGCAAAAATAAACACGCAAGAGGATCCATAAAATCGGTACATTGGACGCGCCGATTGACCTGCCGATATAATTGTCCAGACACATTTAAATCTCCCATATAATAAGCAAAATTAGTAGTAGGCGGAGAAACAGAATACAACGTAGAATTAAGCATCATTGGTGCACACAACGGCTATGCGTCGAACCAAGAAAGAATATTGGCCAACAAACGCTTAAATTAATAGAATGATCCGCAAACAGGCAAAGTAGAAATACCCCAGGTCATCGCGTCTGAGTGCGTGGCCGCCTTCACCAAACGTAACCGTCTCAGGGTTCAACAGCACGAAGTAACGCCGCGGTGGATCGAGTAACGCGGCTTTTGTTTTAGAGGGCTCAGAGCTCCACGACTGAGGCGCTGTCCTCACCGCCCACAATGAGGACTGCTTATTTGAAGGAGACTGAGACGTTAGCGCAGGGAGGAGGGTGGGGAGGGGGAAGTGGAGAGCAGGAGACTGTGTGATGTCTAGTTCGAGGACGTGATGAAGTTAGATCCTGAGACATCCCCGGGAGGTGAGGGAGTTTACAGGTGGTCGAGGTATAGTCGAATGTCTCATTGCAGGGAAGGGATGGGGGTGGTTGGAACGCGGCAAATGGGGGGCGGAGGAATTGAGGCACGACAGACAATAGAGGGCGTCTTGAAGAAGCAGACACGATCGCTAAGACAAGATCATTATTAGCCTGACGTTTCGGATTCCTGCTAGAACCTACCATCAGAGACAACAGCAGACACGGGTGATTCATGCACCAGGAGCTGCAGTATTTATAGGATGCCGTCGCCATGCTACAGCATTCCTATTCACGGCTTCCTCCTTCATCCGGGATCGTTGCACGTGGTGTGTTAATTGCTTGATGGCCGACGTCCGCGTCGTTAATTGCTGCAATTTCATCACGTGCGCTGGATGCTGGTGTGATGATTGCTCGACCATCTGACGCATCGACCCAGGTGTTGGGAAGAGTGTTCCCATGTGCGCTCCCCGCGTGGCCAATTACTCCGCCTAGGCGAAGTCTCAGGACAGAGTATGGAAGGGGAAGTTCAGTGCGCTTGTTAATGGACTGGAGGCCCGTAAATCATGATTCAAGCAGCTTCCGGCTCAGGCGGTTGTCACCTCTTGCGAGAATTTCGGCCTCGTCAAATTTGAATGTCTGACCGGATCTCGTCGAATGAGCCGCAACTTGGGAGCTGGCGTCATTTCTCCGCACCACTGCAGCGTGTTCGGCCATTCTCGTTCGGAGCTGTCTTCAGGTTTCTCCGACGTGGTTGCTTTGTACGCAGCTGCACCAGATCCGATAAACAACTCCAGACGTTTCTATTCGTGGCAGCGGGCCTTTCGGTTTCATTACCAGACGCCTGTCCCGGCGATCGTATCTCCTTCTTCAAGAGTACTTCCCGGGACTCGTCTCTTCGCTTATATTGGCAATAGAGGACGTTTTTATCCAGAAGACGGGCTCTAGAGCCCGTTCCGAGCCCGGCCCGAGCTCCAGCGCTTAACCAATCAGGGGTCCCCCTCACTTGTACTGCCCAATTCCCATTAAGTACCCCAATTTTCCCCATTGAAGTAAATAAAGGAAGACATGTTTAGATAAGGAAAACTGTATTGGTAAAAAATACATGTTATCTAATATTTGTCTTAATACATCATAGCCCTATGGCTGTTGGTCCCCGTTGTCAATTGTGGGGTCTACGATAGCCGTGGCGGGGTCTAAAATGGAAAGATTTCGCAGTGGTAAATAAACATATTATGCCCATTGTTATTTAATAGTAACACAAATATATAAATACATACCTTCTGGTAGTTGGCTTGGGGACGCCCTATGACATTTCCTTTGACAGCGATCATGTTCCTTTTTAAATGCATTTTTAATGCATTTTCTAGCTTTTGGCGGTCCGAATGGCGGATATGACGAGCTGACGACCGGAATGTCCGACGCTACGTACAGGAGGAATTCCGTAAGCAGTGTTTGTTTATAATAACCGGATTCACGTTGCCTACTTGTCCGCCACGGGTGGTGCCCTAATAGCAAACGAGCTCGCCGCGGGCTAGCGTACTCCAGGGGGGTAGTGGGTCTTTAGCCTGCTCGCGATTTGATTGGTTCTCGGATCGGCTGCGCCGGCGTCGCGAAGGGCGCAAGCGGCCGCGCATACTTGCACTTGATTATCGATTAGCTTCGGGGCCCGATAGTCCTCCGGCTGTCGCCGGTGCCACCTTCCGCTTTCTCACGATGCAGTGCGCACGCCGTGTCACGCTCAACGCTGTCATTGCCAACTCTACCTGTCTTTGTCTTTGTGTTCCCATTTGTCCGCTTTTACTCAAAATTATGTTTACTCCTGTTAGTAGGCGTAAAATACGGCGCCAAGCACGCAGCGAAACTGAAGAAATAATACGAAGAATCAGCCAAGAGGTGAGGGGAATGCCGTCGTCGGACACATCATCTAGCAGTTGGTCGGAGAGCGTCACGGACGAGACTAATTTTTCAACTTCGCTGGAGTACAAACGCTCTTCTTCGTCGGAGGGTACCAGTGCTTCGACAGACAGTGGGTCCTCTTTTGAAGCCGTGTATTACGCATGCTTGTCGATAAATTTCCGTCTTTGTACGGTAGGAGAGAAATAGTGTACAATGTTCACAGCATTGTGCACTTGGCGGACGATGGTACACGACATGGTCCGCTTGACGCTTTTTAATCGTTCCCCTTCGAAAGTTACCTAGGCAGATTAAAGCGTCTGCATAGTAACCATCCCAGCCACTACAACAAGTAGTGCGTAGGTAAGGCGAATTGCAGTCTGTGTTAAGTGATGTCCACCTTCATATGGAGTGGACGTGTAAACAGCAGCATACTGATGGACCACTAGCGCAGCAAGTCGGCACATTTACCCAATTTAAATGTATCCACAAAGGTAACCTAGTCATTAGTCCTACAATTGCCGATGGCTCAGTGGCCATCGATGATAAACTAGTTAGGATAAGAAATATAGTAAAATATGCCTCAGGCAACATTGAAATAGTTTAGTCGTAATTTGATAACATAGAAGACTTCTTTGATTATCCAATAGACTTCTCTAACATAAAGGTTTTCAAGTGCATGTTAGGGAACGACATTCACAGCTGCCCTTTGTCGAGCACGCTGCAGCAGTATGCGTGCTTACAATGCCGGAGGAATTCGTTCTCATTGAAATTAATGGACGTTGGGACTCGGCGGACAGTCCGGCGGTTGGTGAGCCTACCGGTTGACGGATGATTGCGTACGACGACGGCCTTTCAACACCTTCTTCAAAGTTCTTCAGTGTCTCACTGACATTCCCACCGCTAAGCGGTCACTAGCTGCGAATCCTACAACCCAACGGTCCCTTATTCACAGATTCGCAAATGGTGCGGGGGTACTGTGGGACTTAGATTAGTTTCGGCCCAAAACTTTACTAACTAAATCATGCTGGGTTGTAGATAAGTATGTGCGAACGTCCGCATAGGGAAGGAAAGCCCAACAAGAAATACATTGGGCAGGAATAAGTAGGCGATGATTCCTTTCCATCAACTTCTTCATCGTCGGTAAGGATAACAAAGCATAGCGAAACAGGTTCGTTTTAGGAATCAACATCCGATTTGGACAGCAGCTCCACCATTCCAAAGGGACTATCACCAAATCGTTCAAGAAAGTCTTCGTTTTTGCTATTACTTATATAAATTTCAGATGGAGGGCATATCAGTAGCACGCCGAAGCAGAAGCGACGGAGACATGAACATTCACTTACCGCCGCCGACATAGGAAGCATAAGAAAAGATCGCATTGGACAGCTTCAGGGATAAAGGAAATACTGGCTGGGCAAAGAGAACTGAAAGCCCAGATGGCAGCACTTATGGAGGTAGTTCGTCGCCTGGGCCTACCCTCTCTATCCGGTCTTTCCGACATAGTTATCTACAACCCAACGGGATATAGTTAGCAATGTTTTGGGCCGAAACTAAGCTAAGTCCCACATTACTGCCGCACCATTTGCGAATCTTTAAAAAAGGGACCGTTGGGTTGTAGGATTCGCAGCTAGTGACCGCTTAGCGGTGGGATATTCAGTGAGACACTGAAGAACTTTGAAGAAGGTGTGGAAAAGCTGTCGTCGTACGCATTCATCCGTCAACCGGTGGGCTCACTAACCGCCGCACTGTCCGCCGAGTCCCAACGTCCATTAATTTCAATGAGGACGAATTCCTCCTGCATTCCAAAGCACGCATACTTCTGCAGCGTGCTCGGTAAAAGGCAGCTGTAAATATCGTTCCCTAACATGCATTCGAAAACCTTTTTGTTAGACGAGTCTATTGGATAATCAAAGAAGTCTTCTATGTTACTAAATTCCGAGTTAACTATTTCAATGTTGCCTGAGGCATATCTTACTATATTTCTAATCCTTACTAGTTTATCATCGATGGCCACTGAGCCATCGGCAATTGTAGGACTAATGACTAGGTTACCTTTGTGGATACATTTAAATTGGGTAAATGTGCCGACTTGCTGCGCTAGTGGTCCATCAGTATGCTGCTGTTTACACGTCCACTCCAGATGAAGGTGGACATCACTTGCCACAGACTGCAATTCGCCTAACCTACGCACTACTTGTTGCAGTGGCTGAGATGGTTTCCTAAGCAGACGCTTTAATCTGCCTAGGTAACTGTCGAAGGGGAACGATGAAAAAGCGTCAAGCGGACCATGTCGTGTACCATCGTCCGCCAAGTGCACAATGCTGTGAACATTGTACACCATTTCTTTCCTACTGTACAATGACGAAAATCTATCGATAAACATGCGTAAAACACGAGTGCAAAAGGGGACCCACTGTCTGAATGAGCGTGGCCGTACTAGGCAGCGTACGGCTGTGAAGAGCTGTAAGAAGTGCTTCTTAAACTTACGTGGAAGCACACCATTAAGAACAACTACGCCAGTGTACAAGAATTGGCGCAGTTCTGTACCCTTCCAGGTGTCCATGTTATTTAATGACCTAGCGCGCTGCGAAAATTCCCTCGGCCGGTAGAGGTTCAACGCGCGCATGTTATTATTTATAGTCAACACTGCCGATACAGACAACCCAAATGCACTGTCCCTAGGGCTGCGCAGCCACAAGCTGAGAAGTCTTCTCATAAGACCTAGGTAAACCAAATGTAAAGGATCTAAGGGGAAGGAGCTTGCCATTCCTACGTTGCACGCCAGCAATGGCGATACGCCAATGCGGTGGCAGTCATCGTCCCTGGAAAAAAAATCCTCATCTGTCCTAGCATGTTCGGAGACACTATCATAAACTATCCTATCTACGCACGCCCCCTTAACGCAGCAGAGTTCGCAGCCATAGTAAACATTAACATTCTTAGTCTGCTTAATGAAAGCTCTTGCCGGGGCATCACATATGACGGAAGCCAGACGGAAGCAGAGTTCTCTCACCCGCATCGAGCCGCAAACCGTTTTTATTCAACGACAACAAGTCGTCGACAAGCGGTTTGCAGAACGCCTGCACGTCCGAAGGCTTACTCCACAGTATATACCTACAGTGAAAACCTTACTTAATATTGGCTTCATAATTCTGCCTAAAATAGGCCAAAATTCACGCTTAGTCTTTCTATGGATTGGAAGACCATCTATTGTTAGGCTGGCAACTACTTCTACTGAAGGCGGCAGAGCTAGATTACGCAACTGCGCATCCACCTAAGCGGCAAGACCCAAATGCAAGTACTTACCACTGACCATTGCCGTGATCGGTGCAGAGAAGCATGTCGCGCCCAACAGCGTTCGTGCGTCAGCTGGGAGGTCCGGCAACCACGGTTTCAATGCCTTAGGTAGATCGTTCAAGTGCGAATGGGGAGCTTTCGACCGTAAAGCCCACTTTCGTACAGCTTCACGAGCGCTTGAATCCTTCTCCTCTACTTCTGCCGTTGAACCAACTTCTTCGCACTGGTACCCTCCAACGAAGAAGAGTGTTCGTTGGCAAGCGAAGTTGAGGAATTAGACTCGTCCGTGACGCTTTCCGACCAACTACCGGATGATGTGTCCGACGACGGCATTTCCGTCACCTCTTCGCTGATTCTTTGTGTTATTTTTTCACTTTCTCTACGTGCTTGACGCCGTATTTTACGCCTACTAACAGAAGTAAACATAATTGTGAGTAAAAGGGAACAAAATAGAACACAAAGACAAAAACAGGTAGGGTTGGCAATGACAGCGTTGAGCGTGACACGGCGTGCGCACTGCATCGTGAGAAAGCGAAAATTAGCACCGGCGAGAGCGGACGGACTATCGGGCGCCGAAGCTAATCGATAATCAAGTGCAAGTATGCGCGGTCGCTTGCGCCCTTCGCAACGCCGACGCAGCCGATCCCAGAACCAATCAAATCGCGAGCAGGCTAAAGACCCACTACCCCCCTAGAGTACGCTAGCTCGCGCCGAGCTCGCTTGCTATTAGGGCTGTCCAGCTGCGGACCCCTCGACGCGTCCGGTGGTAGCACCAGTCAGCGAAACAAAGCCGCAGAATAGGCGAGAGCCGGATCGAACGAACGGGCAGTAGCGGGCCCAGGTGGATTTCTACACCGACCTGGAAAAGTCGATAACTTGTAGAAAGACTCACAAATCATGGGAAAATTACGGCATTCTGAATATTGCCTGGTAGTAGTATAGGCATTCTCCTACAACCTTCTGCTATGCATGCAAAAATATGTTCTTGCTTGGGCTCGTTTGGTAAAACATTACGTCATCTTTAAATGGTATGCTCAAAAAAGTAGTAAGGATCGTGTAAAGGCCCCCAAGTATCTGTGGCATACAGAGAATACCTACTATACTTATTTAAGTGGGTTTTAGTCCGACACGAGTATTTCGGTTTGGCGTTTTATGGCGCAAGGTTGGGTCGTCTGTTGTAGATGGTCTGGCGCATTATCTAAATGGCCTCAGCTCAGACAGTTGAGGAGCGATCGTTATAGAAACTTAGTGTTTATTTTTTTTAATTGTACCGCTTAATTTCGGTTGCTATGCGTCAATGCATTAAAACTGTTCCGCCAGAAAAACGAATTTACCAGTTACTATACATATTTTGCCATTCTTCTATGCATACATAGACCCCGACCGTAAAGCCCTCATTACCACCTATCTCGTAAGACAGGCACCTTTGGCTGGTCGTGTGTGTGTGTGTGTGTTTGGGGTACCTCACCCGATCGTTGCCAAAAAGGGTATCTTCCAGTTTTAACATAATTTTTTCTTTGATTTACGAACTGTCTTGAACCTGACTTACCGTTACACTTGTATTCGGGTTCTCCAACCTACAGGTTGTATATTTTCCGTGGAAGAGAAATCGTGCAGTTAATGTTACTACGACGCAACAAATGCAATGTCTTCATGCTGTTATCTTGATATTGTCATCTCCGCACAATACTGAAAGAGGTTGGAGAGGTGAAGCCCTACCAGCGAGCAGATATTTGCTTTGGTACATCCTCTGACGTGCTAGTATTTTCCTGTTCTGTCTCGAACTTAAGCCCGAGTTAAGGTCCATTGGCTCGTCTGAAAGCAGTAGGCTAGCCTGATGTTTAGTGAGTCGAAGCATCTGTATCGGTGATCAGAGTAACACTTCATATAAATTCAAACATACTTAACAGAAAACATGAACGAAAGATGCTTTCTTCTACTCATTTGGTAGGGAATCCCGTCGCCTTTACATTTTATGCTTAAGGACGAGGTATATTTAAGTGTTAAAAAAGTTTTTAATTATGCGATTTTTAAGATCGTACAATATCCTTTCATACAGCATCGTACCGTTTTGTTTACCAAGACTCCTCATGAAATGTATAAAATAGTCCGCACCCATTGTAAAATTTCATTAACTCTAATTTGTATCTTCTTAAAGGCATGCGCCTTTTGGACTGAAATCGCTAAACGCTTATGGGACGGCTGATCTGGCTTAAAATTATTCGGGAATCGGAAAACTTTTTTAAAACCTAAATATATC
Source organism: Spirometra erinaceieuropaei (assembly GCA_902702965.1). Taxonomy (NCBI): domain Eukaryota; kingdom Metazoa; phylum Platyhelminthes; class Cestoda; order Diphyllobothriidea; family Diphyllobothriidae; genus Spirometra; species Spirometra erinaceieuropaei. Next base: position 995,794 of record CACRXP010000138.1, on the reverse strand, counting down.
CCGTCTTTAAGCAGAAAATGTAAAGGGGACGTGATTTCCTACCAAATTAGCAGAACAAAGCATTTTTCATGCATGTTTTCTGTAAAGTATGTTTGAATTTATATGACCATCGGGCATCAATGAGAACAACCCATGCTACTTAAGTAGTACGTTTTGCCGGGTGTAGTTTCTGCAGGTCAAAAAGAAATGCATTTAAAAGCCGACATCCTGGCAAATCCGAAATGCGGTGGCATTAGGCCGCGAGATAATCTATATTACAACACCATCGAAGTAATCCTTCCAAATCGAAAACGCATTTCAGAATTTCGGCCAACATTTCATGAGAACGGTCACTCACTGTAAATAACGAATGGGAAGAGTACAACAGTATGAATTTGTGCAGAAAATCAATTCAGAAACACCAAAGTCATGGTTTTGGATAATGCCGGCTAATCGATAAAATTATTAACTTGAACACAGTATGGAAAGGGTGGTGGGAAAAAGCTTTAACGAGCAAAAAGAAAGGGGAAGTGAAATTCATAGAGCTAGAGGCTACCATGGCAAAGTTAGGCTGACCGCATGTTCCAACCGCTTACAAAAATCTGCTTTCACCCGCCATAATAGGCCGCCTCCAGGTGCCGCAATGTCCGAGTTGTTCGTGCCCGAACAAGTACTCGGATTGATGTTTTAGGGTCGACGGAGTGACCACTAGCAAGCCCATGTTTTGTAATGGCGAAACGCAGAATTTTGTTTTCTTGTTTTAGAAGCCATCTGGACAGGTACACAATAGACCTGACTACCAATTACCTTTGAGTTCGCCCAATTTACTTGCATCCGCAAGTGCATGTGAATTCATAAACACAAGTTAAAGTAGCGTGCATTGACAAGGCATCCTTCGCCCGCGGAATTGGAAGAGGCTTAGTAGAATTGCATAATATGAGTTCGGCCACATAGTAGGTTCTTTCAATGGTGCAACGCTGCCTATATACGGCGGACGAAAGCAGATCTCTGCAGACAGCTAGAACATGTGATTATCCTAATTTTGTCGTGGTAACCTCTAGCTCCACGATTTTCACATTCGCCTTTCTTTTTCCTCGTTAACGTTTTCTTCCACTATACTTCCCACATGGTGTTTGAGTAAATAATTCTATCGATCAGCCAGTATTATCCAAAACCATGACCTTGCTGTTTCTGCATCGATTTTCTGCACGAATTCAAACCGCTGTATTCTTCTCACCCGTTATCTATGTTATGAAGCAGCAGGAGGCAGCCGTTTCAGCCGTTAACGCCAAGTTTGTTCGGTAATTGTGGACGAAATCGTAGCTAAAAGGGATGGAATTGTGTCGGAAATTCAGCAGAAAACACTGAGGACAGAGTAGGCAGGCGAAACCCCCAAGTTTTGTCCAATGGTCGCAGAAGACTGTGAATTAACAGTAAGCCTTTGTATATGGTACGCGCGCAAGAACGGCCTAGGTCCTTAAATATTGAAAGGTCTCCTCGCTGAGCCAAATGTCTGACACTCGTCCAACTATGGTCGCAGACTGTCGCCCTGAAAGGTCAACGCCTTCTCGGCCCATCAGGGATTGCTAGTAGGACCCTGTCAATTTCTACTTGAGGTGTCAGCTATACAGGCTGAAAGTCAGAGCGGTTGGCGGAGTTGGAGGGGCTAAGGAAAGAGGACTCTTGAAGTACTGGCACCGACCAGAGACATGCCTCGAAATTGAGACATTGGCATGGGTATGGTTTACGCCCGGGGTCACTTACTCCGGCTAACATTTGTGTTAAGCCGAACATCCAGAACTTTGCTGTAGCTCAAATTCTGATCCTACATATTGTCACAAATCAAAAGGGGACATTATTCTTACTATTTAATGATAATAATAAATAAGTTTAGTGCGCATTTACAGGCATTACCATTGATGAATACCTCAAAGCTTCTTGACCAACCTTACGTCGCAGTCACCGAGCAGCCTTTTCATTCCGTTCTCTGGCACTTACACATAAATATCGCCAGTCATATACTCTTAGCACAATTGCTCCTCGAAGTAAGTGACCCCGGGCGTAAATTATACCCTTACCCAGACAGTTGTCAAACAAACACTGATTTGAAGCCTGATATGAGCTGGCGGGTTCGGGTTTCATTCCAGGGATCGACACAGAAATGGACGGTGTGGACAAATAACACCGGATGTCCTCATCTGGTTTAACGTCACTCATACGGCTTAGGTCATGACCTTGCTGGTCTGGATGCCGTACCTTCTGGGCGTAAAGATTTGCGGCAGCTGATTTAACGAAATCGACCTCGTCTTCTTGGGCTGCTGAGAACTGGTCTAAGTCAGCTGAGAAGCTTGAAAGACAGTAGTTCATGCCTTAGGTCTGTTGCCGACAGTCATCATGGCCACGTCTGTCGTCCTTGTTCAAGGCCCCCTTGCGTCAAGGTCATTCACCCCTTGCGGTAAGCGGTTCCAGACGCACTGATCCGTAGCCGCTCCACGGACTTCGACTGGGACGCACATGCCTTCAAGTGTTCTGGACTTCGCGGCTGTCGGCGGTAATGTCTTGCCGCTTGATATATTACCATAGTTGCCAGAAGCGCGTCCCCGGTTTAAGTTGTGGCTTGATGTTGTTTTATCCGTGTTTGCGCTGAGAGAGCATCTTTTGCGTTCTGGTCCGGTGAGAATTGGCCGAACCGGTGCCCCGATTACGTTTACAGTCTTATTTGTGTAGGGGTACACCTCACAGCCCTTTTGGGGGCTCATAGATTACCGCAGCAACTAGTCGGTGGAGGCTGTCGTTTGACGCCAGACTGATTTGGCGGTGGCGGCTGGTCTGAGTGGTATTACGGCTCTGATTAGGGCCCCAGGGAGGACAGGCCTGACTGGGATGTGGTGCCGAAGTGGTTGGTTGATTGATTTGGTTAGATGCTCACTCGGATTACCGTATTGGCGACTTGACGCCGCCTCGGCGACGGCGGCTGGCGTCAAGTGTTGCGCGCCCTCATGCCTTACGATTGGTTGCTGCTCCGCATTTCGGACGATGGCTGGCCTTGGCGGAGTCGGTGCGGCGGCGGGGTGTGAACGGGACCATGACTTTGTCAGATAGCGGTGCGTTTACGCGCTGACAGAAGGACGCCGCATCGGGAAGAGACAAACCGCGCGAATTCCAACACCTCTCACCGATGCACTTTAAGCGTACAACAAGGTCGACTGCCGGTCCGGAACTGGCGGCTCATTGGCGTGCAGACGGCAGACTGGGGGCCAGGTTATTGAGAGCCACAGGTGATGGTTACTTTACAACAGCAATGACGTCCGTCCACAGTTGACGATCGGATGTGCGGGGTCTCCGCGGTGGACGTCTGAGGCGTGCGCTCGCTTGACAAATTATGCCAATAGAAAAGCGACACATCAGCGGTCACGTGAATTTGCGTACGCCGTGAAATTTCAGTGGAGTAATTTGGGCTGAGAAATGGTGGTACTACTGGTTGAGAGATTGGCTAATCCCACTGTGTAAGGCTTACTCGGGCTTGGTGACGCTGTAAAATACAATTATTCTGGCGATCACGATGGCAATAAATAGTAATTCGTGAGTTCCCGTCTCCAAACAGGAAATGTTGCCATCAAAGAGGCCAGCACGGAGGTTGGGTCATCAGACGTGGAAGAGGGAGAGAGGAATTTGCTTTATTTTGAATTTGTAAATTTAGAATTTTCGGTAAGAATATGTTCCATTTACTGCGGACAAAAAGAAGGCCACGATAGGGAGTAGGCCCCCAACTAACCGTGTCTTACGTTGCATAGTGCTAAAAGTTTGGGAAACGGTTGGAGGTAGGGTTAGTAAGAAGTGTAAACGACGAAAGTAATAAAGAAGTTAACGAACTTTGATGAAAAGGCACTCCATATGGAGGGAAAATAAAAGATTTGATGGCAAAATAACTCCAAGGTACCTAAAAGAGGCTACCCTGTCAGGACGGATTTCTAAGGTTTCAGGACTAGGAGAGGACCGCAACAGTGTTTCGGGGAGAAATAAGATCCGGCAACTTAGACCGTGACAGCGAGCAAACTAACTAAAACCCCTGTCTACGGTCTGAGGATACGGAGTACTGCAACCCGTCTAGACGGAGTTGGGGGACGCAGGAAGTGACGACCTTGACTCCCACCACC
>CACRXP010000138.1:975984-988089 GCA_902702965.1 Spirometra erinaceieuropaei | reverse complement strand
ATAAAATTGAAGAAAGACGTTATTTCCTACCGAATGAGTAAGAACTATTATTGGACATTTAGGGGCATCGTAAAACAATAGGAAACATGCATGCTACTTAAGTAATTATTTTTAACAAAGTATACTTCTTGCGGGCAACCGAAAGGAAGTTTTTTCGAAAGCCGGCATCCTGTGGTAACTGAATTTTTATAGAATGATACTGCATACTGATTAGTTTTACAAACTTACTTACTTAATCTTTTCGAAACGAAAACGAATTCCCGAATTTCAGTTGACATTTCATGAGTTAGCCCACCTGCTGTAAGTTTTTCGTTCGTAAAAACGCACTGAGTACCGGCTGGTAGTCGCTATGTAACGGCCAACGTACCCCCAAAACCTGAGGCTTAAAGGGTCATTTCCCCCTAGTAGTCAGTTTGAGTGATGACCAGTGTCACGGAATAGGGTTCCTGCTGGGTTTAGAGGATTCGGCTGGCCCCACGAGACTGCAGGAAGGGGCATAATTATTTTGACCGTCCGGTGGACTAGATTCGGACCATCCAACGCGGTAACCTAGCAGCAATTACAAGGCAGCGCGACACGAGGGCGACGGACAGAAAACGCTTATCCGGGAGATGTGAAACGCCCACCGGATCGGTGAAATTGAGCAGCTGGCTTGGTCGTCTCTCCATTATAAAAGCGTTTTTTTGATAAAAATCGACGGCCGAATTAGTTGGTCGTTCGAGTTTTTTCATTCGCTGTCTTGGCCTCCTAACCGTTGTCTGTCAATGTCTGCGGCCTCCTCCGTTGTGTGTCGTCACCTCAATGGAGGTCGATTGCACCTGTGCTCCCCTTTTTAGGTTAGTCAGTCGATTGGCCGCGTTTGTCCGGGGGTTTTAAGCTCCCCATGACCGTATTGTCCTAGTCATGACGTATGTAGTGACATGCGGCCGCAGGAAGATCTAGATTGAGTTGGCATTTGAATACTAAACCTCAAGTGTGAGACGTTCTGTTCTTGAGGTACCCCTGTTTACGACGGTCGTTACTTGGAAGTCAAAACTGACCATTTTCGCTGACGTGAGTCGCAAGCTGTGAGTTTGGGTCGAATCTCCGAGTTGCTAGTTTGTGTTCATGTAGGCAGGTCTGCAATTTCCCTCCTGTTTTCGTTAACGTAGTTGTAGTCTCCCTCGTTAAAACGTATTTAATAGGCAACTGCTGAGGCTTTAGCGGGTGGCAGTATGACTTTGGGTTGCGTCAAACGGTGACGAATTGCTGCCTTGAGTCTTTGAGCAATGCCTAGTCTGGCAAATTGTAACAGTCGTGAAACCGTCTCGGAGACTCCTTTAACGTAAGGAATAGCCCACAAGACTTCGTGTTGTTCTTCTTCTTCTGGCCGTTGTCTGTTCAGTCGACGCTTGCTCTGTCTGGTAAAATAACTTGCGTATCCATTGGCCCGAAAGAGATCATGAAGTCATTGTCGTTGTCAGCTGGTGTGCTGCAGTGTGTTTCAACTCTATGGAATAGAGTACGGACACAGATGAGGGGGTGATTGCCATTGAAGGGAAGTATTTGTCTTGTGTCGGTAGTTTTTCTGTAAACAGTAGTTTGCAGTTGTCCAGTAGCACACCGGCATACAAGGATATCAACAAAGGGTAGTTGACCGTTAGTTTCAGCTTGCATTATAAATTGGATATTCGGTTTAACAGGTGTTTCATGTCAAATGATTTGAAAATGGCAAATTTTCCGAGCATTCGCACATCATCGTACAACGCGGATAACGAAATCGGGGCCAGTAACGACTTGGTTGCGGACGTACAAGCCATTACCGCATCAATTATGACTCCAGCGGTTGTTGCGAGAGCTGTTAATTACAGTACGCATATGATCCCACGGTAGCCACGTGCTATAAATACTGCACTCCTTGTGCCACCACTACTCTTGCCTGCGACTGTCTCTGATGATGGGTTCGAGTGAGAATCCCAAACGTCAGGTCAAGAAATTTCTTGTTCCAGTGATCGCATCTTCGCCTTCTGAACTGATTCCTATAACTCGCCTGTTCGCTTCTATCAGCAATAACGAAAGTGTCATCGACGTAACGAGTCCAGAACTTAAACAAGTGCCCTGCCCGTTGAAGGACAACCTCAGCAATCAGCCCTAGTATGGGATGCCTTTAATATTTTCATACATTTGCCCATCAAGCAATGGTGAAATAAGTTGTTAGGCAATGTCGTAAAAGCTCGATCAAGGTGAGTGGCGCCATCTCTCCGGCCGCGGTCCATTTGAGGGAACCCGGTAGCATCATAACGTTTGAGGAGGCTGACAGTCGACTAACGAACGCAACGACCTCCACTCTCCGTATTTAGAGCTAAGAGTTTGCCCGGACCGAGTGATCAGTCAGGCGGGAAGTGATAGGGAAAACTGTAACAGCGCTCTTTCGGGCATGGTCTACTCTTATCCAAACACTCACCGACCTGACCACCAGATATACAACACGACAGTTCGACCGTCGTTGCCGACGATGTCCACCGTCTGCTCTACCACAAGGCGGAGTAGGGAAGGTGACTTGCTCGTGAATTAGTTTAAAGTGGTGGTAGACTTGCTTCGCATCTACCGCACTCTCTCTTCGCCACACCCCACCTGGACCCGGTGTCAAGACAGTGGTGGGGGGGAGGTGGACGCAGGTGGCTGGTACGGCCGGAGCCGCACATAGGCGTGCCACCACGCCTCGTGGTCCACAAAGCAAATGGCGACGATTATTTGCCAACACCAGCAACAACAACAACACTCCAGCAGGGCGACGAGGATGATTTGACAGCCATACCAACCACCTGAGTACCTGGTGGGAGCACAAACGCATCTACGAGGGCCATGGTTTGCTGATACTGGCATAGAGTACGCCTACCGACCTTTTGACCTAGAAGGGCGACAAGTGGTCCTGCATGTAGCCTGGGCCGTCACCCTTCAAGGTTAGGTAACCAAACAGTCTTCGACTGAGAGGCACTGCTCATAGAGTAACGCACTCTCCTCACATACATAAGAGTGTCAAAGACTGTTGGAGAAGAAGCCGCTTCAGCCTGGTTCTCAGCCAACCAGTTCGCCATTCCACACAAACACACACACACACACAACTGGACGAACTGCGTGGACTGAGTTCGGGTGTCAGTAGCCTTCCTTCCGAGCCACGGCGCTCGACACACCGTGGCAGTCTCAGATTCCAATCACGCATGCAGTTAGTGGCCACATAGAGAAGGAGCCGAGACGCACGCTTCCCAATTGTGTGCGAAAACACACAACACACACACATTAAATACAAGTGGTTCGGTGGTCAGGTCTATCAGGTATGTCGCAGGCACTTTGTCTAACCGAAGTTCGTCAGTTCCTCGCCGCCTGGCATTTTCTGTCGTCCTAGATCGGGCATTCGTACAGGAACAGACGCACACTGGTGCATTAGTTTCCTAAAACGACCACCTCTGCCAGGATGGCTTTCAGTGAGGCAATTTAATGTACCGTTATCACGCTAGCAGTCAATACGGTTGGTGATGTGGACCTAATTAACGACTTGGATGCGAACGCTCAAGCAACTGTCGAAATGAGTCTGCGATTGACTGCGGGAGCTGCTGGCCCTGTAAGGTGTATGTGTGTGTGGTTGAATAGCACGTCCATTATCTAAATCTGTTGCAGTCTCTGATGATGTTCTAGAATGCGCATCCGAAACGTAGGTGACTCTTTTTTCTCTTATCAAGTCACCTTCTGACATGGTGATATAAAGCGCAAAAGAATGTTCGTTATTTACAACGTGTGCAGTAAAATAATCTAAACTGTTTTCCGACAGGAAATGAGGTCCTGGTTTGAAGCCACCCTCCGTCAGATTGAACAACCAGCCGTTGTACTTCTGCGCAAAAGCCGTGTTCTCGAAGGCGGCTTAGCATATGACCGGGGTATGGTTACTATCATGGACCGCATACGGCATTTATCTGCATGGGTGTTGTTCGGTAGAGTTTTTAGTCAGCATCCAGCCACGCCCTTCGACGGATGACATTGTTTGAACGATGTTAAGAAGTGCTCATCGGTCGTTCTTACGGGCTAACAGGCTGTCTCTCGGGCCCAATCAGCAGCTGCACAGCAACACATTATATACAGTGCGTGACCTATCTCATGAAATGTTGGCTGAAATTCTGAAGTGCGTTTTCGATTAGGAAGGATTACTTGGTCGCGGTTGTGATACTGATTATCTTAAGGCATACTCTTATAACATTTTAGACTTGACAGGATGTCGGCTTTTAAATGGACTTCTTTTCAATTTCCTGTAGGAAGCGTGCTCGGTAAAAAATGACTACTTAAGTAGCATGCATTTTTCCCATTGATTTTCGATAGTCTAGCAAATTCGAATATATCTTTTAGAAACCACAAACAAAAATGTGCTTTCTTTTATTCAATCAATAAAGAATCACGTCTTCTTACTATTTTATATTTAAGGAAGGAGTATAATTAGGTTTTAAAAAAGTTTTCTAATTATGAGACTTTTTAAGACCGCGATATGTCCATTCACATAGCATCGTACCTGGACGTTTACCGCTGCTTCTCATGAAATGTACAACATGGTCCGCATCCATTGCAAAATTTTATGGACCCTGTATGATATCTCTTTGATGACATAGAAAAATATGGGATTTTCTTTACGCGGAACGCATGCACCTTGTAGAGTGTAATTACTAAGCGCTAATGCAACGAATGATCAGGCTCCAAATTATTCGGCAACTAGAAAACTTTTTTTAAAACCTAATAATACTCCTTTCTTAAGTATAAAATATTAAAAAGACGTGATTCTCTATCGAATGACTAAAGGAAAGCATATTTTTGTTTGTGGTTTCTACAAAATATATTTGAATTTCCAAGACCATCAAAAATCAATGGGGAAAAATGCATGCTACTTAAGTGGTCATTTTTACCGAGCACGCTTTCCACAGGAGATTTAAAGGAAGTGCATTTAAAAGCCGACATCCTGCCAAGTCCAAAATGTTATAAGAGTATGCCTTAAGATAAGCAGTATCGCAACCGCTACCAAGTAATCCTTCCTAATCGAAAACGCATTTCAGAATCTCAGCCAACATTTCATGAGATAGGTCACGCACTGTGTATAGGCCGAATGTTATTGCCGACAAAGACAAGGCAGACTGGAATGGCCCTTTCTGGGTTTATTAGCCGTCGTCAGCCAGCCATACCCAGATCTCTACGGTCCGTAAGGCACAATGGAACGAATGAGTTCCATAAAAACGACCAGTGAGCACCACTCTAGCTTTGCACATTTACGATCGAAACCGACAGGACGACGAACCCGTGGCTCAGTCGTTTGTGGTTTTGGGCTTCTAACTAACAGGTCGTGATTTCGAGCCTCGGATGCTCCACACTTCGGAGTTGGGTATGACTGGCTGATAACGGTTTATAAGCAAGAAAGTGGCATTTCAGTCTCATCTTAACCTTATCTATAGTAACATTCTGCCTATTCCTTGAACTTAATGGCCCCCACTGCGCTGTGCTGCATTCTTTAGAAAAAGCTAAGGATTTGTCCGCAGTCGTGGGGTTGCAAGAGGCGTCTTTTTATGTCTATTGCCACTACCCATATGTCCGGGAACCGAATGGAGAACATTACGACACGATCTACTCATTTACATCTGCATAAAAAGGGGCAACGGTAGGGTATAGGAGCCCACTTTTCTGAAAAATCCAACATGCATGGTAAAATTCCGTGTGATTGCAAATATCACTTATTAGTCACCGTTCCTAGAGAGTTCGAATTTCCTGGGCTCCCTGATTGAATGCAAGCTTGCCACGAATCCAAAAATCCAAGCTTGACAAGCTTTTTGTCTAGTTTTTTTTAATTTTCACGTTCATTTTCTTTGCCATATGACAGCAGACAATGAGACCTTTGGCAGAACTTTGTTTATTTTCTGTGTCTTTTTGCATTCCACCCGCCCTCTATCCTGTGTATAGTCCCACCCGTAGAACCTATTCTACCACCATTCAACGCATGACTCGGCTCACAGGCTACCTCAGGTTAGTCGGGGTCCGACACCCTACCGTTGCTCAAAAAGTTCTCTCAGGCCTGTTTTAGGGCCACGTTGTTCAACCTAAATCAAACGAGGACTGTCCTTCGTCCATACCGTTCTGCCAGATACGGGGCCTCCAGTACAATCCTAGGAGGTCATACTACTATAACTCGCTCTACCACAATTCCCGTAAGAAACGCCGCACAGGTTACGCCTTTCTGGCCCCGGTCATGTAGTTCACCCTTGCCAAACAACGTGCTCTGTTTTCCGCCGCAAAATCAACCCTTCAATTGTTTTTTTTTTGAGGTTCTGGTTTGAATCCACCACCCGTCAGATTGTACTTGCCATCTCTTTCGTTTAGCTCTCATCCATTAATAACCATCCGTTGTACTTTTGTGTAAGAGGCGTGTTCTCGAAGGAGGCTTAGTAATCAGTCGACGTATTGCTAACTCATGTCAGGCGAAATAGTCATCCTCCTGCCAAAGAGCCACGCCATGTGCTCTGTCTGTGTGCTTTTATGAGAACTTGCAAAAAACTTCCAAGGAGCCGAAGTTGCTCTGGTTTTAAGCCATCGAAAGTGGCTATTTTCCTGACTCCAATGTGGGATTGAGCAAGCTGGCTAGTAAAGACACCACTGCAGTGGACACAGGAATATACATATATATATATATATTCCATCAGGACCGGGCGCCCAACGGTCTATTGGCTTTACGAAGCAAACTAACTCCGTATGGGTGGCAAAGGTCACGAACAGGCAACAAATTACCGGGCCGAAGTTGGTTATGTTATAATAACAGCGATCTGCAGCGACAGAGCATGACGGGTAGCGATGCCCTGCTGAACTTCAGTTCGATGAAGTGCTTATGACCCATCTGATAGACCTCAGTGATGTTTCAATTGCGCCAGGTGCGTCTGTGCGCATGTTTGTGTTTCTCATCCCAGCTGCTGGTCAGGGTTATGATTGACTGAATGAAGGCAAAATAAACCCGAAACAGTACTGTATCAATCTACCCGCATTCTCTGTCGTCCTTCGTCGCTAATATACACACACACATATATATATATATATATCAATCAGGAATGGGCGCACACCGATCTATTGGCTTCACAAAGCAAACAAGCTCCGTATGTGTGGCAAAGGTCACGAACAGGCAACCAATTACCAGGCCGAAGTCGGCCAAGTTTTTTCGTCCCTACTCGCTGCTATATATATATATAGCAGCGAGGAGGGACGACAGAGAATGCGGGTAGATTGATACAGCACTGTTTCCGGCTTACCCTGCCTTCATTAAGCCAATCATAACCCTGACCACCAGCAGCTGGGACCAGAAACACAAAAATGCGCACAGACGCACCTGGCGCAATTGAAACATAACTGAGGTCTATCGGATGGGTCATAAGCACCTCATCGAACTGAAGTTCAGCAGGGCATCGCCACCTGTCATTCTCTGTCGCTGCAGATCGGGTTTGTGTTTCTGGTCCCAGCTGCTGGTGGTCAGGGTTATGATTGGCTGAATGAAGGCAGAATAAGCCCGAAACAGTGCTGTATCAATCTACCCGCATTCTCTGTCGTCCCTCCACGCTGCTATTATGACTTGGCCGACTTCGGCCTGGTAATTGGTTGCCTGTTCGTGACCTTTGCCACACATACGGAGCTTGTTTGCTTTGTGAAGCCAATAGATCTGTGTGCGCCCATTTCTGATATACATATATCCCGAATGATAGAGAATACGGGCGCCCAGGTTATTGCATAAAAGAAGACGGGAAGGCGATTGCTGGTCCCAGCGATCGCCTTCCCGTCTTCTTCTATATATATATATATATATATATATATATATATATATATATGTAGCTCAGATGGGGTATGCATTCCGAGTTGATATAATGAAAAGTAGAAGTGGTTTTTCGGAAACATCGAGTTTTACTCGTGAATTTTCGAGCTGGTGACACCAACCCGTCGTCAGACGAAATGAAAACGAGGGAGAAATTTATGTTGTCACAGTAGACCAGTTAGCGTGATAGGACAGAACAGACCACTGACGTGTGAGGGGGGGGTGGTTGGGTGGGCTCCCGAGGTCATGGTAGGTCACTGAGTGAGGGGCGGGGAAAGGGAGAGGAGGCGGAACAATTACGGCACGCCGTGCTATCCGTCGGCGAGACCCCCTGTCCCTCGTCTTTGCCCATGCACTCGAGTACGACCACCGATTCAATTGGGATGGCACCGAGGTCGTCGCCATGGCTAACACAAAGCGAGCGAGGGAATTTCTCGAGGCTTGGTACTCCGATGCGGGTAGTATCAACCGCCACGTTGATTTAGATGCCCATTACGAGGGTCTACGTTCACGAATGACTGCCCCCTGCCCTAATCACGCATCAACGACCGCGAATACAGCCGCCCGCATTCCAACTGATTCACCACCCGCCCTCCCCCTTCAGCACGGCGTGCCGTAATTGTTCCGCCTCCTCTCCCTTTCCCCGCCCCTCACTCAGTGACCTACCATGAAATCGGGAGCCCACCCAACCACCCCCCCCTCACACGTCAGTGGTCTGTTCTGTCCTGTCACGCTAACTGGTCTACTGTGACAACATAACTTTCTCCCTCGTTTTCATTTCGTCTGACGACGGGTTGGTGTCACCAGCTCGAAAATTCACGAGTAAAACTCGATTTTTCCGAAGAACCACTTCTACTTTTCATATATATATATATATATATATATATGAATGCGAAAATAGGCATCCCAAGACTTCTAATTTGAAATAAGTAAGTCCTTTGGGAAAGATAAACAAGTTTTATTATTTATTTTTGACTTTTTTTTTACTCAAGTCGTCCTAAGACGTGCAGTAAGTGAGCAAAACAGTTAACATGTAAACATGCCTAAAAATCGATTTTACCCTTCAATCCTGCTGGCATAATGTCCTGATTTGTCAAAGCCTTTTCCACTTTCCTTCAGGCTGTTGTATACAGCATTCAATTATACGTGTCGTAGGTTCTGCCGCGTATAGATTCACATCTGGCCTGACTTCGGGCTTGGTAGGCTGCCGGAAGGGCGACAAAGCAGTTTATTGAGGTAGTCTCCGTGTGCCAGGCCTCGACTGCTTTTCTGGTCAGGCGGCCATTGCATTGACCGAAGGTCCCCCTGCCATGGCTTGAGACGACAAATGTCATCTACCGGATCCAGTTTAGCTCTTGTAAACTAACTACGTCGGAGAGACAGGCAAACGGTTACGAACCCGTATTAACGAACACACACTGGCAGTTAGAAAAAGGGACCCATTGTTTCTGGTGGCGGAGCACTGCGCGGATTCTGGGCACATTTTCGCCCTCCCGAATGCCAATATTCTGGGTCGGGGCAATGGTCGCCCGGCCAGGAAGACATTCGCGGCCAGGCGTACGGAAAAGAAGGGAGGGGCGGCTGGGGGTCACATGATCAACATCAAACACTGCCTCATTGACGCGTCAGCGAACCTGAGAGCCAATCGCGCAAACACCAACGGCAGAACCGTCTGCCGACAGACAGAATAACATTGCCGACAAAGAAATGGAAGACTGGAGTGGCCACTTCTGACTTATTAGCCATCGTCAGCCATACCCAACTCCGAGGTGTGGAACACCTGGGGTTCGATAGCGCTACCTGTTGGTCTGAAATCACATACGTTCTTTGAGAAAGGAAGAAAACTTATTTAGATAAATTGTTGACGCTGGTTCCCCAAGTTGTCGTCAGAAGTTGCGCTAGTAGGCTAAAAAAAATTAGCATCTTAAACGTACTAAAATCTCAATCCTCATATAGTGTTTGCACCCGTAAGCGGCCTCCGTTTGCTTCATTATGCGTGAATTGTTCCTCGTAAATGAGATTTTCTAAGTGGCGCCAGTCGCTGTACTTTTACGTAATATAAAAATAAAACAAGAACCGCGCTCTCAAAGGAGGCTTAGTAATTAAGCCGATTCTTTTTGACTTCGAATCAGAGGTTGGCAGGTGACACGGTTATCAACTTGCCAAATACTTACGCCAGGCACCGTCTATGTACTTTTTAGAAAGCTCACAGGTACTGGGGAGGGGGCGTGGCTGTGGATTTCACCTCTGAATCAAAGTACTTCGGGCATGTAACCGTCATGGGGCATGCGTTTAACGACGATAGTGGGAGTGATATGGCAATAAGCTGTTGAAAATATCATTTCTTGAATTACCGCCTAGAGGACAGTAGATTAACCATATCCTTGGACTGGGAGGTTAGGGGTGAAGGCCATAATGAACCTGTTAGTGTGTGCGGTGGCATTATCACATATAAATGCACACAGTTACATAAAACACAGTGTTTCCTAGTGCTCGGAGGCATTCTACAAAAGTGTGCGCTGGTGTTATCTATTAGTTCTGCAAAAATTGCCATTTTACGATTGAAAAGTCAATGGGCTAACATATGTTTTCGGTAAATTCTCAGTCTAATTGTCGACAGGGTATAAATGCGTCTCGGGGGCAGAGTTAATCGGACTCAATTTTCTCACGCCGCCCGCATGACGGAATCAGCGTGTTGAGGACGATGGAGTTGGGGTGGGAGGGGGGGGGAAGGAGTTGGAGTGGTAGGGGGGGAGTAGATGGGTCCCGGTTGGACTGTAGGCGCTGTGAGTGCATGTGACTGCTCTCAGTGCGTCGGTATGGCGTGCGATCACCGTCTGGAGTCGGCCAGGGCAGACAGACTGCTTGTGTCAGCGTCTTCTGACAACAGAGTGCTGGGTTCGTCAGTCGAATGGCCACTGCTTCGGCTGTGGCTAGCACCCGTTTGCGCAGGCCTTTAGAGTAGAATGCCGGTGCCCGGTAGATAACCTTAAAAGCTTCTTTAGCGTCGGTTTAATGGTTCATATCGATTAGATGTGCGAGAATTGAACTCGAAATCGATCGATGTTCACCTCTACCTAGCCAGGCAGGCATGTGTTCGCGTATTCTGTTTTCCAGACGCCTGGTTGTACGGCCAATATATCCCGCTCCACAGGAGCAGGTGAAATCAAGAAGGCAGGCATTATTGTGAAAACTGAAACAGTTTAGGGACAGATCTCATTTTGTAGTCGTGCCTTCAATAGAAAAGTCCCAGCCTGACCCCTAACCTAAATCCCTTCCCATAAACTCCTAAAATTATTCCTAACCCCAACCCCTAAGCCCAACCCCCAACCTTAACCCCTAACCCTTGTCACTAACACCAACCCCGACCACTAACCCCAACCTCCAACCTTAACCCCTTACCCTAACCCTTAACCCATAACCCCAGCCCCTAACAGGTGTGGCAACGAACTGAGATCTTGACTAGTTCAGTTGTACTTCGAGCTTATGATCGCATTACCCGCTGGCCGATGGAAAGTTCCATTCGGGTTGGAACTTGCACGCAGAGGACTTGTGACCGAAAGGCTTAAACAAACAAACATGTCTGAAGATTATTCGGAATGCCCAAAGCGGGTTGGTCAGTCTACCCCAAATATGATAGATTCTTAAATCCTCCAGTCAGTTTTGCTGTCAATCTTCCAAGTTGTTTCATGGGATCATTCTCCTTCCTCATTCGCGGCAAGCGTTTCAACAATTCGTCCTGTTTGCGCGTAGAGCTTACCGCATATGCAACAAAAAATACCTATCTATGGGGTGTTATCTGCACACCATGACGTCTTATCAAAGTTCAGGACGAGAGTGCACAGTGGTATACCGCGCCGAAGGTTGTGCTATCTGATGGACAAACGTCGCGGCCAAATTTGAAGATCTGAAGATCAGGTCAACTCCAAATTAAATCTGATATATATGGGCCGTATGTTATTGCCGACAAAGACAAGGAAGACTGGAGTGGCGATTTATGGCTTATTAGCCGTCGTCAGCCAGTCATACCCAACCCCGAAGTGTGGAACACCCGCCAGTGCGGCGGCCCCAGCGACCTTGGGGAATTCGTCACAACATCTGGAGCGATTGCACGCCTGAGTCGGCCTTGAAGATGATTGGCTGATCTGGACAGTCGTGATTGGCTGAAAACCACTTGCGCACTTGCAAGAGACTGTTGCCTTTTTGATCCCCAAGGCGCCACCGTCCAAGGCCAAGGCAGCTTAGAAACA
>CACRXP010000138.1:952676-975687 GCA_902702965.1 Spirometra erinaceieuropaei | reverse complement strand
CGGTGTACATCGTCAGCAACAATGGTCAAATTTTCGTGTGCGTACGGTTGACAGGCAGGGCATGCAGTCGCTGTACCCTACACTAGGAAAGCCCTGTCCAATCACCTCTATTCAGCTGGCTAGCAAGAGTTACCAACAGGGCCGGATTCCGGAATAACTCATGGTATTGGAAGTGTTATTTCATGAAATGTCAACCAAGATTCTTTAAGGTGTTTTTGACCGGAAAATGTTACTAAGATAGGGTTGTGGTATTAATTATCATGAACCATAATCTTTCAGTATATATGAAGGATAAAGGCAGAGCCTTGGAAAACCCTATTTACAACTAGACGTTTGAAAAAAACATGCAGATATTTACAAAAAATTTATGCCAGTCATTGATATCGAGTAAATGTTTGCTCATCAACCATAAACTTATCTAGTCTTAATTTGAAGATCTCAACGTTTTCCGCTAGGACAACGGAGTTCGGTAGTTTGTTGCATCCTCCAACCAGCCGGCGGGAGAAGAATTTGGTCCGCAATTCGAGTATGGCATATTTTAGCTTCAATTTGCACTGGTGCCTACGAAGATTTGTCGTCCCCGCCGGTTCGAAGAAATCGTCAAACTGAAGAGCACAGTCTAGCCCTCGGACGATCCTGAAGGTCATGATCATATCCCCTCTGTATTGTCTATAAGAGATAGGAAATATGTTTAGCTTTTCCAGACGTCTTATATAAGGTAAACCACTTAATCCGCCGACTAGCTTGGTCGCTCTTCGTTTTACGTTCTCCAGTAGGGTGTCATCTTTTTTCGTCCAAGGACACCATGTCTGAACCCAGTATTCAAACATTGGCGAAGGAGTGCTCCAAATACTCGATCGAAAAGTTCTTCGTCAAAATTGAGGAAGGATCTTCTTATCACGCCTAGGATACCCATAGCTTTCTTTGATACCTTGGCACAGTGAGACGATGGTTTGAGAGTTGACGTCATCCATACACAGAGGTCTCTTAACTCGTTGACCGACTCCAGTTGGTGACCTCCTATGAAGTAGTGAGATTCAAATCCCAGCGGTCTCCTGTTACTCGATCGTAACCAGATAAGTTGGCATTTTTTACGATTGAGGCCAAGACCCCACTCATCACACCATTGAGCTATTTCAGTCACGCCGTGATGCTGGCCTCTTAATGAGCTCCGAGGAGGAAACTGAAAGAAGATTTAATTTTCATACCGAATGAGCGAAAGGAATGAATATTTTATGCCTTTTTTCCATGAAATATAATTGAACTTTTAAGGGCATCAGAAATCTATAAGGAAAACTTATGCTGCCCAAGTAGTCATCGTTTGCATTATGTAGTTTTTGCATGCAGCCAGAAATAAGTTCATTCGATAGCCGGCATCCTGAAGTAACTTAACAATTTCTAGTTTTACAACCTTAAGTAACTAATCTTTCGAAACGAAATCACAGTGCGGAATTTTGGTTGACATTTCATGAATTAGCCCACCTACAGTGAATGATCTATCTCATGAAATGTTGGCTGAAATACTGAAATTCGTTTTCGATTACGAAGGATTACTTGATCGCAATTGTAATGCAGCTTATCTTATGGCATATTCTTATGACATTTCGAACTAAGCAGGATGTCGGCTTTTAAATGCACTTCTTTTCAATCTCCTGTAGAATGCACGCTCAGTAAAAAATGATTACATAAGTAACATGCATTTTTCCCATTGATTTTCGATAGTCTTGGAAATTCAAATATACTTTATATAGAAAATAAACAAAAATATAGTTTCTTTTAGTCAATCAATAGAGGATCACGTCTTCTTTATATTTTATACTTAAGAAAGGAGTATAATTAGGTTTTAAAAAAGTTTCTAATTATGAGACTTTTTAAGACCGCGATATGTCCATTCACATAGCATCGTACCTGACCGTTTACCACTGCTCCTCATAAAATTTACACCATGGTCCGCATGCATTGCAAAATTTTATGGACACTATATGATATCTCTTTAATGGCATAGAAAAATATCTGATTTTCTTAACGCGGAACGCATGCACCTTGTAGAGTGAGATCACTAAGCGCTAATGCAATAAATGATCAGGCTCCAAATTATTCGGCAATTGGAAAACTTTTTAAAACCCTAAGTATACTCCTTAAGTATAAAATATAAAGGAGTCCTGACTCTCTATTGGTTGACTAAAAGAAATCATGTTTTTGTTCATGGTTTCTATAAAATATATTTGAATTTCCAAGAACATCGAAAATCAATGGCAAAAATGCATGCTATTTAAGTAGTCATTTTTTACTGAGCGCGCATTCTACAGAAGATTGAAAAGACGTGCATTTTAAAGCAGACATCCTGACAAGTCCGAAATGTTATAAGAGTATGCCACAAGATAAGCAGCATTCAAACCGCGACCAAGTAATCCTTCTTAACCGAAAACGCATTTCAGAATTTCAGCCAACATTTCATGAGGTAGGTCACTCACTGTACTGTAGGTAGGTTTTTGATATTAATTATCACAAAGTATAGTCCTGAGCTATTTCACTCACGCCAGCATGCTGGCTTCTGAATGAGCCTCATTTCAGCCGTCTGCAAGAACCACATTTTGTCAAAATGACCACTTAATCAGAATGTCTTTTCTTTTCCATATCTGATGCCTAAAGACATTGCGTTATGTTCTGTAGAATTTATGCGGAAACTTTTTTATTATACTCATTCGTTAGTAGATTACGCTTCCTTTAAATTTTATGCTCTGATGAAGACTAAAATTTGCTATTTTAAATAATTTTCAGTTCCAGAATAATTTTTCACCCACTTTGCCATCCCACTTGCATTCAATGTTTCCCAACTACAAGCTGCATATTTTCCGTTTCCTTAAGTCATGTGTTATTAAGAGGAGACCAAATGGGACTCATACTATTTAACCAATGTGTCTAAGCCGTATTGTATATTTTACTAACAACGTTATTGAATGTAGAGATAAGATGTTTCGTGAAGGGACATTTCGCGGTCTAAAGTATCCTATATTTAGAAAGATTTTAAAAACCTAAAGACACTTTTTCTTCGAGCACGAATTATGAAGAAATCGCAATCTGCTATTAAATGAGTAAAACAGCGAATATTCGATGGTACTGACTTATGTGGCGCCCTTGACAGAACATTAAATCAGGAACTGCCTACAGTATGGGTGGCTTTGAGCCAACTTCCAGTGATTTAGGGTTAACGTTATGAGTTGCTTTAAGACTAAACTTAAGGTTAGGGATAAGGTAAGTCAGAACAAAGTCAAAGGTAAAGGTAGGTGCCATTGTAAAGTACAGAGTGAAGGCCTAGGTAGGGTTAGGGTCAAGATTACGACAACGGTTTTGTTTCATATTAGGGACACTAGAATATCTTGCGCCTTCCGTAATTATGCGCGGGTCCATCTTTATTGCCTGATCGTGGCGTACCTATTTCCATGTTCTTTTTAAAAGGCGGATAAGTCAGTCCTACCGAATATTTTTATCCATGTTTTACTTTAAAATGTGTTTAAATCTATAAGAGCACTGTAAATCAGTGACAAAAATAGATACCATTCAAGTAGTCATTTTTTCAGGATGTAGTTTTTGCAGACTGCCGAAAGGAAGTTCGTTCAAAAGCCGACACCCTGGTGTGATTGGAATATCCTGGGAGTAGGCTTCAGGGCAGTTAATATTATAACCCCACTTGAGTACTCTTCACGAGTTGAAAGCGCATTGCGGAATTTAGGTCGATATTTAATGGGATTGTAGGTGCACTGTATGTTCACTCGAGGCCTACTTACCCCTGTGGACATATGAGTAGCAAAAACTCGCCCAAACTTGGTCATCGGCTGACCATCTATCCCTTTGGATTCTAACAGCTGATGAATGTGGCTTGTGTAGGTTAGAGGCTTCTTGACCTCTGAAGGACAATAGCGCAGTCTACAGTAGATGTGCTAACTCATGAAATGTCAACCAAAATTTCGAAATGCGTTCTCGTTTTGAAAAGATAAATTTAGTAGTTTTGTAAAACTTATCATGATGCAGCATAAATCTATAATGATCCAGTAACCGCAGGGTGTCGGCTTTCGAAAAAACTTATTTTCGGCTGCCTGCCAAAAAATGACTGCAAAAAATGACTACTTAATTAGTATGCAATTTTCTCATTGATTTTCGATGCCCTTGAAAATTCAATTATATTCCATGAAGAACATGCATAAAAATATTCATTCTTTTACTTATTCGGTAGACATTTACGTCTTCTTCCAATTTCATACTCAAAAGAAGAGTATAATTCGGTTTTAAAAAACTTTTCTAATTCCCGAATAATTTTGAACCCGACCTGCTGTTACACTTGCATTCAGGGTTTCAAAACTACAAGCTGTATATTTTCCGTGTACGGAGAACCATGCATTTCTCTACGGTGTTAAGAGGAGACCATTTGAGCTTCATAAAATTAAGCTGTGGATTTGAGCAATATTGTTAACTTTACAAGCCACTTTCGTAAATGCAGATACATGACGTTTCATGAACGGGTTATTTAACGGCATTAAAAAATCTCACAATTAGAAACTTTTTTAAAACCGATTTATACTCTTCTTTTGAGTATGAAATTGGAAGAAGACGTGATTTTCTACCGAATAAGTAAAAGAATGAATATTTTTATGCATGTTTTTTATGGAATATAATTGAATTTTCAAGGGCATCGAAAATCAATGAGAAAATGGCATGCTACTTAAGTAGTCATTTTTTGCAGAGTATAGATCTTGCATGCAGCCGAAAATAAGTTCTTTCAAAAACCGACACCCTGAGGTAACTGGATCATTATAGCTTTATGTTGCATCATGATTAGTTTTACAACACTACTTAATTTATCTTTTCGAAACGAGAACGCCTTTCGAAATTTTGGTTGACATTTCATGAGTTAGCACATCTACTGTAAGTATAGGACTGAGCGTCACCCTTTTGGGCATTAGGGATTGTGAGCGCCCGTTATACCCAAATCAGAAACTCATGGCCCTTGTTGCCTGGTGTGCGCCGGCTGTTCTCTGGCACCTCATTCTTTACCAGTAGATGCGCTTGCGCTCAAGCTAGGTATACAGGTTGTGTGCATGGTTGCCCAGTCATCCCCAGGGGGTGTGGAGTGGAACGCCAAGGTGCGGTTTCGGCCTCGCCGTCTACCTGCACCCTCGCCGCCCCCCCGGTCTTCTTGACTTTGTCTTGACACCAGGCTCAGGTGGGGGACGATGAGCGAGTGCGGTAGGTGTCGTGCAAGTCTGCTGCTACTGTTATTCTAGTTACCGTGCCTGCTCTAAGCCTTCTGGGGAGCGCACGACGAAAATTATCAGACACAACGGCTGAACTGTCATCAGGTCTCTCTAGGGACACTGTTCTAGTTAATGTGTATACTCATTGGACGCCGTTACGCCTCTACACATAATTCAACACACTCCGGAGATGAGGTCCGTAGAAGGTAAACATTGCCTGACACATACTCGGGGGTTCCATTATTTGGCGCCGCCGGATAAATCAGTCACCACCCGCTTGTGGGTTCAACTTTCGAGTCTAAAATAGATCGATGAGACATGCTAGGAGCAAACGGATTGCGTGTGGCTGCTTCTGTTCAATCTGCCCTTATACCTGAGATTTAACCATCCATCCTCCAAGTTGCCATCTTAGAGGATAGCCAGTAAACGTAAGCATTACGCTTGGGTTCGTCCGTTTATCTAGGGCGATACTACTTAGAACGAGTAGTACTTGTGACTGGTCTGATATTTTCCACGGAATGCATTAAGAGCAACGCAAGGTTAAGCTTCCTTCGTGAGTAAAATCAGGAATAGAAAAGGCGCAATTGTAAGTTTCCTCACTCACGCCATCGTGCCGGATCCCGGTTGTGCCTTCTTCTGACATCAGCGTGCTTGTGTTAATTCAATTAGGCCTTTTTACAAGGGCCGATCTGTAAATTCACCTCCTGTAGGTGTTTTGCCTCAAATTACATCCTCTTTAAATCATGGGCTCTGGAAACGGATGTATGTCTGTTTTGAAAAAAAACGTGTGAAACCCAGCCAGTGCTTTCGCATATTTCCTAGGGTCGATGATAAGGCTATGGTAAGGTGTTGCAATGCAGGGGGTGGGTGAACAGCCTGTTATGGTATCGATGAAAAGACGATTTCCACATTTGTAGCGGGAACCGAAAGGTTCTCACTTAACCCACTCTCATAGCCCGACACGCATTAGAATAACAATTAAGCTAGCCGAACGAGTACTCCATCATCGAGAAACCTGTCGTCAAGCACTGCTAGATGTAAACGGAAACATTTTGTGGAAGATTAGCTCTTCTCCTCCTCCTATGAAAAGTACCTGGACGTTCTAGCAGTTTCTAGATCACATACGCATGGTAGTTCAACCGTTGTTGACGACTCTGTCCATCGTATGCTCCACAGGAAAGTGAATTGCGCATGAATTTGTTTATAGAAATAGTAGACTTGCACAGTATCTACTACGCTCTCTCCTTCTTCCTTACTTCAATCCGCTGTCGAGACAAAGTCAAGAAGACCGGAGGCTGGAGAGAATGCAGAGGGTCGCACCACACCCTCTGGTTTGCAACAAACACTTGATCAGGATTTTATGGGTGGCAAGGATTCTATCGTGCACTGTGTGAGTCTGCAACTGGGTCTGTCATGATGCCTATTCTGGATAACGCCTGCCAAAATTCGACTGAGTCCGTGTGTTTGGGACAAAACACACACGACAGTTCGAACGTAGTTGCCGACAATAAACACCATGTGATCCACAGCAAGATTAAGCAGCCACAGCGACTTGCGTAGCATCCAGAACACTCTCTCTTCCTCACTCCCCACCTGGACCCGGTGTCAAAACGGGGTTGAGAGGACTGGAGGCGGCGGAGGGCGCAAGTGCTTGGCGCACCTTGGTGCTCGACTCCACACCCCTGGTCTACACAGAAAATGACCAGGATTTTAACAACCAACGACAACAGGGAAGGCTGAAGGGTCTTCAACGTGCGCGACGTCTGCCGGCAACTGGGTCTGCCACCGCATCCCGAAAAAATAGGCATTCGTGATGGTACGCATTCCGATTACGTCTGCCAGAATCCAATGTGGTGTCCGTGTTGGTTCAGCGCATCTACCGCGTGATCCGTTTGGCGAGGGGGGATGGATAGCGCACGCATACACGACAGTTCGACCATCGATTTTAACTATGTTAACCGTGTGCTACAGGCGCATAATGGTAGTATGAATATCGTTGCGAAACTGTACTGCAAAAGTGTAGTGACATACTAATGGACTAGTTTAATATCCCCTTCTGTAGCAAAACAGAACCATAACACCGACAACGACTGCCTTAGATGAGTCGGCGCTGCTTAGAAGGGGTAAGAAAACACACGTCGGCGTGACTCGGCGAAGATGCTCACACGACAGCCATCAGCTCTGCTCTCACAGACAGTTCTAGCAGACCTCCACCCTTCTACAGAGCGCCACCGCACAGTAGTTCCTACGAAGCCTGGCCATAAGAATAACTCACCCAAACACTGCAGCTTCCCTGGCCTAAGGAATGCCATCGCAGACCCGTAGACAGATCAGCAACACACTAAATTTCCGGTAGGAGGGAACCATGAACTTCTTCGTTCAAATTTTGAGCATTCGCGAAGATATACAGATCGTGAAATTTCAGCCAGCGAGATCTGCATATGTCGTCGCCTTTGCCTTGTTCAAGCATACATTCAAATAAATAACTTACGTGGAGAAAACGACGGGATCACTTTCAAGCGGTATATTCGAGCAAGCATCGGCAATCAAGTAGGGGCCAACCCGGCGGTTCAAGGATGAATGAGAAACCTCAGGCGATCAAGTTCCAGGCTCAAGTTCCGGAACTCGAATTTTTGCCTACAGACATAATTGTTCACGTTCACCAGATCCGGATGTTGTTGGCTCAAGCCACCATGAGAATTTTGAGCGAGATTAAATCATCCAGGTGGTTTTAATTCAACCATCGCTGTCCATAGGTTCAACTGTACTAGTGGTGGTCAAATTATGCTTGTACTTTAACTGCGTAACCCGGCCCTGGACCTGAGGCATATTTCATCCGGACACTGCGGTTTCCCTAACCTCAGGGATTCCATTGGAAACGCGCGGACAGTTCCCCAACCGACCAGTCACTCGAAAAACAGAGTTCCGCACGAAGGAAACAATGAACTTTTCCGTTTAAATTGTAAACATTCGTCGGAGACGCATGAAAGACCGCAGTCTTAATTTGAAGGAGTGCTTTGCCATGCAGTAATGTTGTTACCCTTGTTTAATGGGTACATCTTAGTCAGAGAGGCCTTTTGTCGAGGAAAAGAATTTGGTTTAAACTTATTTTATAAGATGAAGGTTCCCACTGTGTTCGGATTCTGCCAAAAAAGAGCAATAATATGAGAGAGACATGTTCGCTCTATGTCCACAACTGAACAATAAAATCGGATTTTATGCCCATTAAATTAGTTGCGACCAGATATTTTAAATCAGATTTTTTAACGAAACGAATCTCAGTTTCAGCCTTAAAATGCTAAATTAAAAACAGATAGTGTCTTTAACCCAAAGGATTTAAATAACCTTGTTTAAAAGTATTTTTTAACTGTACAATAATTGAAGGAGTTTAATAGGTACAGTAAGTCACTTAACTCATTAAATGTGTCGAAATGTACGAAGAAATGCCAATCCCTCAAAGACCGACACGAATGCGCGGACTTAGTGTCTATGTTTATAGGTAAACGCTTAATGAGAATTAAAACACAACAGAAATGTTAAAGGTAATTTTGTATTGTTTAAAAATATTGATTTTTTTTAGAAAGCAGAGAATACTGAGGATGCCAGACATCGTTGCAATTGTGTAAACTCCAGGTTTCAATGTGTAGGAATCCTTCTCGTGCAAAACACTGAGTAGATATGACAGCACAGATAGACTTATCTCTGAAAATAGTCTTTTTGTGAAGTCTACATTCAAATATCTTTCAAAAGTTTGTGTGATTCCAGGTATGAGGATTTGTCAACAGCTTTCAATCTCAGTATGGATTCAACAAAGTTTTCTCTCGTGAATAATTTTCGTGAAGTGATTAAGTAGGCTGTGTGTGCGAAAACCACACTAAGTGAAGTGGCTACTTATGTAGCGCGAGTTTTTCTAATTGATTTTGGATGTCCTTATAAACTCAAATATATTATATAGAGAAGATGGGGGGAAAATGAACTCCCTTCAACTCATTAGGTAGCAAATTGCATTTTCTTCAAATGATCTATTGAAAGAGAGATTTTCTCTGGTTTTCTAAAAGCTTATAAACTGCCAAATACTTCTTTGTCCAACATAACGTTACACTGGCATGTAGAGTCTTAAAACTACATGCCGCATATATTCCGCCAAAGGAATGTCACAAATTTCTTTAAGTTACTAGAAAGATGTCATAAAGGATTCAGAAAATTGTGCAATGGATGGGAGCCCGGTTGCATACTCTACAAGTAACATTACTAAATGTGCACATGCCATGTTGTATGAATGGACATTCCAGGGTCTTAAAAAGCCTTGTAGTTATAGACCTTCCTAAACTTAATAGATAACTCTTGCTTCAGTAGGAGATTTAAAAAGGTGTGTAAGCGTGTGCTATGCCAGTATAAGCATAGCATGGCCCTCTCGGCCTGGTATGTGCTGGCAGATCACCGACACCTAGTGCCCTGGATGTGCTGGGTACACAGGTGGTGGGCATGGCTGCCGAGTCATCCTCGTCGCTCTGGCCCCTGTTGGGGTGATGTCGCTGTTGTTGTTGGCGAAAAGATCTGACCATTTGCTCTGTCGACCGGGGGGTGAGGTGGCACGCCTACGTGCGGCTCCGACCGTGCCAGGCACCCGCACCCTCGCGCCACCTCCCGTCTTCTGTACTCTATCTTGACACCGAATCCGAGTGGGGAATGGGGACGAGTGAATGCGGTAGATGCTGTGCAAGTCTACTATTACTTTAAACTAATCCACGCACAAGTCCCCGTGCCCGCTCCGCCTGGATGTGGAACAAATGACGGACATCGTCGAAACCAGCGGTCGAACTCTCGTGTTTGTGTGTGTGCATAATTGCCAGTGCCTTTTTTTCAAGGAAGATCGGGGTGTCCTCGAAAACCGACCCTATGCGCCCAAAAGAATCTTGTTCAGGCTCCGCGCTTACCGTGGTCAATGTTGGCTAACCACATACAACTTTCTGCGCTCTTCCGCTCTTGCCGAGCCTGTAATTTAAAACCTAACTTTTATCGATTTTTGTTTTACTCACTGTACCCCGCCCTATGTAACTGTAATGGCCTGATGAGAATTTAATGAAAGGAACGTTCACTCGCCACTGTCTCTTCTGAAGATTGAAATCAGTGTGAGAGCTTCGGGAAAGTTCTTCTTAGGATCGACCTACAAAAATAACTTGGAAATGTGAGCGGACATAAGCCGGCTTATTGAGAATCCGCGAAGGAGCCGACGATGGAAACGGGGCTCTCAGCAATATGAGACTGACGGCCTCGCCTGGTCAGCCGAATTCTCGTTAGAACATGTGCAAACCGACGCTCTCCGACCGGCTGACTGCTTTGTCATGCCAGCCGTGAAAAAGAGATTACGGCGCAGTTGATTGCCAATCATCGCATAATTTCTAAAACGAACTCCAACTTCGTCGCCGAATACTAACGTTTAAATCTTCGAATGTGGGTTGTCATACACAAAGTGCCCGGACGTGGGTCGTTATGATGAAACATAAGGAATAGCCACTACAAACTAATTTACGCGCAAGTCATTGTCCATGCTCCGTATTGCTGTGGAGAACACACTGAGTAAAGTGGCAACATCAGAAGCACGAGTTTTTCTAACTGATTTTGGATGCCCTTATAAGCTCAAATATGTTGTGACTTGAAAAAAATTTAGTCAGTAAACAGTAATTTTAATGACCAAATAGTGTCCAATGTCTTGGCTGGTCATTTGGGCTAAGTTTGTTACGTTTCTGGAGTTGACCACACAGTATGCTCAGTAAATTTAGTGAAAATCTTAGCAAGAAGAATGAAAGCTGCATACTGGCGGTGGGGCATGAAAAATCTGAGGACAAATTCAGCAGTAACTCCTGCGCCGGAAGTGGAAATTTGAGCGGGAGGGAAACCGCGTCCGTAGGTTTCACGGAGATTTTAGTGTTTTTTATGTCATTCAGTTCTAAAGAACCGCGGCTTATATAAAGAATCTTCTACCCTTCGAGAACGCAAACCGAAGTAGTATTTTCCTTCTTGATCAGAGCGGATTTGTATTTAAAGGCTACTTAAATCCTGGGCACTAGTTACGCAAAGACTGTATCAGTGGTGCTGAAGGGTGTTCATATCTCCGTGTCCCCTAACACCGAATTCCGGACTATGGTCAGGGTGAACGCAGAATTAATTCAAAGAAGACTCGGAAACCACGAATAACCGCCTAACACGGTCAAATGCGACTTCCGGAGAAAGAGATAAATTGAGTGATTTTGCATGACCAAGAAGCGAAAAAAATCATCCTGACGTATTTTATAAAAATAATTTTTAATCAAGAACTGGCTTACTCCGAGGGCCCGAGGGCCAGCACGTGTGGCAGTGGTAGAAATCGATCAAGCATAGGTCGGGCGAAGACAAAATGAGGGTGGATCGATATATAACTGTTTAAAGTGAGTTTCATAACGCGATAAATGAACGCAACTCTACGGTAATATATGTATAAATATCTACTGGGGAATGAGCGCACACAGATCCATTGGCTTCCCGAAGCAAACAAGCTTCAAATGGGCGATAGGGGTCACGAACAGGCAACCACCTACCAGGCCGAAGTCGGCCAAGCTATGATAGCAGAGCGGATACGACAGAGTCTGGGGGGAAGATTGATACAGCACTGTTTCGGGTTTGTTTGCCTTCATTCAGCCAACCATAACCCTGACCACCAGCTGGGACCGGAATCACAAACATGCGCACAGACGCACCTGACGCAGTTGGTCCACCACTGAGTTCTACCAGATGGGTCATAAGCACTTCATCCAACCGAGGTTCATCATTGCCTCGCCACCTGCCCTTCTTTGGAGTATACAATTGGAAGAATAGGTAAAAGAATGAATGTTTTTATGCACGTTTCCCATGAAATATAACTGAATTTGTAGGGACATCAAAAATCATTGAGAAAACTGCATGCCACATAAGTAGTCATTCTTTACAGAGTGCATTTCTACATGCAGCCGAAAGGACGTTTGTTCGAAAGCCAGCGCCCTGAGCTAACTGAATTATTATAGAGTTATGTTGCATGATGATTAGTTTCACAACCCTACTTAAATAATCTTTTCGAAACGAAAACGCATTCCGGAATTTCAGGCGACATTTCGTGAGTAAGCCCACCTTCTGTAATTGTCGATAGGCAAATCAAGAAATAATCACTTCGGCCCTAACCGCGCGGTGAGTGTGTGGGCGCCGCCCTTAATCAATGTCGCCTCTGGCTGGCGACGCCGTGGCATCAATCGATACTTCCCTCTTTATTGATTGGTCGCAGCCTGACGAGGTCCAGCTGCATGCATTTAGATTGACATTTGCCTAAATTAGAACGCTAGAGGTTACCGCTGGCTGACAGCCACCAAAACGGTCCACTTGGTAGATGCGCTAGACCAATACAGGGGCTAGATCTGATTCTGGCAGGCGTTATCGCAATGCGCACGGTAAGAAACGCCAACATTCGGGGTGTGTCGGCAGACCTAATTGCAGGCGCAAGCCGTGCCAATTCGGATCCCCGCTGTTCCCCCCCCCCCCCACTTTTGCCGCTTTTCAAAATACTTGTCATATGTTATTTTGTGTAACCAGAGGGGTGCACCTAGATGTGGGTCTGGCTGTGCCAGCCGCCTGCGCCCTCTCCCTTTTTGCTCTTCCTGACTTTGTCCTGACATCGGGCTCGCTGAACTGTCCTCTGAATTATGAATCTTTAAGCTGCCGACCATCGTATCTCCACAGTGATTGCCGTTGGCTGCGTAATTAAGCAACAAATTTCCTTTCCCCTCGAATGTTACAGTAGCTTTTGTTACACGAAAGTGGCCTGATTTTAAACCTGAGGAAAAAGAAGTGCTCCCCGGACCGAGGGAATTATCTTCAGTGAGTCGTGCGTTTGCGATGTCACGCTCTCTCAGAAAAGAAACCACAAAAAATTTGGACCCTGGCGTAGTGTTAGCTGAGAGTGTTGACTACTGATCTGCTGCACGCAGGCCAGTTCTCGCTCAAACAAGCATCTCCAGGAAACTCTGAGTGTTTTTGTCTGAATTTTAGAGTAAAAATTGAAATTAAATAGATGGCCCTGTACCTATTAAATCCTACCTCTCGATATATTGATCACAAGATCATGCATGAATAATCTTATGTTAGCGAGCTTATTTTATGTTCATATGAATTGTGACTAGGAAAGTACAGGGGGTGGCCTAAAAAGGAACACTGCCGTAATTTATGCGTGAGTGCTAAGAGCTCGAATGCTGGCAAAAATAAATGACCCCAAAACCTATATTAGTAAATAACAACTTTCAGGAAACTGATAACGTAAAAAAATGTGAAAGGTGATATTACGTTGTTTAAAAAGACAATTTTTTGAGAGAACGGTAAATTCTGAAAGCGTCAGAAATGGTTGTAATTAAATAAAATTCAGTTGTTGATCTGAGGAAAGTGAAGTTCTCAACGGATTAAGAATATTGACTGCCCGCGTTTCATGGAGCTTGGCCGGCTCTACATTATCAAAGCGTCTAGTGCAAAAATCGACTAGAATTTTGAATAGACGGCCGAATATATTGGCCTTGGGCTGATCGATTTTTTCATCTTTCTCTGCCTTGGCCCTCTGGCCGTCATTTGTAAATGTCGGTGGCCTCATGTGTTATGTATCGTCACCTCAAGGGTGGTTGTTTGCTTTTGTGCCCCCCTTTTGGGTGAATTAATTGACGGACCGTGTTTACTCGGTATTCTTAAGCTCCGTATGACTGTCTTGTTCTGTTCATGGCGCATGTAGTGAAGTAGGACTTCAAAGGCCGCAGGAAGGTCAAGACGCCTGTTGATGAAGTTGGTATCTAAGTACCAAGCCTCAAGTTTGAGATGTTCTGTACTTTAGGTGTCTCAGTCTAAGACGACTGCTTTTTTAAAGTCGAAACTGCGGCCAGTTTCTCCTATGTGAGTCGAAAGCTGTAAGTCTAGCCTCCGAGTTGCCAGTTCGTGTTCATGTTGTCGGGCCTGAAATTTTCGTCCGGGTTCCCCAACGTAGTTGAAGTCCTCATCGTTACAACGTATTTAGTAGACAATTGCTGATGTTTCATTAGGAGACAGTGTGTCTTTAGGCAAAAGCAAACGGGGATGAATTGTTGTTCGCTATGGTAAAGCGTCAGGATTAATCGCTAGCCATTTTGGGAAGGAAGAGAAGCATTCTAGTCAAACCTCTTCCAAAATAGTCATACGCTTCTTACAGTGAGTATAAATGAAGGTGGTTAGTCGTCTCGCGGAAAGTTTGCGAGTTCATTGCGTATTGTTTGACCAGAACAGATTTGACTTCGTGTACAGGCGAGTGCCGAGTCCTTATTCACAGGTCTGTTGTGAGAATCGCTCTGACACTTTCGACAGCCGAGCATACTGTGCTCTCCTGTGGCCGGAAGTCCAGTTTGCCAACTTCTCAAGACAGGCACGCGGTCAGTGGGGTGTGCGCATGCCAACACTTGCTTCGTTGCCAAACCGATTTTTTGCATTTCACACTGAAAAGGACGTTGGAGCGTTCGGCACAAGATCATGTAACAGGATGTGTCGGTCTGCTCTGAAAAGTGGCTAGTTTCTGAGGGTCAGAAAGTGACTTTCTTTTGACTGCCAGTAGTGTGAGACACTATACGTCGGTCACAATGTTTGGCGATATGCCATGTTTACATAACGGTGCAGATTCAATCCAACTACCGACTGGCCATTGCTAGAGGATGCAAGCATCCCCTGCATGATGAAGCCGTCGAGAGTTCGACTCAGCAGTGGGTTCTCAGTGTCCACCACGGGATTTCTGGTATGAGTCTAGCCTCACAGGTCGACATTTCTCGAAGAATTATTAAAAGAGGTGAGGCTTAGGGGCCATAGCCCAATCCGAAACTGAATTAATTCAATAGTTTCATGGTGCTTGCGCCTGCGAAATTAATGCCTGTCTCGACGACGATGGCTTTGAGTGATCAGGGGGTTCGTTCAGCCCGCTTTCGACTGTTTGACGTCATGTTTATTTAGCATATTTGGGCGAACCTCTGGGCGCCAACTCCGTTTTAAACACTTGTGCTGAGTGCGTTCCACGAGGCTAACGATCTTGGCAGGCTGGAGGATGCGTCAAAACATGTCTCTGGTTACTGACAAGATATTCTGTTATAAATATCCTCCAAAATGTCCTGCGCTGTTTAAAGATAACACTATAATGGTAATGGAACAAAATCATCAATTTTATTTTTCCACTGTCAGCTGACTCCGCATTCTCATGCAGAAGCGATCTACTTCGGAAACTTACTCAACATCACCAGCCCCTCTGGACTTCATCAGCTCTGCCAAAAGCTCCCTCAATTATCTCGTGGAGTAATTGACAGGACTGCGCTGATCTTTCAGGGCTACAGTCTACGAACACAGTTTGTTCAGTACGAAGCCTTTTGTCCGGTTGGGAGACCTTTCACTAAACAAGGTCTTTAGGCCATCGTAACTGCAAAAATACGCACCAAAATAATACAAACATAGGCAAGCTCTGACTGACTCTCAAAAAGCCATTGATAAATATACTGGGTCGAGTTTAATGAAGACGAAGCCGAAGTTTAAGCAGCCAATAAACATTAGGTGTGGGGAGAGGGTTTAGGGCCTTCAGAGGTCATGGGTCATAGCATAGTCCTGTCCTGGGCTTGAGAAAGGGGTAGGGGCCCTGTTGGGATGTTGTTGCTGTTGTTGTTGTTCTTGGTGTTAGTGAAAATATTTGGCCATTTTCTCCGCGGCCAAACTGTTGTTTCGCGATTTTCTGGGAGTTTTCGCCTCCGCAGTGTGTTTTCAGCGTGTCAGTGTTGATAGGAAGGATGTGCCAAAGCACGTCTCTGGCTACTGGTAGCACTTATTACCTCCAAATTCTTCCGCTAATCTCCGGAGATAACACAATCAAGGATGAAGACATTTCATCCGTTGCTCCGTAGCAACATTATCTAAAGCGAAGTTCCTCCAATGGATTTAGTCATACCTGAAACACACAGCTGAAGACTACATCGGACACCCCTCCACTAACGTCTTCTTAGTAGCTTCACGCACCCTGTCGATTGGACGCTGGGACCACGCGAGGCTTGTCACTAGCCTTGCGAGAGAACTCGAAGCCAATCAACGCTGCTCCCTCGCTGATTGACTACAGCCGGACAATAACGGGAAACGAGCAAAGAGGCACACACGCGCCGACACTGAGAAGATAACTTGTGGCAGTTGCTTGCTGAGTCTCCTGTTCGCACAATTTCGACAGCAAAGTTTGTCCAACCGAATCCGTCTTAAATGACCTCTGATGTAGGGATCTTTGGGAACCGACGAAACCCGCGTCCGCCAGCTCAAAATCACTACTACTCAGTGGTAACCTGCCAAATGTCTCAATTTTGAGACATGTCTCTGGCAGTACCCGAAGAGATCTCTTTCCGAGACCCCTCCCACAAGACGAACCCGTCTGAATTCCAGTCAGGTCTAGGCGACACCTCAAGGAGAGATTGACAGGGTCGCAATAGCAGACCCCCATGTGCCAAGAAGGCGTTGCCCTTTCACGGCGTCAGCCTGTGACCGTAGTTTGGTGAATGTCAGACATTAGGTTCAGCGAAGAGACTTTTCACTAAGCAGGGACCGTAGACTGCTCCAAATGAAAAAATATGCTATTAAAATAATTTCACTCTAGGCAAGTTGTGAATTGCTCCTAATAGGCGATAAAACACTGATAGTGATAAAGATTTGATTACGAGATAACCTCCGCGAAAAAGAGGCTATCTCGGCCGAACAACCGCACCCCCTAGCAATCTCTGAAAGATACACATGGTTCATTTGTTCAGTGGTCAGATTTTACTTTTCCCAAAAAACACAAGTGTGGACTTGTGTCAATATACTCCTCCCTAAGTGGAAATTGCAGTACTGCCGATTACGTAGGTAGTTTTAAAACCAAATCAAATAAAATTTGCATCGAATACCACAAGTTCACGCATTACTTTCAACTGCCGAAAGATGTCCATGAAGATCTAGTGACCGGGAGCCTCCGAAAGGCCTAAATATTCTGTCTGAAATGCCAGTCATGTGCGCGAAGACTGATTGCAGTCATTACATAACAGCCGGCGCAGGAAGCAGTTGTGTCTGCCCAGAGATGGTGATGATATTTAAAGCAAAAACACAGTTGGATTTATTGGCGGCTGTATTTCAGTGGTTTACTATTGCATCACAGCATCGTAATTGATTCGCATTGATTACGTTTGTTGGAATGGATCTCTCTGGTTGTCATCATCCATGTCATCTGTTTAGGCTCTCAAACAAATTGATTTTTAGCCCAATCCAATGAGATCGTCAATCTCTCCTGCGCCCCCCTCTTATGATTCAGCTCGTCCATTCATGAAGTGTTAACCGAAATTCTGAAATTCCTTTTCGTTGCAAAAAGACTACCTAACTAGTGGTGTAAAATTAATCATCCTGCAGCCCAACTCTATAATAATTCAGTTACCTTAAATTGACGGCTTTCGAACTAATTTTTTTTCGACCGCGTGCAAGGTTTACACTCTGTGAGAAATGACTACTTACATAACATGTATTTTTTCATTGCCTTTCGATGCCCTTAAAAATGCAATCATATTTCGCGAAAATCAAACATAAAAACATTTATTCGTTTATTCATTCGGCAGAAAATTACGCCTTCTACCAATTTTATACTTAAAGTAAGGGCGTAATTCGGTTTTCAAAAACTTTTCTAGTTCCCGAATAATTTCGAATTCGACCTACCGTTAAACTTGCATTCAAGGTTTCCAAACTAAAATTCTGGGTTCTCAAACTAATTGTTTCCAAGCACAATTAGATGAGATCGCTAATCTCGCCATGCGCACACCTATCATGATTGCGTTCATCCATTTAATTATGCCATGTCTTTAAAAGATAACTCACAATTCTGCAAATGGAGATTGTAAGCTTAATTAGCTGACAACACGGGGCATCGTGCCGCCGTCGTTCCACACTGCGGGGTTAGGTGGATGACTGGCTGATGACGGCTAACAAGCCGGAAATGGCCATTCCAGTCTCCCTTGCCGAGCAGTCGTCGCACCAGCATCCAGCACGGGTGATGAAATCGCGGCAATTAGCGACTCGGACTCGGAACGACAAGTCACCACCGCATCAATTACGACCCCAGCGGTGATTGCGAGAACTGTTAATTTCAGTGCACATACGGTCCCACGGCAGCGATGTGCTATAAATACTGCACTCCTGGTGCCACAATCACCTTTATCTGCGAATGTCTCTGATGATGGTTCTGAGTGAGAATCCGAAACGTCAGGCAAATAAATTTCTTGTTCCAGTAATCGCATCTTCATCTTCTGAACTGCTCACTGGAACTCGCCTGTCCGCTTCTATCAGCAGTCTCCCTTGTCTTTATCGATAATAGCATTCTGCCTACATCATGCGCCCCTGTGCGACAGTTGATTGGGCTCAAGAGAGAGAGAGCCCGTAAGGCACAACGGAACGAGTAAGTTCCGCGGTAGGATCGGTGAGTGCCTCTTCTTCCCTCTGACGAACTCCTTCGGAAGGTGTGGCTAGTTGGTAAAAGTTACTTCAGTTCGTAAAATTGACGTGAATCTAACAATGGTCCAAACGCTGCTTAGTCCTTCAGTGGGTGTTGGCAGAGAAGTGAGAAGTTGACGTCAGGTCTGTTTTGTTCTTCACACAGTTT
Organism: Spirometra erinaceieuropaei; assembly: GCA_902702965.1. Lineage (NCBI taxonomy): Eukaryota > Metazoa > Platyhelminthes > Cestoda > Diphyllobothriidea > Diphyllobothriidae > Spirometra > Spirometra erinaceieuropaei. The sequence goes on along the minus strand of CACRXP010000138.1, from coordinate 956,736 downwards.
TCAGTTCTCGAGCCTCTAAAGACGTTGTCCACCTCCTCAAAGTGCGGTTTAGTGCTGTTGGATGTTAGTCAATCGGAGCATCTGACATTAAATCCTCGCTCTTTTGGCAATGTCCACATTGAAGTAAAAAGTAAAAGGTCCCCGGTTGTCATGTATGGCGAGCGCGTTGGACGAGATGATACGGTGACAGAATGACGTCGAAACTGAGGCTGAGGGGGCAGACTGGACGATGGAGGGCCCTTGTGAAAGTCCAAAGACAGGAACCTATCAAAGCATAATATTTTCCGTCTGGTAGGCTAGTCACGTGAGCGCAAAATACCTCGATTATTTGACGTTTACCTGCACGAACATGCATGAGAAGCGGTTCTGCGTCCCTAACGTCAATTAATGTCAATTAAGGCGAGCTCTTGCAGACGGTGCAGACGAAGTTCGACTGCCTCCTTTCGTATCATGGATGGAAACGCGTACATGACAGGCTGCAATGGATCAATGTATCAAGATACAGTAGGTGGGCTAACTCATGAAATGTCAACCGAAATTCCGAAATGCGTTTAACTTCGAAAAGATTAATTAGGGTTGTAAAACTAGTCAACCCTAAAATATCTCAGTGACGGCAGCAAGCCGGCTTCCGATTGAACTTCCTTTCGGCTGCATGCAAAAACCACACTCTGTAAAAAACGACTACTTAATTAGCAAGCACTTTTTGCACTGATTTTCAATGCTTCTAAAAGTCCAATTATATTTAATCGAAAAACATGCATAAAAATATTAATTATTTTGCTCATTCGGTAGCAAATTACGTTTCCTTCCAATCTTACACTCGAAGGAAGGTTATAATTCGGCTTTCAAAAACTTTTCCAATTTCCCAATAATTTTGAACTTGCTCTAGCGTCACACTTGGTTTCAGAGTTTCAAAACTACTAACCGTATATTTTCCGCGTACGCAAAACCACACATGTCTCTACGGTAATAAAGAAAGACAATATAGGTTTCGCAACATGTAGCAGCGGATTTGATCCGTATTGTTAAATTTACAAGCCACATTTGTAAATGCAGAGATAGGACGATTTACGAACTGCCATTAGAAGTCCCACAAAAAGAAACTTTTTTAAACCTGAATTATATCCCTCCATCGAGTACTAAACTAGAAGAAGACGTAATTATCTACCGAATGAGCAAAAGAATTAATATTTTTATGCATCTTCTTCATGAAATATAAATGAGTACGTAATGGCATCGAAAATCATTGAGAAAAATTTTTGCTTCTTAAGTGGTTGTATTTTGCAGAGTGTGGTTTTTGCATACAACCGGAAGAAATTTCATTCGAAATCCGGCTTCCTGACGTAACTGAAATATTATAGGTTTATGTTGTAGGCTGACTAGTTTTACAACCCTACTTAATTAATCCGTTCGAAACGAAAACGCATTTCGGAATCTCGGTTGACATTTCATGAGTTAGCCTACCTACTATAACCACTCCGAGGTCATAGTTCAGATCACACGGTCTAACAACTAAAAAAGTCGCCTGGAATGCGAGAGATACAAACAAGAAAAAGATATAATTTAAAAAGACCTATGCAAACTAAAGACTAGAAACGTGGAGTGCGAGGGCGGATATGTCATGTGATTTATCTGTTTGAGCATGTCATGTTTCCCCCCCCCCCCTCAGTTGGAAAATCGTCCAATCAGAATGAAGCTGCGGTCACCCGTCTCCAAGTACAAGGCTTACATTAAGTTTCATAAAACAATAAACATTTCCATAGAATCGACGCAGGACATTGACAAACGTTGTTTATGAATTCACGCGTACTCGTGGATGTAAATGACTCAGGGCTTTAGGATCAGAGTACCCGACCACTGGATCTCTTGTCACGAGTCGCACGCTTATTGGCGGAAACGAACGTTCCGTTTGCTTTATGGGAGACTTGACTTATTTGTCCAACTACATCACGTGATAAGACAATTCCTGGTGTTCAATTCGTCAGCTCATTTTATGTTACCGTCCGTTTCAGCTGTTTATGTCAATTGTTTATGCGATTGTCTTATTAACTTGTTCTAACCAATCTTTCGGGAAAGGTTAAGAGGTCTTGCACCTAATACTAATTATTCGTGTAGTGAGACAACAGCCGTCATTCGAAAAGCAGCTGCGAACTCTGATGGCGTCACTAAATACAGTTTTATATGCATTCTAAAACGACGTCTTTTACGATGCTCGCGTGATTAGCTGCTTATTTCACTATCCCAAGACTGCTTCATGTAGTTCTCCACAATAGCGATGGGAAGAAATCTGTCAATTTTTCGGACGAAATAAATGGCGAGGGCTTTAGCGAGACCGCTTAGCTGATTGGTCCTTCTTCAGCACCATCGCTTTTGTTTAAAAAGCGGTTTGAACGTTGTTCGGCTTTCACTTGTTGATGAAGACGCCCGTTACCGTCTCTGGTAGTCTTTATCTGACGTCCGAAATTCTTAAGTGACTGAAAGCCATCCTATCACCTTGTTTATGACAAGTTGTCATGCAATAAAAGGAGGACCTGCAACCTGTTTTAATTTTATTCCTTAAAAGCTCAACGCACAAGCAAAAGCAAGCTCCGCTCTTAATGTGTGTCTGTTAAGATTCGCACATCTGTAAAACGCGGCTGATGCAATCGCTTGTGGAAAGGCACAGAGTCTACACTGAATCATCATAGGCAGTAGAGCACTGTTATACTTTGTGAGTAACCATCGGTTCAAAGATTTGACACCCACGCGAATGCAAATTCCGTTCAAGTGTGTCCTTGTTGAAAGTCCCACATCTTCATAGACCCGACTTCCACAAGTGATCTGGGAAGGCGTACGGTCTCATCGAAAACAACGGTATACTACCAACGTCAGGAGGGATCACAACTTCATTAAACATGAACTTACGCCTTTGTGTATTCATAAGTGAAGAAGAAGAGGTTTCATGCACCGGAACATTTTGTTTGTTTTCCTGAGATTTCGGACTCTTGCAGGGTAGTAGCAGCAACAGAACAAGCGACAGTTTTAGGCTATTAAGGCCAATCATGTAGCGAGGGCGCAAGACTGGAGGTAACTGCGCAGGGCTCTATACGCCGGCGCCAGATCGATAAGTCGATTGGCTGAGTTCTCATCCGAGGCCTGCGTCCGATGGACTCCTGCACGGTTCCGAAAGCTCAGTACAGTAAACAAAAATGTTCCGGTGCTGGAAACCTATTCTTTTTCACTTATAAATTCACCTGGAACTCAAAATTTCGCTTTAAGCCTTTGTGTACGCTCAGAAAAGAACGGATTTCCTAAACAAGGTCCCAAACATTAGTGGAAAACCTTCACTCAAGTGAAAAGTAGGAGAAAAGTATAAGGGCCAGTTAAATGTAAACAACCCACTTAGATGTGAAGCCCGCCAACGCTCCTGGGTCAGATGTGATCATGTAGCCGCACCCTAGGTAAACAAAACCCCGACCACCTGTAATACGGGACAATAGGGCTTTTTACAAGTTGGGACCGGGGAACTCAAGTCATTGTACACAAAAGAAAAGCTGTTGGGAATGCGCGGTTGAACTTTGGTGTTTGGGAAATAATTACTCTAACTCCTAACTTGACCCCTAACCCTAACCCCTAAATCTAACCCCTAAACCTAACCTCTAACGCTGACTCTTAACCCAAACCCTAACCCCCAACAGTATTGTGCCAATCAGGTGCGGCCACATAACCACATCTTATCCGCTCTTCCTAATTGGTTATCTCACTATATAGTCAGTCGGCACCAGACCCATATGCCCGTTGAATGAGTCATAGTTTAATTGACAAGCTTCCTGAAGTTGGTGTGAAGTCCGGTCTTCTGATTGGTCCAGGACGATGGTGAAGTTGTTCCCTTCAGTTACCTTAAGATGCCGGCTTACGAAATAACTTTTTTCCTGTTGTAAAGAAGATGAAGATCCGATCTCTGGGACAGTGGGTTTATTAGTCTGAGCTTTCGGTCTCGTACAGGAGGCCATCGTCGGAGACTGTGAGAAGGCAACATCAAATGAGCGGTTTTTGTAGTCACGCCATGAAGGGGGGGGGG
>CACRXP010000138.1:911860-944012 GCA_902702965.1 Spirometra erinaceieuropaei | reverse complement strand
ACTGCTACCGTTTTTGCAAAGTAATAAAACAGAAACAACACAGCCTGAGAAAAAGAGTTCTTGCAGGGACGGGACCCCAAAGGAAGTGATCGGAGGTCAGGCACCCTGAATGAGAGGAGGAGGGCCGAGGAAGTAACGGTGAGAAAGCTGGGGGAGGGAAAACAGAGGTCAGTGTTGGGCGAGACAGCGGTCTACTGGTTTTCGGCCGCCTGGAGGATGCGAAGGATGTAGAGGAAGAGTGTTATCGAGGCAGCTATGTACTCCTCCGCAGAGAAACGCTTCATGATCAAGTGGGTGTCAAAAACCAGCAGGCAAGCGAAGAGGGCCGCCCCGCTAATTGAGAGAATCAGGTGTAGAGCAGGTGAGCCTAAGAACAGATTAGTTAGACCGCGCATACACGCGCATAGATCGCGCATACACGTAAATAGATTGGCTGTACGGTGGTATGGGGCGTTTTCACAAATAGCTGCCCAGACCTTCGGAAGGGGTCATGAGTTCAACTTCGCAGATGCCAAGATAATCTCTGATTCCGGAGGAAAAACAGGCTGAAAGTTAATTGGAACTTGGATCTAGGATGAGAACGCAGCCAGTCTATGTACTGATCTGATGTCCGCACACAGAGTCCTGTGGAATCACATCCAGCCCTGAGACACAGTTCGCCGATTTGCTGATGAGCCCTTTAACTGTCGCTTGTGCGAATATTGCTATCAGCTCCTGCACGCCTTCGAGTGCTCAGAACAATAGGCAACTTGCCGATACAAGCGAAGATGCGAGTTCCAGGAAATAGTTAATAAGAAGTAGAAGCAATCACTTTTTTTCACCTGACGTTTCGGATTCTCACTTGAACCCATCATCAGAGACAGTGACAGAAACGGATGCTTCGTGCACAGGAAGTTTCAGTTTTTATAGGATGCAGTCACTATGCTAATGCATACCTACGACAATTAGCCGCTCTCGCCTTCATCCAAAATTGTTGTCCGTTGGTGCGCTAATTGCTTAATGGAGGCCACCATAAGGCGTCAGGTGATGAGACTAAAAGACCCACTGCCACAGCAAGAAACGTCTGGGGTCGTTTACCGGATCTGGTGCAGTTGCGGACAAAGTAATTATGTCTAAGAAACTGAAGGACTGCTCTGGACGCGAATCGTCGAACCCGCGGCAGCAGAGCATAGAAATGACGCCAATCGCTCAGGTCGCGGTCAATCCAACGGGACCCCGCCACTCATTGAAGTTAAATGAGGCAGAATTCCTCGCGAAAGATGATAGTTGCGTGGGTCGCGAGTCGCTTCAGTCATGTGTCGCAGGACCTAGGTATATCAACAAATGCAACGACATCCCCACTCCATATTGGGTGCCGAGGCATAGGCTGGTCAATGTAATTGACCACTGGGGAGAGCGCTAGCCGTTGAGCCAGATGGCCGAACGATCATTACGCCAGCATCCAAAACAGATGATGAGATTTCAACAATTAACAACTTACATGCCGACCATCAAGTGTCGACATGCTGTTATAGAAATGAAGAGACGAGCCCCAGAAAGCAGTCGTGAAGAAGGAGACACGATGGCTGGGACAAGAGATTTATTTGCCTGACGTTTGGGATTCCTGCTCGAATTCATCATCAGAGACAAAAGCAGATAGGGGTGATTCAGGTACAAGGGGCTGCAGTATTTATCGGATGCAGTCGCCATGCTATCGCATTCCTATGAATATTCACGGCTCTCCCCCTTCATCAGGAATCCTTGCAATTGGTGTGATGACTGTTTGATGGCCGACATTTGCGTAGTTAATTGCTGCAATTTCATCACATCTGTCGGATGTTGGTGTGATAATTGGTCGACCATCTGATCCACTGACCCTGGTGTTGGGAAGAGTATTCATCTGCGCGCTCCGCGCGTGGCTAATTACTCCGTCTAGGCGAAGTCTCAGCATCGAGTATGAAATGGGAAGGTCGTTGCACTTGTTAAAGGGGGGGACAGTGAGCCATGACTCAAGCAGCTCCCGGCTCACGCGGTTGTCACCTCTTGCAAGAATTTCGGCCTTGTTGAATTTGGATGTGTAACCGGATCTCGTCTAATGAGCCGCAAATTGAGAGCTAACGCCATTTCTCCGCACCGCTGCAGCGTGTTCGGCCATTCGCGTTCGGAGACGTCTTCCGGTTTCTCCGACGATAAACGACTCCAGACGTTTCTTGCCGTGGCAGCGGTCATTACGGTACGCTTGATGGTTGCTACCGGTCTGTGTGCAACTCCAAACCCAGGTGGCGCCAGCAGGCGTTCGACAGATTCCGAAAAATTCCTGTCATACGGAAGCCCTCGCCAAAATTTGGAGTCCTTGCGGTTTTGCCTTTTGTTCCTTTTGCGTATGCACCGGTTGACGAAGTTGGGCGGGTAGCCATTGGCTTTGAAGATCTTTAGACTTCATTCGCTCTACCATTGCTACTACTACTACTACTACTACTACTACTACTACTACTACTAATAATAATAATAATAATAATATCACCAAACCCACCACCAGTATCACCACCGCTCTCGCTATCACTACTGAAGAATCTGCCGTTATCAGCAAAACCTGGTGGGTCTAGGGCTGGGGTCGAGAAATCAGAAGAAGTAAAAAAAAAATACGTCAGGCAAAGTCCTTCGTCACATCTGCGCGCAGGCTTGTGCATGACTCGAGTGTGACTATCGATTTCCGAGCTCTGACGCTAAGGAGGCGAACGACTGCCGTCAAACCTATGCTTGCGGCTCAGTACGCGTAGGTGTTTACGCTGGTGTAGAGCTTAATCACAAACTCAGGGTAGACCATCTTCTTAGCAGGATGACAGAGCAAGTTTGAGAGGACTGAGCGCTGTAAGAGCGAGTGCGTGTCTTTTTGGCTACGTGAGGTGGCAACTGGAGAGCCTGAAAACGCCAACATATCCCGTAAACACTCGAAGACGGGAGATACTAGTTAAAGAAATTTATTTTGTGCAGATGCCTGAAAAGCAGTCGAAACCAACAGTGCGCTCCAACTGCCAGTCGTTACAGCGCGTCAGCCAATCAGATCCGGGTACGAGAGCTGGGTTTACGAGAACGTATATCTCTGTCAGCAGGGAAAATCGATAAATCAATGGATTGAATAGAGCGCCTTGCTGGAACTGCTAGTGCAACGTCTCGTGGAAGTGATGACTACATAAACCAGCTCATACTGTGACGAGAGTTTTAGCTGTGGGCAGGAGGCTTAGGCATGACTAGGGCCAATAAACCTCACGAAGCCTATGGGAATGGATACTTCCGATTGAAAATATCAGGGCAAATCCACTTTTCCATATGTTACTTTTACAGAACACGCAAACAAGGATGTCTCATTTAGGCCCATAATTCGTAAGGATAAGAGCAAATGAAACAATTGTTTAAACTAACGGAACGCCCTCGACTAATGAAATTTTAATGCTTTTCCACGAAGTATGGACATAAAAGCCGACGTTTAGGTCGTTTCTACGGAACTCACTCGCCTTCTCGGTAAAACCATTACATATATATGTTTATAATGGTAGGACGCGCTCACCAATCGTTCTTACGGAACTCACCCGTTCCGCTGTGCTTTATGGGCTCTCTCTCGAGCCCAACAAGCAGCCGCACAGCGGCGCATGAAATTGGCAGTATGTTATTACCGACAAAGTCAAGGGAGACTGAAATGGCCATTTCTGGCGTATTAGCTGTCGTTAGCCAGTCATACCCAAACCCGAAGTGTGGAACACCCGTGGCCCAGTGGCTGGAGGCGTGGACTTCAAACTGACAGGTCGCCAGTTCGAGCCTTGGCAGTCTTATGCGAATTCAGGGATTCTTTTCCAACCACCGCATCGTACTTAAAAAGAAACTGCAGAGGGAACGCTGGGGGACCCACTGATGAGCCGAGCTCCTCGCAGTTAAATGACACAGTGACAGAATATCGGCAAAACACGTGTCTAGGCTTTAAGTTAGTACCCATGTCGGGAGTGCGGCATCATACATTCGAAATATACGTCTCATACTACTCCAAGTACTACTTATTTGTCGAATGGACACAGAAGTCGATTGTCTTTGACTCAAATGTTCACTGAAATTTCGGTTCTGATCCTAAAAAATCATGTCCCGGAGACTTAAACTCGACGTCCCACACTGAGCATTTTTTGGAATTATTCACTTGATATGGATATAGGCGCATATGCTGACTCCGGGTGTTGAGATTGAAAAAGGGGTTAGAAGAGCTCTGGGGATGATGATTTATTCATCTGACGTTTCACGCTCACACTCGAGCGCATCATCGGAAATAGGAAATGTGAGAACTGCATGGTTTAAATAGGTCCCTTGTGTTTATATGTACATTTATTAGAATACAGGCATCCCAAGAAACATAATATGAAGGCAAACATGTTCTTTGCGAAGAACTGAAAATTGTCTTAGTAAATGTTTGATGCTGGCTCCGCAGGTCGTTGTCAAACTTGAGAAAATGTGCAAAAACCAATTAACACTTCAAACTTTGAGCTTACAACACACGGCAAAACGTAAAGCGAGGTAATTGGACATGTATTGTCCTCACCAGTCAGGAAGAAAGAATAGGCAAACAGGTACAAGCTGTATGCTAGAAAAAAGGAGATCGGTATATAGGAAAATGGTAAGCGGTATAAAGGAAGATGAGTGACAACGAGGGGATGATCAGTCTGGATGGGTAAGTGACGCCAACATGTTCGCTAAACTTCCAGTGGGAATCGCAGTGTTGGGGAAAATGCAGGGGAGAACCTGTCTTAATTTATTGGCTGGTTTGGCCACTGTAAACACAGTAGCAATCTGTGCATAAAATCATATTACATGAATTTACTCCTCTCCAGGCAGTTCGTATGCGCTAATGCTGCGCCTATGGAGGACGCCGGTTTGTAGATGATACAAATGACAAACCGATGTAATTGTCAGACCACTGCTTCACAGTCGCCCTGCCTGTAGATCGAGAATTAGAACTGTCGCGGAATAATTTCTCCATTAAAACTGGGGTCCTGTGCCATCTGTATCGCTCGCGGCTGCCGTAGATGTCACACAATCGGTGTGTCAGTTTATCCCTCTCCCCACACACAAAGTCAGTTGGACTGGTCACTTAGCACTGTGCATGTAAACTGGGTAAGTTGGGATTTTTGGGCGCGTCGGTGGGCAGATGTGTTTCCTGCGGGGGGTCTTCACACTACACCAGCCCAGTCTACCAGACAGTCAACTGGTAGATGGGAGAGAAAAGAGAGAGAAAGAGCGAGACCAACAATAGCAAAGCCATCTGATGAGCCGAAACTACCATGATGCGCTACCAATCATGAGTTCGACAGTTACTATCTCAGAGGACAACTCGTTTCTACTCAAGACTAAGCGTTAGATTCCAATGGCTCCTTCCTTATGTCAGTCTCACTCACGGGAGATCCGGCATTCCTTTCCCACCACAGCGTCGTACTTGAGGCTTGTGTGTTGCACGCGTAGACGGGCTGTTTAGAGGCGTCGGCCACTGCGCGTCCGAGACCATCTCCGTTCATTTGACCCTTGGCTTGTCAACGAAATATGGCGGGTGAGAGGGGTGCATCGCAAGTCAACCCCCCTGCGTCTGTCTCGTGAGGCAGGCGCGGAACTCCTTTTCCACAGCCTTCTTACATTGCACTGCTTGCGGCATTATATTTTCAGCCGGAGCACGGTCCCTTGTTACCATCTGGACGTACGTCTGCCTTGCCGAAGTCAGTCAGTTGGCTGCAGGTCAGCACGTCTGAGGTGGGGTAGATTTGTGCATTCAGAATGAAGATGAGTGTTCTTGAGCAGTTCAAATGATTTCATCTGATTTAACGGAGTTGGACGACACAGCTGTGACACTCGTCTATGTATCTTTTTAGTTACAGATACCTAAAATCCATCTTCTGATATGACTCACGTGCAATAACAATGACCTGTTACGCGTTGCGATAGCTATTAACCATACACCAGGATATATTTTTGTTACACAATACAATAGTAACCTTGAGTCTAAACGAATGCCTTTCTACACATCCAGACTGTCCGGAAGCCAAGTAAACGATGAAGCTTGGTAAGCGTTAATTTACCTTGATCTCGTTGAAAAATGGAAGCGTGCTGCGGGCTATAGGCTCTCTGAATGCCTAACGGCATCCTGGTCAGTGATTTAGTCAAGTCCGTGTCAATGGTTCAAACTTGAAAGACAGTGCTGTGCTCCCGACAAAACCCTCGCTTACAAAATGAATTTAGGCCAAAAATTTCTGTCCATGGTCCATCCCATCTGACCAATTCCAGGAGTCTGACAAATGGAAGTGGGGCTGAAAGATGATTGACAACCTACGGAAAAGAATGGCATTGTGGTGGTCACAAGTGAAAACGACCACCTTGTGCTCCGAGAAGTGGATGCAGCACCGGCGACTTTCGAAGCATCCGTTGCACTCACAACTCCCTCACTTATCTTTACCTTAGTGGTACGTCAATGTGGAGACGATGGGGGGGGGGGGTTGTTATCACCCGGCCTGGTACTTAAAAGCACGTTGGAGCGTATGCGTACACGACTCTTGTCCCCAATACTAACGCGGCAGAGAAGGAGAACGCGACCGGCCACGAAAATGTGTATTAGGAAACTGCAAGTCAAAATTAACAGGAAATAACGCATATTTATAACGCCCTACTGTTGTTCGCCGCCATTCGGCCGAATGTCCTTCGGGAAGAACATTCCAGACGAGCTGGTCGATAATTCGAATACGCAGATCGATCAGGCCCGAGGGGAAAAGCCAATACAGAGGCGCCACTATTAAGATGACAGAGCTGTAGAGAAAACGCACCTGGCCTCCAGTGATTGGCTGACTCCTGTTTTGGGAGTGTAGACACTCGCAACACCTCCCCTCCATGTAGATCGGTACCGCTTTTGGCGTGGACTGACCTGCATGGGCCGTGTTGATCGGCGCACTCGGTCGGTCCGGCGTCTTAGTCGTGGTTTATTGTCTGGAGACGCGGGGGCATTGACTGGTGGTAGCTCGTGGGCACATAGGTTTATTGCCATATGGTGCATCCGGAATGGCACAGACGGGTAGGCGACATTTTTCGGAGGTTGCCGTTCCTCATAGTCTGCCGTTAAGAGGGTTCTAGTTGTTAAAATTGCGGACAGACTGAAATCAATCTGCTACATGCTGTTTTTCGTTGCATAGGCCTTCCCTTGATATTAACACAGTCACCCAAAACGTGGTTTCCATAAGAGCCGAATAGAAAAATAAATTTAGACGATAACTAGCTATGGTTAGGTACCGGAATATGCTTTTCTATTGGTCTAGCGATCAGCTAACCCTGAAAAACTGAACAGAATTCTAAAAAAAAGAGCTGCTTCCGATTGTCGGCAGAAACCACCATTGTACCTTTCTGCACACTAACTGTTATCATAGAGGCCCGTGCTCACAAAGTCATCATCATCATCATCATCATCATCATCATCATCATCATCATCATCATCATCATCATCATCATCATCATCATCATCATCATCATCATCATCATCATCATCATCATCATCATCATCATCATCATCATCATCATCATCATCATCATCATCGTCATCGTCATCGTCGTCGTCGTCGTCGTCATCATCATCATCATCACCAGCAGCGGCAGCAGCAGCAGTAACAGTATAAGGTACTGCCGCTATTTCTACTACTGCTACTTCCACTATTACTACTACTACTACTACTACTACTACTACTACTACTACTACTACTACTACTACTACTACTACTACTACTACTACTACTACTACTACCACTATAACTACTACTACTACTAGCGATAATGCTGTTACTACTACAACAACTTTTACCCATACTTCTATCACTAGTATTACAGGAAGAACACCATCATTACTACTACTACTACTACTACCACCGCCACCTGTATTTTGGTTGGCTCAGGTAATGAACTGCGCGTAAATTCGTTAAGTGGTCTTGCGCTGCTTCATCATCATCATCATCATCATCATCATCATCATCATCATCATCATCATCATCATCATCAGCAGCAGCAGCAGCAGCACCTTCTTGTTGACTTCTCTTAACATGCTGAAGCTTAAATTCGACCTAAAAATAGCACAGTAGCCATTCAGACTGTCAAACACTTTTTTGTTTCCGCCTGTTCTTTTTCAATGCCTGATAGTGTTACAAAGTATTAATCCACATGATAGATTCTGCCGTCATAGTCATAGTCTCATAACCGATATTCCTGAAGTTCACTTTCTTTTGAGGTACAATAGGTATGCTCAGGCGTCAGCGAACACCCTGCTTTGCAGTTTGGATTGCTTGATGTGGCCTGAAGGCGAGGTCATTAGGTCGCCGCTTGGTTAGGCGTTCTTGTAAAAACTCTGCTAGTCGGAAAACACACCCATGTTGCCACCGTGGTTGCCATAGCCAAAGGAATTTGGCAGGACACAGAACCAAACAGTACCCAAACAACCCGCACCCTTGCCTATGTGCCAAATGAGATTTGCATGTCGCGCGCACCCACTGTTGGCAAGAAATGCTTGACTGCTTTACCGCAATCGACACTGACCGAGAATTTTATAGGGCCACATTTTGCGGATGAAGATTATAGAGAATTCATTCTTGACAAGAACGACAGAGTGGATGCGGGTGTTATAGTTAAAATGGAAAGGAACATACCTCTCGTAAAATGCTTATTTTTTTATTGAGTTTAGACTTTCGTCGCTCTACGATTACTACTACTACTACTACTACTACTACTACTACTACTACTACTACTACTACTACTACTACTATTGGGACTACTACTACTACTACTACTACTACTACTACCGTTGCCGCTGATACTGTTGACTTTACGAATACTGCTGTGATAACTAGTACTACTGCTACTACTATTACTCATAACACTGTTACTACGACTGTTACTGCTGTAACTATAAACACTACCGCCACCACTGCTAATTCTACTGTTGCCAACACCACCACTACTAGTGCCACTACTACTATGACCGCAAATATTGTTCCAGCGATCGTGTCTCCTTCTTCACGACTGCCACTATTTCTACTACTAGTCATTATTTCTACTGCTATCACTACTACTACTACTACTACTACTACTACTACTACTACTACTACTATGACTGCGACTACTTATGCCACTACAACAACAACAACTACTACTACTACTACTTCTGCTACAACCATTAGTAACATCACTTATGCTACCTCTGCCTTTTTTTACTGTCATTACTACTGATCATGCTGCTAGAACTATTATTATCATTACTATCCCTACTACCACCACCACCACTACTAATGCTGCCAGCACAACTATTGCGAACGCTATTACGGTTGCTACTGCTACTCTCACTACCGCCATCACTATTACTTTACTACCGCAAATACCACTACTACTGCCGTGGCTGCCACTACTCTACTACCACTACTACTACGTCTACTAGCGATAATGTTGTTACTGCTCTAACGACTTTTACTAATACTACTACCACTATTATTACAGGAAGAACACCATCATTACTACCACTGCTACTACTACTAATACCACCGCCACCTGTATTTTGGCTGACTCAGGTAATGAACTGCGCGTAAATTCGCTAAGCGGCCTTGCGCTGCTTTAATCTCTTTCCCTCCTCTCACACCCTTTAGTAGCCTGGGACAGAAAAAACGATCAGTATTTTTTTTAACTCAAAGGAAGAAATCGGCCAAATATTTTTCCACGAATCCTTGTAAACAATACAACAGATCAGAGCACATTTTATAGTGATAACGTATTAGAGCAGGGTGGCTTTTATCAATCAAGTCCGTAATTATTGGAATTCTTCGGCATTTTCAGCCTCCTTAAGAGTGTTGCAACTTCCAAATGACGTAATATTACTCATAATAATTATTCTACTTTTTTATGACGAAGGTCTTTCGTTAATAATAGACGGTTTTGGTTCGCAAACCTTTGTCGGTTTTTGATCGATCAATGATTTTTCGTCAGTTTAGTTATACGCCGTGATTTATGCCATCAACCTTAAGTTTGGCGAGAGTTTAGCGATCTAGTTTTGGAAATCTGCATAACAAACGGTGTGCCGGTCCGAAGGAACATTATATATACATATATAAGCTAATCTAGCAGTCCTTATCACTAGACCAATTTACACAAGAGTTTGCATAATGTTTAGGAGTAAATTAATAATGCCTCCAATTCGCAAATTTTATATCATAAAATCGAAGAAAAATACTATTTTGTTTTTTACATATAGTCCTTTTTTCCCATTTATAGCTTGCAGTTTTCGTTCTTTCTTTGGATACTTACCTTATGCCAAGTGCATTTAAACGTCCTGACGTAGCCACCAAGGTCTTTAACAAACGTCCTCGGGTAGAACATGCAACGCTTATTTTGCCTTTCAATTCAAGTAGAAGGTTCGCAGTTATGACTATCTGTACAGTTAACCCTCGGTAACCAGCTCGCAGAGACAGGCAAAAAGAAAGTGCGTATTTACACAAATCACTTTATATATATACTTAAAATTGGTGCGAATTCATGTCAGGGGATTAGCAGTGTGTACAGTTCCTCTCTGACACCTTCCAAAGGAAGAAGGATGAACGCAAGCATTTTGTAGAATTTCCCGTCGACGTCAATCAGCGCCGGTAGTTTGTTCATTGAGGTCATAAAATGTGAGAGAGCGTCTTCTATACAGATGATGATTAAAATCATTATGCAACACCCTTAATGAGGACCGCTCCTTCCTCCTGATGAGGTGGACTGCCGATGAATCCTTCTCATATCCTCACGAAACTGCGATCCTCCTGTTCTTCTGCCCGTAAAGTTCGCCGATTGGAGGGCGTCGGCGAATACTCTTGGAAATCGGACGTTTCACCAAAAGCAGGGGAACGGTCAGCGGCCTCTTTACCTTCACGCCTCCATGTGAAACGTTCTCCTTCCTCAAAGTCGCCATCATCTGCTGCTTCCTCGACCTCATTGAAGGTCCTGTGGGCAGTTTGACCGCGAGGTTGAGCTTTAAGGGGCTGTGAGCGGGGCAAACGGAGGCCCCCGGTGGTCGGTGGCTTTCTGTTGGCTCGTCTGCTGTTTGGGCTCGAAATTGGCAGTGAGATCGGGGGCGTTTGATAGGCAGGCCTTGAAACAGAGTTTCCTCGGCTATCTCCTCCTCCCCCTCCTCGCCTGTCCGCCTCCTCATCACTCTGTCTTTCCTCTTCACTTCCCAGCGACTGCCAGGTCATAGCCAGGGATGACGTCTTCTCTCGATCTCTCCTGGCATTGAGAGGCGTTTTCGGCAGTTGCACTCTCTTGAGGGAACTACGCAGGGTCTCCGTGGCGGAGGGCGTCTCGGTGTTCGTGCCCACGGAGGTGTACTGGCCAACCTCGTCTCGAATACTGTTCAGGCAAGAACAGGAGGAGCAGTGCCGATTGCGGCCAGTGCTGAGGGGCACCTCGTAGTCACGTGATCGGTATCGGTCACGAACTTCGGGCACCCGATGTACATTCATTAAACTGGAGGTCTTCGGCAGAGGCTGACGATCTCGTGGAAGATTCCAGTCTCGCACAGATGAGGTCTCGAAGTAGTCCATACTCGGACGGTTATACTGGCAGTGTCGTGGGTTAGACAGGCTTCTGTACGCCTCCTCGTCCGCAGTGAAACGGCTGTGTTGATGCCGAGGTTCGAACACTGGTCTTGATTGCGTGCTGGCATTCTGGTTGACTAGCTTTGGTCTCCCATCTGGAATGCCCGGCTGGTCGAACATTAGATGCTGATCTCCGTTTGCAAAATTCCAGCCCTAAAAGCAAAAGTTGTTGGTTTGAAACGAGGAATTTTTACCAGGAAAAACGCAGCTACTCTCAGAGCTTTGTCCTCAAGAGTCAGATATCAGTAGCCAAGTTGTAAAGTTTTCCAAGGAAACCATCGTTGATGCGACGTGCCGAATGCCCATGGATGGGAAGCGCGCGCGTCACATTAATTGTATTTTATGTGCTTGTGTGTTTTTTTATTTTGGAACTTGGCAATGGAGTGGGTGAAACACGAGTTTATATCTCCGGTGGTTTCGCTCCCTTTTGTCTCCTCATCAGAATGGCCTCTAACACTGGGTGAGTAAACCAAAGTACTATCGCGCACACCTGTGGCACCTCGAATTGTAGCCAGTTAGGAATCTCTGAATCCAAGTTAATACGACTTTACTGTCGCTCCATAAGTACTATCGACGCTGTTGCTCGAGAGGTTATACATAGAGGCTTTACAATTAGTACTCCTTCGCAAATTTAAAAGAATTGGGTATTTATAAAAATAATTTAAAGTGCTCCATTCGTTCAAACAAATTGCGTTTTTGGGGTCTTGATAAACACCGTTGATCTCATCGAATATTCTTCGGGGACTGCATTTTGTGAAATCGAAACGCGGGGTAATTAGGAATTCGACTACTGAATATTTTCAAGGAATCAACTCGAATGACGCTGATTTAAAGTTTAAGGTGCTTTGCAGATCGACCTCGGGCATATGAGTCCGTTGTTCCTATCGCGCCCAAGGTAACAGACAGGCTGTATATAAGACCGTAGAACGTACATATGTAGTCCTGGGTCATATTAATTTCAGAGCCTTACAGTGATGGGAGGGCGACTGTGCTTAAAGAAACCAGTAGACTACAACTGGTCGAAGCATACAGTGCATGTGGTTGGACTCGGGGATAAATGATCTCCCGTACTACGGGTGGCTTTGCGCTACATTCCAGGAATGCTTATTCCTGTGTTCTAACTTTATCCCCGATCCCAATCCTAACAGTTGCCCTCGTAACCCCACTGCAAGTATTTCTCAAAAATGATCGCCCGTCTATAATGCCAAACTAGGGTCATTTCACAATCATATAACAAATAATATTTTAGCAAGATGCGGGTCAACTCGCCATCCTCGCTTCATAGGTATTCACGACTCAGGAAGCCCAGCAATCCGACTACTCAAAGCAGAAAACGAGACTTCGATAAGAATGGTTTGGCGTCATAGGGGACGCTGACCCCATCTTTCCATCAGAGTCGTCCGTAGCGACATAAGCCAACAGGACTTCGATTGATAAAGGTGGAAAAAGCTACTTTTGTGTAAGGCAAAGACTCTTCCTGTAGAAAATATTCAGCGCATCGCCTGCGTAGTTTTATGTTCTATATGTCGCCACTATTTTACATTGTTTTGAAACATGCTGACTGCAAATTTATCTGGTCGACTATGTCGTTTCTCCACAGTATGTAGTGACAAGAAATAGGCTCAATTTTATCGATCTACTGACACTAACAAGTTCCATCTGTTTAGTCAGAAGATCCGCGAGTGGTAATCAAAAACGTGAATCCAACTCCAGTCGACCCTTGCTTGCTCGAAAAGTACACCTAAGTCGCTAAACATTGATGTAGCGGCTGACCTGGTTCAAAATTATTCCGGAAATGGAAAACTTTTTCAAAACCTAGATGTACCCTTTCTTCGTGTGTAAATATGAAGTCGGCGTGATATGCTATCAAATGAGTAAATGAAAGCGTATTTTGTGCATGTTTTCCATCAAATATATTTGAATTTTCAGCACCATCTAGATTCGATGTAAAAAACCACACTTCCTAATTCAGGAAGTCACAAAAAACGGCATTAGAAAGCAAAAATCATGGTCAGTCTCAAATATCATAGGATTATGCCCCACGATAGTCATTATTACAACCCCACGTAAGTAATACTTTCCAATCGAAAACGCATTTCAAAATTTTGGCTAACATTTCATGAGATCGGTCGCTCACTGCATTTCAAGGTAGGAGAAAAGCATGTCCCCAAAACAAAAAAGTTATTAGCATTTCGCAAAATCCTGCGTCAGTGGACTTTTAAGGCAGTATGCCAGTCTAGGCAGCTCTTAACCAGCTCGCCAGGAAACGTTTTAAATCAGTCTGCCAAAGAACCTCAACGCTCTTTGACAATTGATTTAGACTCGATCAGAGGCGTGTCGCTCTAGCCAACCAGAAATCGCTTTCAAGGTCACAGGAGATCAGATGCTACTTCCCATCAGGACTGCTTTATGATATTTTTACAGTTTACTCACTTGACAATGCTCCGCGCCTCTCTTGAAGGGTGAATAGGTCGGTTTGGGACCGGAGGATGATCGTGAGTCGGAATCAAGTCCACTGTCACGATTGGAATTACTGGACGTCGAGGAGGGCAGGACGGGATAGTCTGGCGAGGGAATGTCCGCGTCGAAGGCCCTCCGCGACGGCGGCAGTGGCTGGCGAGCTGAAAAGTTGGTGGGGACGGGCTCTGTGGGCAGGTTGAAATCAGAGAGGTTGGTCAGCCTCGGTCGCTGGAGGGTTGAGGCGCTCCGGGCTGACATCCCATCGTACTCCACGTAGCAGTTCGACTGATAGGAGACTGGATAGGAGGCAAGAGAGGGGATCGCCGTGCCCGCCGGAGGCATTCTACCCGAGAGGACTGGCGTTGCCGGCGAGGATCTGACCTGTGGACCGCAGTAGTCCAGGGAGCCAGAATAGCTGGGAAGTCGTGGTCGTGGCACAAACTGTTGACTGGCACTGCTTCCGTCTGGGAGGCGGTTGTCTCGAAACAGCACATTCCTACGGCCCACCGACTCCGAGACCGATTGTTGCGCCTGTATGGTCGACTTAAACAAACTGGGTCCGGGCGGGGGCAGGCTAAAACAACTGTCAGTGTCGGATTTTCGCGACTTCAGCTTCTTCAAAACCTTGGATCCTGGCCACGGCATGATGTGGAGTTTTTTCTGTCTCTGAGGTCACAAGTTTCTGCGGGCAAATGGAAAGACTGATGGCACCCTAGCGTGCACTGGGTACTTATGTGAGTCTGCCGAATGGCTGTGTCTGAGTGCCTGTTAGCAGCCTGTAGAACCGGTGCACATCAGCCAATCAGAAGTTGACAGCTGCCTACTCACGCGGTGATTGGCGCAGCTGCGGTGTTGACAGGTGCTAGTTACTTGCAGTCCAAAGACAAAAATAGATCAGAAATTAGATGAGAGCGCGTATACCAGAGATGTATCTATATGATCTTCTTAGTTCTCGTCTGATTGCTTTCATGTTTCTAAAAGATCTGATTTCACGTCTGATTTCAGCAAAACCGGCGCGTTTCACCGAAATGAGCCAAACAGAAATGAGCTAAAGGAAAGCGCAAACTACGGAATGAGGCTTAGAAGCCAAAAGAAAAAAACTGAGACTCAACAGGACTAATATGACCTACAAACCGATCGATGAACAACCCTTCCAGGATATCTGTTCGTACCGATTACAACCGAGAGGGAAACGGACTGTGGCCCGATGGCGGAGCATTCGACGTAAAAGCACTTAATGGCCAAGGAATGAGGGCGCGGATCACAGGTTGTCCAGGTCTGACTGAAGACGGCTAATCAGCCCGAAACAGCACACCGAGCTTCAGCATTATCTGGCTGCCTGCGAGCGTTCTACGTTGGGATCAAAGGCACAATGGGACTACTTCGTCTCATAACCCGATTGATGAGCAAATCTCTTCAGCCTTTCATGGAGAGGCAGTGTCTCTGAAGCGAAGTAAAGAACCCAGTTTTGATATCCTCAGTCAAGAGTCACACAGCGTCCTTTGTGGAACCTCATTCTGTGTGCAATAGTCCAAATGACCTTTAGAATGGGCTGACATTTTCGGGTTTCTGCAAATGTTAGAACCGAAAAAGCCACTGGCACAATTAGGGTTAATAATAGGTGCATAAGAGGCCAGATAAGAGTCGTGTTTCGACGCTGCGTTTCCTTGCGGCCTACGTAAGAACGACTACGTAGGTACGTATCTCGCGATGCAGCCAAATAAACCGCAAAGTCACCTACTAGAATAGGGAGACAATTCCTCTTTTCCGCTCGCTGCACTCAGACAACTCCTGGTTCCACCTATCCCGTATCAGTTGTGACCTGGAGGAATATTTTCCGAAGGAAACTGAGTGGTCGGCACAAGTATGTATTCCGATCGTATTTGACTTCGTGGGAACTGTCTCGCGAAACATTTGACCACTTCAAGGTGGGGGTACACAAGCGCTCTCTCACTCGCCCTCAGTTAACTTATTGAATAATTTTTCTCCGAAACCTGACGTTTGTAAGCAACGATAAGGCATTGGAGGGCGATGGGAAAATAGCAACGGAGTCTCTTGTTTCTATGGGAGACAACCCAAGCGAGCCATCAACTTCTCTCAGCCATTCCGCGTGTTCAACAGGACCCTCAGTTGGAAGTGAGGAAACAAGCTCATGGCAAGATGGAAAGGGTAAGCGCCACAACGGGAGTATAGAACCCCAGACGACTCCGGTGGATCTTCTGAGACCTTCAGCTGACAAGGCCACCGGAAACAGAAAAAATGAACCCCTTGATCGTCAGCACTGCGTAGTCGTCCAGGGTCTATCGGAGTCGGATGCTTCTACCCCGAAGGAGAGGATCTCCGCTGACCTTAATATGCTTCAACACCTACTGAACGAAATGCTTACTTAAAATGAAAAGATAACCATTCGCGCAGCCTTCAGGATCGGAAAGAAGGAGAGCGAACAATCAGAAACTGTGCGGCCACGACCTCTGAAAATTGTTTTGAACAGTAAAGAGGAAGCTAGCTTACTTCTGTCCAGGAAAAGCAGCCTCCGAAACTCGCACAAGGAAGTTTTTTTTCAGCCGGACTATTCTCCAGCGGAACGTCTGAAACGCCGCGAATTGGTAACGGAGTTGAAGAGGAGACTTGCAGCGGGAGAGAGCAACTTGGCCATTTTCAGGGGACGAGTAATACAGAGGAACGCGATGTTGTTTTGGAACCAGCCAGTCATCATGATGGCGGCAGCAACATAATATTGGCAAACCCGAGACAAACCGAACGAAGCACTGTCGAATGTTGCAAACTAAAATTCTTTTACACCAATGCTCAGAGTCTGTTTTCCAAGCTTGACGAACTGAGAATACAGGTAGACGATACTCTTCCCGATGTTATAGCAATAACAGAAACGTGGCTGTCAGAGGACGTTGGCAATTGCGAGGTAGCATTAACAGGATACCATTTGTTTAGGAGAGACAGGAGAGGCCGCCGGGGTGGAGGAGTTGCCATGTATGTCAAGAGCAACTTAGCAGTGTGTGAGAGGACCGACAAGATTTCTAACGACACAGAGGCAATTTGGCTGACTATAAAGGCGCGGGGATCTCAGTCCCTCGAAGTCTTAACTGTCTACCGGCCCCCGCAGACGGATCCCGACCCAGATACTTGTCTACTGAAAAGCATAAAAGAGATCGCCAGCCGAACAGACGTTGTTATCATGGGGGATTTTAATGCACCATACACTCAATGGAGCGATATGCATGCGAAATGCTCGATGAATACCTTCGATTACCATCTACTAAAGACAACTCTTGAAGCTCTACTCACGCAACATGTCCTGTTTCCAACTAGAGCTCGTGGAGGGCAACAGGCCAGTTGTCTGGACCTCGTTTATACCAAAGATCCTGACAGTATAGACGAGGTGTACTACCTACCCCCGCTCGGTCGAAGTGATCATGCAGTGCTTTTATGCGAGTACTTGCTGTATTCTGAACCGTGTACAAAAGACAATACGAGGCCAAATATATGGAAAGGGGACTTTCGCCAAATGAGAGCTGAGGCATCACAAATAGACTGGGATGTTCTCTTCTCCGGAAACGTTAACGAGGACTGGAATTCATTCAAGGATCGTTTACTGCATCTAATGAAGAACCACTGTCCCTTATCAAAGCCTAGGACATCCAACCGCCCTCAGTGGCTTACACGAGAACTCAAAAGGGAGATCAACAAGAAAGGTAGATTATGGAAAAAATTTCGCGAGAACAACAATACTGCAGCGTTTACAGAATACAAAATTCAAAGAAATAAGGTGAAAAGCCTGATTTTCAGGAGGAGACGGGATTTTGAGAGTAATTTGCTCCACCGAGCCGTTAAAAATCCGAAATTGCTCTACAGCTATTTGCGGAAAAGCACACGTAACAGGAATCCCATTCCTGTTATGAGGGGTGATGACGGCTTGGAGATATCGGACAGTACAAATAAGGCTGAGCACTTTTCTCAATTTTTCCGATCCGTTTTCACCAGAGAAGCGGACTTTACCCCATCTAACTCTGAGAACATGAGAGATCCCACTATCAAAAATATTGTGTTTCGAGAAGAAGCGATTTTGGAAGAACTGAAAAGCTTGAAGGAATGTAAATCTCCCGGTCCGGACGAGATTCCAGCAAAGCTGCTCTTTGAGCTTGCCCAACAGCTGGCCAAGCCACTATCCTTTCTGTGCCAAAAATCGTTTGATGCTGGAATTCTTCCCACAGATTGGAAGACGGCCCACATTACACCCCTTTACAAAAGCGGTAGTCGTGCTCAGGCGACAAACTACAGACCCGTCAGTCTGACATCAATCTGCTGCAAAGTGATGGAGAAAACAATCAAAAAGGAGTTGATGGCTTACTTGGAAACCCACAACCTCTTGTCCAATACACAATATGGTTTCCGTAGGGGAAGATCATGTGTTACGAACTTGCTATACACATTGCAAAGTTGGGCACGAGCACTGGACGCAAAACACACCGTGCATGTTGCCTATATTGATTTTGGGAAGGCGTTTGACAGTGTTCCGCACCAGCGTCTCCTACACAAGTTGAGAATTATGGGCATCGGTGGCAAACTTCTCAAATGGATCAAAAATTTCCTTGTCGGCCGCTACCAAATTGTCTGCGTAGAACAACAGCAATCAAGGTGCACATTCATAGAGAGTGGGGTCCCACAAGGCTCGGTGCTCGGACCAACTCTCTTTCTCTTGTTCATCAATGATTGCGTAGATGGGTTGGACTGTGATTGTGCCATGTTTGCGGATGACATAAAAATCTGGAAAGTTATCCAGAATGCTGCCGATGAAACCAACTTCCAAGAAAATCTTTGTCGGTTGGACGAGTGGTCCCGCAGATGGCTCTTGTCCTTCAATTTGAACAAATGCACCATTCTGCGCCTCGGAAATCAGACCCCTAGTACGCGGCAATACCATCTGAACGGAATGCCCCTACGAGAAGCAGAAACTCAGAAAGATCTCGGAGTTTGGGTTGCAGACAGCCTAAAGCCTTCTACACAATGCTGTAAGGCGGCCAAGGCCGCAACTTCAATGATATATTCCATCAAGCGGGCATTCGTATTTTTCGATGAAGACTGCTTCACCAAAGTCTTCGGCACGTTTATAAGGCCCGATCTCGAATATGCAATTCAGGCCTGGAGACCATGGACGCACCAGGATTACGATCTGCTCGAAAGGGTGCAGAGGCGAGCCACAAAATTAGTAAGAGGTCAAAGTGCACTGCCATATGAGATCCGCTTAACTAACCTTAATCTCTATCCTCTGAGTTATAGGCAGTTGCGCGGAGACATGATACAAACTTTCCGTATCGTGCGCGGCTTCGATTGTGCCCTTCGGTGCGATGACTTTTTCCAACTCGCCACCACAACTCACCTCCGGGGACATCCCTTCAAGCTACGTGTGCCACAGGGTAGACTGAATGTGAGAAAATATTTCTTCTCCAACCGTGTCGTGGAACCGTGGAATAACCTGCCCGCGACGGTTGTTATGTCTCAATCTGTGGAGACATTTAAATGTCGCCTTGACAGATATATGCTGCAGCAACAAGCGGACTATGTGACTTTTTAGCCATGTGACTAGTGACATATGTGAATCAATGTATGCATTCATTTAATGCTGTAATTTCTTCACATTTTTGCTTGTTTATCGATTTTTTTATGTACAAATAGGGAGTTCAAAGGCGTAAGCCTATTTCCCTCAAATACACTGACTGACTGACTGAGGGCCTCAAGAACCCGATGGTAATTTTCGACGCTCGTTGAATCTCGTCTCTGTGCGTAACCCCTTAGACGCTGAGCAGATCGATCATGGTTGCAGTTTGTCACCCGTGTGTTGGACCGAGTACTTCACAGTGGAGAGCAAGGACGCGTGATGGTAGACTTGCGCAGCATCTACCGCACTCTCTCCCCCTCCTTCCCATCTAGGCATGGTGTAATGGTCACGTCAAGAGGATCGGATGCAAGAGAGGCCACGGGTGGCTGGTACTGCGAAACCCGCACCTAGGCGTACTGCCCCACCCGCTGGCCCACAACAAACCTTTGACCAGGATTTTCAAAAACAACATAAGGGGGGGGGCGCTACGGATCCCGGGGGGAGCGGCGTGAACCCGCACATGGGCGTGCCGTCGATCCCTAAATCTTGACATTTGTTATAGATTCGCAGTTCCGACAATGCCCGTCGGAATCCGATCTAACTCCCTGCGTTGTTTCTGCGCATCTAGGTGCGTGGGCCGTTTTACAGGCACAAGTTTTATCACCTAACAGTGCACTGAATGAGTCAGGAAGGCGAATGGGTGTAATCTCGTGACCCAAAATAAACACCGGAGGCGAAGTACCTGCAAAACCCTGCTTTCTGAAACGATTTGGGCAAGGTAGAACTGTAAACTGAGGCAGAAGTTGATGATACCGTCAAATTTGAAGATAACTCTTTCAAACACAAAGTCCACGATGTGTGGAGGCATGAAAGGGAGGAGTAGGTCTTAATGAATGGTTGCAGATTAAGCCGTCGACCTATGTGGGAGGTCATCTCCATCACTCGACAGCTGCACCCCCGTAGCGCCCCCCCTCGCCCAGGCACACGAACACTGTCCAGGCTTGCCGGTCGCTCGATGCGAGGATTGGAGAGAAGGGCTGGCGCGGCGAGGGCATGCACCTAGGCGCACGCACTCTTTGCGGCCCGACCAACGGCTGTCGCACCCTGATTTGACTCGCATGTTGCCCTAGCCCATCTCTCATACGTGGTTCGGCCTGAGAGTACTCTCTCTAGGCAGAATGATATTACCGACAAAGACAAGGGAGACTGGAATGGCCATTTCTGGCTTATTAGCCGTCGTCAGCCAGCCATACCCAAGCCCGAAGTGTGGAACACCCGAGCCTCGAACTCGCGACCTGTTGCCTATATATCATGAGCCGCTGTGCGGCTGCTGGTTGGGCTCGAGAGAGAGCCCTTAAGGCACAACGGAACGAGTGAGTTCCGTATGAACGATCGGTGAGCGCCCCCTAACATAGTACTCTCTCTCTCCCCAGCCAGTAGGTGATGAAAACACAGTTTTATTTTGCAGGATATATATTGTCTTGCCTTCTGTCTGTTGAAAATGTGGACCGCCACTGATAGGATACAGCCTACTTACCTTCTATCAATCAACTAATATAATGCTCATTGAAAGGAGGTTTGTCTTAAACTTCGACAAACAACACCCCATAGAAACGGCTTTTGGTGGACCCCAAAGACAGAACCTGGATAATTTTTCTTCGGAATGTTGACAGAAGGCTCTTCAAGCATGAATTTGGAGGCAGGACCAGTCGCTTTACTCAGGCCCAAAAAATGAGAAGACGAAACACACTGCAACACAGCAATCAACATAAGAGTTAAATGACAATAACTTTATGACACCTTTCGGGCCAGTGGATACTTAGGCTACTTTATCAAGCAAAACAAGTATCAAATAAACAAACGATGGACACAATAAGAACGACCCAATGTCTGAAGGGCCACCTGTTTGATTAAAGAAGTCTCAGAGACACTTTAATGTCCGTTTAGACTTGGCAGGATAGGCATTGACCATCGACCACAGGCAATAATTTGTCCCTGTTTGATGTAACCCAAGGACACACTGTCACCAGCTGAAATCTCATCAGTTTTCTTTCAAATGCATTGCAACAATGCAGACTGCAATTACGTTTGGGAAACCGGACGGGAACTGCAGACCCGCCTACAGGAGCACAAACAGGCAACTCGGAGACTAGACCCAAACTCGCAACTTGCGGCTCACACCGGAGGAACTTTTCCCAGTTTTGACTTTCGAGGAGCTACCGTTTTAAGCCGGGACACCTCAAGGACAGAACGTCTCACACTTGAGTCATGGTATTCAGATGCCGACTCCATAAACATGCATCTAGACCTCCCTGCGGCCTATAAAGCCTTAAGTCATTACATACACCATAACCAGGACAAGACGGCTACACGGGGCTTAGGAATACCAAGCAGCACGGGTCGTCGACTAATTTACCCAAAAGGGGGCACAAACGCGACCAACCACCCTTGAGGTGACGATACATAACACATGAGGCCACCGACATTTACAAATGACGGCCAGAGGGCCAAGGCAGAGAAAGATGAAAAAAATCGATCAGTCCAAGGTCAACTAATACGGCCGTCTATTGAAATTTCTAGTCGATTTTTGCACTAGACGCTTTGATAATGGAGAGCCGGCCAAGCTCCATGAAACGCGGGCAATCTATTTCCTTAATCCGTTGAGAACTTCACTTTCCTCAGATCAACAACTGAATTTTATTTAATAACAACCATTTCTGACGCTTTCAGAATTTACCGTTCTCAAAAAATTGTGTTGTTAAACAACGTAATATCACCTTTCACACTTTTTACGTTATCAGTTTCCTAAAAGTTGTTATTTGTTAATATTGGTATTGGTTTCATATATGTTTGCCAGCTTCCGAGCGCTTAGCACTCACTCATCAATTCCGGCAGTTTTTATTTTTTAGGCCACACACTGTATTTCCTAGTCACAATTCATATGAACATAAAATAAGCTCGCCAACATTAAATTAGTCATGTATGATCTGCGCTCAGTATTTCGAGAGGTGGACTTTGATAGGTAGACAGCCATCTATTTAAGTTCAATTTTTACTCTTAAATGCAAACAAAACTATTTAGAGTTCCCTGCCAATGACTTTTTGAGCGAGAACTGGCCTGCGCGCATCAGATCAGTAGTCAAAACGCTCAGCTAACACAATATAAGGGTCCAAAATTTTTTTGATTTCTTCTCTGAGAGAACGCGACATCGCAAACGCACGACTCACTGAAAGAAGTGTCATCATCGCTGAGTGTAGAATGTTAGGAAATAAGTAGAAAAAGCCCCTAAAATATTGTTTCCCTGCGACAGTCTGCTCAACGCTCCTCCCAGTATTAAACAAAACGAACAACGTGACGGCAGGTAGGGTGGGTACATTTAAGGTTCAGAAATCTGGTTAAGATGAGGTCCTTTGCATAAAAGAATTATTAGGTCTTTAGAAGGTGTGTGCAAAGAAGTAGTTGCGAATTCGTAAAAAAACGGCACTGTCCGACCTCTTCCACTCCACATCTAACTCTTATGACTTAACCACAAATGGGATTTTGCAACCGGCAAAAACAAGGTACTTTTGCAGCTCTCTAGAGGATAACCACATTTTTTAAAAATCCTAGACCATACTAACGCATAATTTCATAAAAATGGACAAAAAACTGGAATTTCAAATAGACATTCGCTTTGCAGGAAAATACAACTCATGTATCGAGGACCCTTAAAAATCGATCACACTTTTTTAAGTTAAATCTGAAGCGTAAACGTCTGCCGTAAGCTGCCTCATCGATCGCAGAAATCGATATTCGTCATGTCAACCGCGACATTTTACTGGTGCACACATTGTGTTTTAACGTTTGTGTAAACGACGTGATTCCCCTCTGCAACTTCGACACTTCACGTGTTTGTATCTAACATATGCACAGTGTGTTTTTTAAATTTTCAAACGACTCCTAAGCATGGGATAAATCCCTTCTCCATAACCTTTTTACACCTTTTAATTTTCCCATGAGAGGTGGTGCTTATGTCTACAAAAATTGTAGGGATTTTCGAACTTTCTAGCCGGACCTGCAGCGCCTCCCTACTTATGTGAATTAAGTAGGGAGAACCTTCCCCGTGTTGACTGCGAAATCTCTTTATCAAGTAATCATTCCTTCAAAAGTGAAAAGTACGGTTTTTACCGAAAGTTTCAAATGGATTGAAACTACTAACGACTATGCAAGACATTCTTTGAGTCTTTTTGAACAGTAGATGTTTTAGTCCTCTTCCAGTTCTTGTAATGCGCGTTGAGGTTGAAGTAGTTACTTTCGTTATTCACAGTTGTGTCAAAATATAATACTTAAAGAGGAAAAATAAGGAAGACGTTGTCAGCAAAGTCCTATATCTCCTGGCGAAAAGTCATCATTTGGACCCTTCTGTAGACGATCTGGCTCTATGGACACTGACTGTTCAAAGAAAACAAGGAAAACGCAGCATATTTTCCCAATCTAATCCCTCTAGCAGATTCTTACCGACCGTTGAAGTGCGTAGACTAATATTCTTCCTGGTACCAAAGGTGGGCACTTTGTTTTTCTACAACAGTACTCAAACGGCGACGTTGGGGGCAGTTCGGTTCATGATGGATGACTCTCCAGAAGAAGTCCTCCTACTGATTCCGGGACTATTTAGTTCGCGCAATTGATCCAACGACGACAACGTTTGATATCTCGTTGCAAGTAACCACCGTGTTTGAACATGCAGCTAGAAACTTTTGTGTAAGAAACGACCTACAAAACATGGACTCTAAATTTCTCCACTGAGGATGAGTATGGAGGTGGACATTATCATGTTACATGACGGTTGTCGTACTTTTTATTCATTCGAACTGCGACGCTGCGAGCAATATGGAATAGTATTAGTTATCTGAATATTATTCAACAAGATGTCCAGTTCGGCGAATACAAGTTTTCAGTGTGCATCTACGCCTTCACTTGATCCTATAAGGATGGTTACATTAGTCAACCAAGTAGGCGCCAATCTTATCGGATGCAAGAACACAATCCCGCCTGGTTAGATAAAGATGCGGAAAAGTCCATCTCTAGCGCAGTTGTGGCCTACTTGGTCGACAGCGGCCATCGTGTAGACGTCAACTACGTATTTCGTGTCACTTATAAAGTGCCAGCGAGACACTCCAAGCTCCTGCGTCAGCAACTGCTTGCGACGACGAAGGCAGTAGCCATAGGGTTAGCCTACCCAGCCTCCTGCATGGAGAAGGCGTTCGTACAACCCCTCAAACTACCATGGGCCAAGATCAACCCAGCACGTTCGGTTCTGCATTCTACCGCATTGCGCTACCGAGACGAAAATTAAGCATTTTTCTCTGTCAGGTTGCTACCCGATTCCTCTCCCCTCTCCATACTCCCGAAGTCTCCGACAGAACCGACATAGCTGGACGTCCTCCAACTCCCTCCCTCATAGCTACTGTTCATTGGCTGTTTTCGCTTTCATGACCGTAGGTCCGCCAAACTTGACCTCCAAAGTGTTAACATGGGTATCATCACAGGACGGAAATCTAGGCGAGCCTGTCTGAATTCGGTTAACTGAAACTAAAGACGGATATGCGGGACATCTTTTGAGTCTTGTTGCCCTCTTAATTAATCATTGCTTTAGGTTTCCACCTCCAAGGATGTGTGTTAAAGCAGTCGTTTTTGGGACTGAGGTCTGCCAAAAAGTACAATACTTTCCACACAAAAGGAGAAGGCGTCCACAGTGAAATTTTGTAACTTCCGTTAATTAGTCGTCACTTGGGCTCTCCTGTAAGTGGTCTAGATCCATTAACACTGACTGGTCTAGAACTATAAGATAGCTGCAGTATTTTAATTCCTAAGCTTATTCCCCTAGTAGATTCTTGTTGACAGTTGAAATGTAAAGATGGGCATTTCGTTTCTCTACAACAACATTCAAACGGCGACGTTAAGGACAATATATTTCAAAACGGATGACTTTTTTGATGAAGGCCCCCTACTGGTTCTGGGTCTTTTTGGTTCCCGCAAATGATCCACTGACGACAACGTTTGAAGATATGATGAGGGATTAATTTCTCGCCACAGGTTACGACCATGTTTATAAATGCATCTGAAAATCGCTGAGTAGGCAAAGACTTATAGAAAGTAGACATGTCGTTGGCGATCTCCTTCAGACAGATGTGTGGGACCAATATTCCACACACTGAGACATATGGAGTCCTTTTTAATTCCCCTGCGTTGGTTAGACAGCCTCCTCGAATGAATATTTAAATCCCTATAACTTGTATTACTTCGCCATCGTGCCGATTAAATCTGAAGCAAGACGTGACCAGGATGCATGAACATGAACATGTTGTCATTCGAAAAGGCAAACTGTCTTTATTCTCCTTCCATCCATCTTCCAGAACGGACAACTTCCTAATCGACCGAGTATCGACCCGGACCAATCAGATGACCGGGCCTCCCGCCAACTGCAGGAAGCATGCCATTTAAACTATGTTTATTCAGATAATCAGTCAGGAACGTTGCCTGGTGTCACATCCAAATGAGCT
Organism: Spirometra erinaceieuropaei; assembly: GCA_902702965.1. Classification (NCBI taxonomy): domain Eukaryota; kingdom Metazoa; phylum Platyhelminthes; class Cestoda; order Diphyllobothriidea; family Diphyllobothriidae; genus Spirometra; species Spirometra erinaceieuropaei. Next base: position 917,742 of record CACRXP010000138.1, on the reverse strand, counting down.
GTGATTTTGTGTGGATATTAAATCCTTGAGCACCAAATCAAAGCCACGTGCATTTCTTGCATTTCACATATGACAGTCTACTGCAAACGACTTGTTTGGGTGGATTTAGAGCGGGGCAAGGTCCACCTTACTGATTCTGGTCTTTATATCCAAATTTAAACCGAGGTTACTGCCGACATGTTCGGACAGCAACAAGGATTCGGGCAGTTAGCAGAATTTCACGAGTTTGCGTGAATTCGTACAGGCATTTTTACGTTATGGTAGAAATGCTTTTCATGGAACGGATAAAATGAACATATTGTGAATTTAAGCTCTCCACTTGGCGTATGGCAACCGCAGCTTCAGCGTGATTTGAATACGGACCACTTGCGGTTGGAAAAACCGGACTTGTGCAAACGGCTAGATCACATGATGGATCTATCCTCGCAATCGACGTTCGTAGTCCTTAATTTGCATAGACCTTTTTAAATGATGTCTTTTTCTCGTCCATACCTTCCGCATTTCCGATGAGTGTGTGCTCTGAACTATGAACTCGTCGTATTTATGTTGATGTTTGCACCAAATTCGACCTTCCACGTACGTCTTTCTTGTTATGGCACGACGGGAGGCAGCGGGACTCCGTCGGCAGCAATGAACCCTATGGCGTAATCTCGTTTTTATTGTCAATGTATGACGTTAGAGAGACAGAACCGCCTTCTCTGCAGGTTCATGTAGGAGGACTTTAATCATTGCGCTCACATGATCAGCCTTCTAGACAAGACATGTTAGACGTTCAGACGTTCCCGTCTTTTGGCATTCACTAAGGTCCTCCGAAATCCATTCCCACTCGGTTTTTATCCATCAGTTATGACGTCATTCTGTCGCCGTCACGTCCTATTCAGCCTACACTCGCCAAACATGACAACCGAGAACATTTTTAGTGTGAACATTTTTAAAAGTTCGATGCTTTGGCAATGTGTGGGCAACGTCTCGTCAGATTTACGAATTCATTGTGGCCTGCCTTCGCGATTACTCCATCTTGATTCATCCACGTTTTTCCGAATCGAACTGCACTAAACTCATCGAGTATGGCTTCTCGGTGCCACATGTGACGCACTCGTCCTTCCACATTTAAAGGGGTATCCTCTAGTTCATTTTCGGCATATCTTCTCAAGGTACCACAGATGATAACCGTACGAGTCCGTGGCATTGACCTCCAGTAGCAATTCCTTTACTCGTTTCGCTCGAGGCTCGTGCTTTCGCCTCTATAAGCTTGGTGCTGAATCGTGGGTACACGCTGAGCGCCTGGTCTGTATGGATCCTGAGATTTTCTAGCAAACCACATAGACAACTGAAGGTAACAGTTTGAGTTCCAGGTGAATGTATAAGTGAACAAGAAGATGGGTCAAGCACCGGAACATAATTTGTTCTGAGCTTTCCAACTCTCGCAGGAGTCCATCATCAGAGGTAAGAACATCAGCAGAGCAAGAGAAAGTTATAGGGTCTGGAAGCCAATCATCGAGAGACAGCGCAGGACTGGAGGTGACTGCGCAGAGCTCTGTACGCCGGCGCCAGATCGATAACTTGATTGACTAGATTCTCATCGGGGACCCAGGCTTCAACCAATTTTCGGCTTGTTGTGTTTCCGGCGTGGGCGGCTATTTTGGTGCCTACGAAGTTAAACTCAGTACCTGTTTCGTAGGTGTGGGCGGTCACTTGGGATAATGCAACTGCTTTCCGACTGCCTCCAGTAGTGTCATAGCATGAACATATATCAGCAGTTACGCAAGTGCTTAAGTTCTCCCAAGTGGTCGACATGAAAACGGACAAATGTCGGTATTGTCAACAAAAAGTGACATTAGTCCTCAAAAAAGACGGCATTTTAAAGCAAACTGTCAGGGCAAACAGGGATTCAGAAGGCTCGTTGAGACTCGACAGAGTTTCCGCCAACCAGTATGCGCCTCGTGACAAAAGATACAGTAATTTCGTTTTTTAGTCCCCAAATCCGGCTTCCCTTGCATCCAACACTGTTGTTTGCGTGGGCCTTTTAAAATTGTATCTCCTTCTCGTTTGTATCTCTCGTATTTCAGAGGACTGTTTTAATTTTTTAGACTGCATCATCTAAACTATGACATTGGCGTATTTGTGCTGATATTCCGATCAAATATAGCCTGTCATATACGTGTTACTCGCTATTACAGTAGATGTGCTAACTCATGAAATGTCAACCAAAATTTCGAAATGCGTTCTCGTTTCGAAATAATTAATTAAGCAGTGTTGTAAAACTAATCATGATGCAGCATAAATCTATAATGATTCAGTTACCTCAGGGTGTCTGCTTTCGAAAGAACTTACCTTCGGCTACATGCAAGATCTACACTCTGTAAAAAATGACTAGTTATGTAGCATGCAATTTTCTCATTGATTTTCGATGCCCTTGAAAATTCAATTATATTTCATGGAAAACATGCATAAAAATATTCATTCTTTTACTTATTCGGTAGAAAATAACGTCTTCTTTCAATTTTATACTCAAAAGTAGAGTATAATTCGTTTGCAAAAAACTTTTCTTATTCCCGAATAATTTTGAACCCGACCTACTGTAACACTTGCATTTACGGGTTCAAAACTACAAGCTGTATATTTTCGGTGAACGGAAAATCATGAATTTCTCTACGGTGTTAAGAGGAGACTACATAAGGTTCATAAAATTAAGCAGTGGATTTGAGCAATATTGCTAACTTTACAAGCCACATTCTTAAATGCAGATATATGACGTTTCCTGAACGGCCATTTAACGATTTTAAAAAACCTCACAATTAGAAACCTTTTTAAAACCAAATTATGCTCTTTTTGAGCATGAAATTGAAAAAAGACGTGATTTTCTACCGGATAAGTGAAAGAATGAACACTTTTATGCATGTTTTCCATGAAATATAGTTGAATTTTCAAGGACATCGAAAATCAATGAGAAAATTGCATGCTACATAAGTATTCATTTTTTACAGAGCATAGATCTTGCATGCAGCCGAAAATAAGTTCTTTCGAAAGCCGACGCCCTGAGGTAACTGGATCATTGTAGATTTATGCTGCATCGTGATTAGTTTTACAACACTATTTAATTAATCTTTTTGAAACGAGAACGCATTTCGAAATTTTGGTTGACATTTCATCAGTTAGCACATCTACTGTAAGTGAAAAGGGGCAGTCAACCGTCATCGAAAATGATGCTAGGGAGGCAAGAAGCAGTTAACCTTCGTTGACAATGACGCAAGGGAGGCTGAAGCTCATTGCAGAAGACTTTGAAAGGTCGAAGCACTCTGCGCTCACATGATCAGCCCTCCAGACGGAAAACGCTTTTTTCTGATAGCTTCCACTCTTTTTGACATTTTCAGACGTCCTCCGACATCCAGTCCCCCAGCGGTTCCCCTTTCGGCCTTTATTAATCAGTCTTGGCTTCAACTAACTAAGCAATATTCACGGCCACTTAGTCATCAAAAGTGACTTTTTAAAAGTGTAATTTCCAGGTAACGATTAGCATGCTGTTGCAGATTCTCTCGTTCGTTTGTGGAGAAACGTGAAAGCGGACTACTGAAGAACTGGTCTATATGCGTAGACCAGCGATTACCCCCCAGCGGAAACCCACGAGACCCACAACTTCAATTTTTACCTACGTTGGGTTTCTGACTAGCGGATTTCTTTAACAGAATCTAGATTACTTTGATGTTAAGTAATGTTATAGGGCAGAGTTATGAGTAGTGGGGGCGGGGGGCTAGCTCGGTAAAGGTAGCCTCTTTTTTGCGTAGGTTATCTCGGAATCGTAGCTTTATCCCTACCAGTCTTTTATCGCCCATTAGGAGCAGTTCACAACTTGCCTAAAGTAAAACTACTTAGTTGGCATATTTTTTGCAGTTAGAGCAGTCTACGGTCCCTGCTTAGTTAAAAGTCTCCTCGCTGGACCTAATGTCTGACATTCACCAAACTACGGTCACAGGCTGACGCCGTGAAAGGACAACGTCTTCTTGGCACAGGGCGGTCTGCTATTGCGTCCCTGTCAATTTCGCCTTTAGGTGTCGCCTAGACTTGGTTGAAAATCAGAGGGATTGGTGTTGTTGGACCGGTCTGGGTAAGAGGTCTCTTTGAGTACGGTCAAAGACGTTTTCTTAAAATTGAGACATTTGGCAGGTTACCACTGAGTAGTAGTGATTTTGAGCTGGAGGTTTGCTGTGCCATGGCACATTCGTCACCTTTCTAAGATTCCCTTAAACCGGAGTTAAGCTTCTTAGGTTCGCCTGATGCTACTGGTCTATCTTGGTATTAAAGCGTAAAAGCATCTTCTCCAGTGACAAGAGACGCATCCTTTAGAATCACGGGACTGTTATCTCTTAAAACTATAGATGTGTTTCATAGGTTTGCTGGCGGTGAGAGGTCTCATACCACCGAGGCGAACTTGTGGCTGTTTAGGCGTAAGAATCAAGCAGAGCTTAAATTGAAGAGGTTTTGAACTGACAGGTTTAGCTTAGACCCCTTAGCACACAGTTCGGTCTATAATCGCGGAAGTAACCATGGTCAGGAGGGCTAAATTTCTGTCCCAAACCCCACGGCGACGCTGACAGCACACTGGGGAGACGAAAAACCGCAGAAAATCTCGAAACAACATTTTAGCCTTGTATTAGATACGGGCGTAAGAACGGTCGGACACTCACCAAACTACGATCCCAGACTGTCGCCCTGAAAGGCCGACGCCTTCTCGACATATCAGGGACCTGTCAATTTCTCCTTGAGGCGTAGACTAGGCCTGGTGAAATTCAGACGGTTTGGCGTTGTTGGTGGGGTCAGACAGCCGTCGAACCAAAGTGGTTCTGAGCTGGCGGGTTTGAGTTTCATCCCTTAACCCTAGCTCCGCTCAGCAGTTTCAGAAGAAACCCTATTCGGCACAGCTGAACTTATGTCCGAAAGCCCAGGCAGAAACGCGGAGAACACAATGGGGAGATCTGCTTTGACACATTTTCTACGATTTCAAGGACTTTCGCCTCTTAAAACCATAGTTGCGGTTCATAAGTTTGTCCGAAATAAGTCAACTGGCCTGGCGGCAATGAGTTTCAGACGGACTGGACGATAACCAAGCAGACATTACACTGAAGTGGTTTTGAGCTGACGGGTCCGGTTGTGACCACGTAGCGCCTAGTTTTTTCAATAATTGCGAACGGAATGGTAGTCGAGAGAGCTGAATTCTTGTCAGATACTCAAAGTTGTACGCTCAGGTGTCGAATGCCTGACAGTTCCGTCAGAAAATTGTGAAAGATTTGCTTAGCCTTATCTGTGATACACGTGTTACCCAAATGTCTCCTAAGTTGAATGTAAATTCAAATGTGGGAAAGATTGCCAAATATTATGACCTACGTAGGATGGTTTGTACTACCTGCAGCAACGGAAGAGAAATTGTTTAATTAGTCGGATCAATGTCTGCCTCGTCTGCCCTTGGCAACTGGTCTCTTTCCAAAGTAGGCCCAGTAAGCTTATGATATTAACTCTTACCTATCTCTCCAACGTTAGTGTGGCACAGCGACACAGGTATGACCCTGCGTTGTGAAACTGAGTAATCCTTCAGAAATCCCAGTCTTGGCTAAAAACGTATTCTGTCTGGGCTTTCAGACAGGTAGGCCAGATTAGTTTTCCCACCGCCTGCTTGCTGGCTGAAGCTGAAAATTTATCAGCTCAGAGGTCCGGAAGAAAAACTTGTAGTAACTATTCCTAATGCTTCATCATGGCGGCCCAAGCCTGGTCACTTTGTATATAGGACAACACAAATTAGAGCATTCGAACAAAAAAGAAATTTGGGTCATTGCATACTGAACTTTCGGCGCAGGAACGTGTGCTCACCCCAGGTTAGTATTCGGCGA